>NW_020716969.1:70221-123451 GCF_900518725.1 Notechis scutatus | reverse complement strand
ATGGTATTCAGCTTTGTTTGGGTATTTTCCCATGTCATTATAGTTGTGCTTTTAAAGTTGTAGCAACATTTCAGCAGAATCTCATCTGCCATCATCAGGCTTCTGTACTGTGTTTGTGAGTCAAGCTTTCACAGCTGTTTCTGTTTTAAATTTGGTGCTAGCCTACTGCTGTGCCAGAATGGTTTTTTCTTCATCCTGATTGATTGGGAGTCTTGGTCTGTGTTTATTGGTCTTGGAGTTTGCTGTGTTCTGCTTGATTGGTGTTTCTAATATCTTCTGTCTGTTTTGTAGTGTTTTTTTGTCTTGATTGGCTGCCAACATTGTGTTTCCTGTATTGGAGGCTTTTAGTGCGGCTTGGCTTCGGGTAAACAGACAGCTATCATTTATTAGGAAGCTAGGTTTCATCTGGGTGGCTGGTTGGGGTGTGTTTGAGCTGGAGGTATTGGGGGGGGGGGGTCTGTTTGTGCCCAGGTGTTTGCTTGGCTTGTGGTGTGGAGATTTTTTTGTTTGTGAGTGCAGGCTTCCAGATAATTGACAGTCTGGTGGAGTCATCTCTTCTATTCATGCTTTCAGGTCTTTTTTCAATCTCTATGGCTTCTCTGATAATTCTGTAGCTGGGGTTTTCTATAGTGGCTAGAGTTTTGGTGCCATTGAAGTCGATGCTATGACCTGTGGCTTTCATGTGTTGGACTAGTGAGGAAGTGTGTTCCAGCTATTTTACTGCATTTTTGTGTTCATCCAGGTGGGTACTTATTCTTCTATTGGTCTGTCCGATGTATGTGGCAGGGCATGATGCGCAGGGGACTTCATATATGCCTTGGTTTTCCAGGTCAATTTTGCTATTTTTCTGTCTGTTTTGAAGGCAGTCTTGATGTGATGCCTGTATAGTATCTTACTGATTTTGTCTGTAGTACCTCTTATGTAGGGCAGGACAGCTGTTCTATAGGTCTGTTCATCTTCTAGGTCTCCATTATGTCTCAGTGTGTTTTTGTGGATCAGCCCTATGATTTTGCTTTTGTGGAAGCCGTTGGCTGTCAGTACTTTAGTCAGGGTGCATAGTTCAGTCTTTATGTGTGTCTTGTCTGCCAGGCATTTGGTTCTGGCGATTAGTGTTTTGGCTACAGAGTTTATCTGTGCTGGGTGGTGGTGGGATTAGGCGTTGAGGTAGCGGTTGGTGTGTGTTTTCTTCTAGTATATGGTGTGTCCTAGTGTACCATCTGGTTTTTTGTAGATTAGTACATCTAGGAATGAAGCAGTATGGAAAGTACCAGAAAAGTATCAGTGTTATTAGCAGAAGTTATTTAGCTTAAATTACAAATCTTATTAGCAGAAGTTGCTTAATCCCTATGTTGTAAGCTTTAGAATAATATACAGAACTTGCTGAATATGAATATAAACATATTGACCTATGTACTAGATATTTTCCTGTAACAAACTGTATGGCAAAGGCGGGTATGGAAAGTGACAGATGGTGTAAGTTACTACCATATATGGGGAATTGTGCAAGATGACCAATTCTAACTTACTTCTCCTTTCTCATAGTACTTATGGTATAGCTAGATAAGAGAAATGCCCTGGGCGAAGCTAGGGCTGTAAGCTGAATAAAAGTGACGCCTCGGGAGTAGCCCGGGGTTCAGAATTTGCCATGTTAATGCTCTGAACCATTTGCGCAAAATAAACCTGTGTTCTCCAACCCTTCATGGTCTTGTGTCCTGATTTGGAAGCAGGATCTGCTGCAACATTTCTGGTGACCCAGATGGGATACTAGGAGCCTTGAGGCTCTCTAGAGGGTCCACCCTGGTGCCAGTGCTTCGGTGAGTTGAAGGGAACTTCCCAGGCGCCATCAGACCTTTGAATCCGAGGGACTTCCCGGTAACACAGGGTTCCGCCGGTGGCAGTCGACACCTCCAAGAACCGCTGGTGAAGGGTGAGGAGACCAGGACGTGTTCCAGGCAGCCGGTGGAGGAAGAGCTCGCCAGAAGGCAAGTATTGGGTATGGGAAGCTATCCCTCCCTGTAAACAGGGATGGAGGAGAGGACTGATCACCCTCTCTTTAGGCAAAGGTGGGAGGATTGTCGGAAGTGGTTGAGGTGAAAGGCTACTGCAGTTCCCATCAGTGACTGTGAGTGTCCAGCACCCTGGGCCAGTAGAGAGTGGGAGACATTTGCAGTTCCCATTGGAGACCGTGTGTACCCGGCTCCCTGGGTCGGACGTGAGTGAGTGAAAGAAATCCTTGTTGTTGTCCCGAGAAGGACACCTTACCTTCTTCTTGTAACCCCCTCCCTAATTGTCTTGTCTGGTGTCCCGGGAGGCTCATGGGAGGTGGAGAAAGTGTGCCCCTTACCCCGTTGGGGTACATGTTAAAGCATTTAAAGGTAGCATATGAATCTCAGGACTACGGTCTTATGTGGAATAGGCATAAATTGCGGGTCTTTTGTGAGGGGGAATGGCCAATGTTTGGAGTAGGTTGGCCTGACAAAGGTACTTTAGATCCCTCTATTGCAGTGAGAGTGCATCAGATAGTGTTCCACCCCACGTTAGGACACCCAGACCAGGCTCCCTACATTAACGTCTGGCTTGATTTATTACGCCATCCTCCACCTTGGCTTCAAAAGTGCAAGATGCAACAATGCAGGCTTTTAATATCACGTGCCATGCCACCTCCTAAAATCAAGAAAGCTGTCCCAGTCCTACCAAGCTACCCAGAGGAATTGCCCCACCTGCCTCCATATGTACCGCCCCCCCAAAGATTGAGGAGAGCTTCCGAAGAAGAAGGATCCTCGGGTTCTTCAGGATCAATGTGGCGGTTAGACCAATTATCCCCCATACTAAGAAAGCCTGGACATCGTGGCTCAGCCAGTGCTCCGCCAGACACACTGGATCAGTCAGTCCAGGCTGGACCTTCACCTTGAAGTGCTAGTCTACAGCTAGACCCTAAGGAGGAGACACAGGGGGCAGAAGGGGGGGGTCACCTGCTGATGAGGAGGAAGCGGAAGAACCAGTAGCAGCCAGAACAAGGGCAAAGACTGAACAGACATCCTTAACTGCCCCCCTTAGGCAGGTTGACCAATTAGTAGTGGACAAGGATGATCACTCCGTTACTGCTACTGTTCCCTTATTCCAGCATGTGCCCTTTACTACATCCAATCTACTTAATTGGAAACTCCACTATGGTCCCTTTAGTGAAAAACCAACTGAAGGGGCAGACCTGGTAAAAACTATTGTAGATACACATAGCCCAACTTGGATGGATCTTCAACAACTTATGGGAACCTTGTTTAACCCCGAAGAGAGGGAAAAGATTAGGATTGCGGTGACCAAGATTCTGAAGCCTGATCTTAGGCCAGGAGGAAACCTCAAGGAACATGTTGAGGCAAATTTTCCCTCCAAGGATCCTAAGTGGAGTCCCTACAAACACATACAACACATCCAAGACTATCAGAAATTGGTGGTGCGGGCAATCCAAGAAGCAGGAAAACCTTTGGTTAACATGTCCAAGCCTTCCTTGATGTTGCAGGAGGCCACCGAGAGTCCAGAAGCGTTTTACGCCTGCCTCATTGAAGCCTACCAAATGTATACTGCCATAGATCCCACAGAACCTGCAAATGCCTGAATGCTTGCTATGGCGTTTATTTCCCAAAGCGCTCCCGATATATGTTGGAAGTTGCAAAGACTTGAGGGTGCATTAGGAAAGCCCATGAGTGAACTGATGGAAGTGGCTCGGAAGGTATTTGTGAATAGGGAGAAAGAAGAGAGGAAGAAGGACCAGAAGATGCAGAGGAAAGCCGAACTGATGGCTGCGGCAATGATGTGGACAACAAGGGGAAGGGGAGGTAGCAAAGGTAGGGGAGATAGACCAGGGTTAGGAAAAAACCAGTGTGCTATATGCAAAAAGGAGGGACACTGGAAGGGTGAATGCCCCGAAAGAAATAAAGATGAACAATTGGGCGGAAGGAGAGGTGAGTTTGTGAAGGACCACCAAGGAGTTCCAAGGGGAAGCCAGGGAGGGAGAGGACGAAGAGAAGGCTTTCCGACAGCTCCCCTCATAGGCCTGGCAGAAGCAGAGAAATGGGACTGAGACCAACCGGGTTCAGCCCACCTCCCGGAACCTGTGGTCAGTCTGAATATAGGAGGCATACCCGTCACCTTCCTTGTTGACACTGGAGCCACTCGGTCAGTCCTAACCCAGCCCCTAACACAACCCTCCCCTTACTCCATTAACATACAGGGAGAGACAGGTAGTATCTTGAAGCGATCGTTTCTGGAATCCTTGGTTTGCACCACAAAAGGGCAAACCATATCCCACCAATTTGTATATATGCTAGACTGCCCCATCCCGCTGCTAGGGAGAGATTTGTTATGTAAACTCCGAGCCCAAATCTCTTTAGAACAAGATGGTCCCATGCAACTGAGATATGGGAAAGTTAAGATGGAGCTACCTCGAGAAGAACAGTGGAGACTGATGATGGCTCTAGAGGTGGGGCATGCTGACAGATGGAGAGACTTTGATGGGCCACACTTGTGGGCAGAAGATAACCCCCCAGGCTTCGCAAGCCACCACCCTCCAATTATAGTGGAAGAACTCCCAATGAAAGTACCCATTCGGATCCGACAGCGTGCATATCCTAGACACATTGTCCAAGCTGTCCAGGAAGTGATTGACTTATATTTGACACACCACATTTTGGTGCCTACAGAATCAAAGTGGAATACTCCAATATTGCCTATTCCTAAGGGAGAGGGTAAAGTTAGACCAATCCAGGATCTCAGGGTCGTTAATGAGGCCACAGTAACAATACACCCGGTGGTGCCAAACCTCTATGTTATATTGGGATTGATCCCCCAGATTGCCAGGTGGTTTTCAGTCATTGACCTAAAGGACGCCTTCTTTACCATACCAGTACATGAAAAGAGTCAGCATTTATTTGCATTTGAATGGGAAAGCCCCTTGAGAGGACAAAAACAGCAGTATACCTGGACACGTTTGCCCTGGGGATTCAAGAACTCACCCACCCTATTTGGGGCCACCTTAGCGAAAGATTTGGAGGCCCTGACTACCCCCCCTCCGGATGTGGTACTGCAGTATGTCGATGATCTGCTAGTTACGGGACAGACGGAGGATGACTGTTGGCAGAATACCTACGAGTTGCTACACCTCCTGCAAGACCTGGGGTATAAGGCGTCCAAGAAAAAGGCACAACTGGTCTCAGAAAGGGTCAGATATTTGGGTTATGACATAGAACAAGGGAAATGAACCTTAGGGCAGGAACACAAGGAGGCCATATGTCAGCTCCCCACACCTAAGAATAGGAGAGACTTGAGAGGCTTTCTAGGTTCTGCTGGCTTTTGTCGCATATGGATCCCTAATTTTAGCCTGATAGCCAAGCCCCTGTATGAAGCCACCAGAGGACATGATAAAGAACTGCTGTGGTGGGATGCACAAGAAGTCAAAAGCTTCAATGTGCTCAAGGAAGCCCTGCTACGTGCCCCTAGTTTGGGTCTCCCCAGTTTGGAAAAACCATTTCAGTTGTTTGTGGATACAAAACAGAATGTGGCGGTTGGCATCCTCACTCAGAGAATGGGAACGTGGTATCTCTCTAAGCAGCTTGACAATGTAGCGAAGGGATGGCCTGCTTGTCTCAAGGCTGTTGCTGGGACTGCACTTTTAACACAAGGAAGCAAGCAAATTAACTTTTGGTTAGGAACTAGACATTTATACTCCACATGCCCTTAGAGCTGTCCTGGAAACTAAAGGCCATCTGTGGCTCACCAACCTGCGAATGCTGAAATATCAAGGTTTAATAACTCATAACCTGATGATTACAATCATACAATCCAATGCATTAAATCCAGCTACATTACTACCTGAACCAGACTTGGAAACCACACGATTGTATTCAGACTATAGAGGAAACATATGCCAGCCGCCCTGACATGACTGGTGTACCGCTTCCTGCCCCAGATTTTACTCTATACACAGACGGAACCAGTTATGTGCAAGATGACATCAGACGGGCAGGGTATGCGGTTGTCACCCTGGTGGATGTCTGGGAAGCTGAGCCCCTCCCTCCGGGCACCAGTGCCCAGTTGGCTGAATTACATGCATTGACTAGAGCTTTAGAGCTTGCTAAAGGAAAATTTGTCAACATATATACAGACTCTAAATATGCTTTCCTCACTGTACAAGTCCATGGTGCTCTGTATAAGGAAAGAGGCCTTATTACAGCTGGGTGAAAGGATATCAAGTATGGTCCCCAGATATTACGCCTCCTGGACAGCGTGTAGGCACCCACGAAGGTAGCGGTAATGCACTGCCGAGGTCATCAAAAGGGGGCAATTGGTGACTGGTGTGGGAATCATATACTCACTGACACACCATGGAATCCAGTCAGAGAAGGGGCGTTGGTACTTACCTGATACGCCCATTCTATTTGAGCTGCGAGGAGCATCCAGAGATGGGAGGCGCTTCAGTCTCTGCTTGCTTAGGCTGAGCTTGAATTGAGGAACGCTCCTCCTCCTCCACGTGACTCTTCCAGGGCGTACCCCAGTTTTGCGAAGGCAAGAGGAAAAAAAGGTTGCTCCTATCCCTATCACCTAAATAATTTTTGGTCCTTGGCCAAGAGAGAGAGGCCCCACCAGACGGAAATTAGGGTGGGGCTGGATGCTCCTCGCAGCTCAAATAGAATGGGCATATCAGGTAAGTACCAACGCCCCTTCTCCTATGAGCTGCTCGGAGCATCCAGAGATGGGACATACCAAAGCTTGGCCTGTCCTAAGGGAGGGACTCCGTATGGTCCTGGATCTCCCTAGGGTCCCTAAAAACATGTTGCAGGACCCGTCTGCCAAATGAAGCCTCCGCAGAGGCAAACACGTCAATTTTGTAGTGCCAAATGAAGGGGGAAGGTGACGCCCAGGTCGCTGCCTGGCATATTTCGATTATTGGTGCCTGGGTAGCCCAGGCCGCAGAGGTGGCTGCACTCCTGGTTGAATGGGCTGTGATGCCCTTAGGGACCTGAAGGGCCTGGGACTGGTACGATTTTGCTATGGCCGCCCTAATCCATCGCCCTATGGTAGACGATGACACCTTGTGTCCCAGTGTTTTGGGTTGGAAAGAGAGAAATAGGGCCTCCGACTTCCTGAAGGGCTTTGTGCGTTTGATGTAAATTTGCAGTGCGTGTCTTACATCGAGTTTGTGCCATTGTTGTTCCCTTTCCTGAGATGGATTGGGACAAAAATTTGGGAGGATGAGCTCCTGGGCTCTGTAGAAAGCCGAATTGACCTTTGGTAGAAAAGTGGGGTCGGGTCGGAGAACCACCCTATCTGCGTGAAAGACAGAGAGGTCTTGCCTGACAGACAGGGCTGCTATTTCCGAGATACGTCGGGCTGATGTAATGGCTACCAGGAAAACCACTTTATATGTTAGGAATTGGAGACCCGTCTCCCTCAAAGGCTCGAAGGGCTCTTTGGTAAGGGAGAGGAGGACTTTATTGAGGTCCCAGGTGGGATAACGGTGCACTGGGGGGGGCGTAAGTTGGTAGCCCCTCTAAGGAAAGCTCGGATGAGGGTGTGGTGAGAGAGGGAACTGAGACCCTTGTAAGAAAGGACTGATGACAAGGCAGCCACCTGACGCTTTAGTGTGTTAGGAGACAGCCCCTTGTCAAGTCCCTCCTGAAGGAATTCTAAAATTTGAGCGATGGAGGGAGAAACTGGGTTAATTTGAAGTTTGTTGCACCAACGACAGAAAATGGTCCATGTGGCATTATAAATTCAGGTGGTTGATGGCCGTCTGGCAGCTGGGATGGTGTCAATGACTTTATTTGAGAGCTGCCCTTTCCTCAAAGTGCTCCACTCAACCTCCAAACGGTCAGTTGGAGCCATTGTGGGTCCGGGTGTAGGAGGGGCCCCTGGGACAAGGAAATCCTGTCTGGTGGGATCCTCCAGGGGGGGCCACCGAGAGGGTGTGGAGGTCCGCAAACCACGGCCGTCTGGGCCAGTAAGGAGCCACTAGTAGCAACTCCCCCCTTTCGTGAAGGAGCTTCTGGATCACCCTGGGTACCAGAGCCAGAGGAGGGAATGCATAGAGGAGCCCCGAGGGCCATGGGCAGCGGAGCGCGTTGTGATTCTCCGCTCCTTGGGACGGGTATCTTGAGAGGAATCTGGGGAACCGGGCATTGAGGGGGGAGGCAAACAGGTCTATCACCGGTTTCCCGAATATCCTTGTTGCCTCTCTGAACAGGGACGGGTGGAGGCGCCACTCCGATTGGTCTATGGTGGCCCTGCTTAACCAGTCTGCCTGGATATTTGATAGCCCTGATATGTGCTCTGCCTTGATGGACAGGAGGTTGGTCTCTGCCCAGCGACAGAGGCGCTCGGCTTCCTTCATTAGCTGGATTGAATGTGTGCCCCCTTGTTTGTTGATGTGTGCTTTGGCTGTGATGTTGTCTGTCAAAATGAGGACGTGTTGCCCGCGTACCTGGGGGAGGAAGCTGCGCAGGGCCAGGAGAACGGCGTGAAGCTCCAGCCAATTTATACTGCACGATTGTTCTATTGCAGTCCATCTCCCCTGGGATGAGAGAGACTGGAAGTGGGCGCTCCATCCGAATAGGCTGGCATCCGTGGTGATAGTCAGCCTTTGAGGTTCCTTGAAGAAACAGCCCTTGTTGATGAGTGGTCTTGCCCACCAGAGGAGGGACGTGAGGACCTTGGGCGGAACCCTGACCGGGAGCTTGGAATTGCTTCTGCCGGATCTCTGGTACGGGAGCAGGAACCACTGTAGGGATCTGGTATGAAGACGGGCCCAGGGAACAATGGAAATGCAGGAAATCATTTTCCCCAATAATTTTGACAATTCCAATAAGGGCACCCTCTTGCGGTGTCTAGTTTGCTTAACCAATTTCTGAATACTAAGGAGTCTTTCTGAGGACAGGTAGACCTTACCTTCCACTGTGTTGATAAGAGCCCCCAAGTGGGTTATCCGAGTAGAAGGAAATAACTGGCTCTTTTTCCAATTTATGAGGAACCCATGTTGCTGAAGGAAATCTAAGGTGGCCTGGGTGTCCCTCACTGCCTGATCGATAGATGATGACTGAATCAAAATATCATCTAGATAACATTGGAGACGGATGGGGGTATTTCTGATATGAGCCGCCAGAGCTGCCAGGACCTTGGTAAAGGTCCTGGGGGTGGAAGCCAGTCCAAAGGGAAGGGCCATGTACTCGAAGTGTTGGTTATTGTAACAGAACCTTAGGAATTTTGAGTGGGAAGGCCGAATGGCGATATGTAGGTAAGCTTCTGTTAAGTCTATGGATGTGAGAAAGTCCCCTTGTCTGATCCCCAGTAGTATGGATTGAAGGGAGTGCATTTTGAACTTGCGGTAAGTTAAAAAACGTGAGTTCCTGTGCCCTGTGGAAGGCTGAGTTGACCTTGGGCAAGAAGGTAGGGTCCGGCCGGAGGACCACCTGGTCGGCATGGAAGATGCAAATGTCCTTCCTCACCGACAAGGCTGCGATCTCCGATATTCGGCAAGCCGAAGTAATGGCCACCAGGAACACGACTTTGAATGTTAAAAACTGGAGGGTGGATTCCCTGAGAGGCTCAAAGGGGTGTTTAGTAAGGGACACAAGGACCTTATTGAGGTCCCAGGTAGGATATCGGTGAACGGTTGGGGGGCACAAGTTAGTGGCTCCTCTGAGGAATGCCCTAATACGAGGGTGGTGGGAAAGGGAACCCAGGTTGTCACAAGCGATGACAGTTGAGAGGGCTGCGACCTGATGCCTCAAGGTGTTAGGGGAAAGTCCTTTCCTCAGACCTTCTTGGAGGTAGTCCAAAACTTGAGTGATGGAGGGCGAAAGCGGGTTGACCTGGAAATTATGGCACCACTTGCAGAAACTATTCCAGGTGGCATTGTATATTCGGGTAGTTGAGGGCCGCCTGGCGGCTAAAATGGTATCAATGACCTGGTCAGAGAGCTTCTCTTTCCTTAGACGTTCCCGCTCAACCTCCAAACGGCTAACTGGAGCCATTGGGGATCCAGATGCTGGAGGGCCCCCTGAAAAAGGGAGATCCTGTTCGGGGGGATTTTCCAGGGAGGGGCCACCGATAGGTTGCGGAGGTCCACAAACCATGGGCGTCTGGGCCAGTAGGGGGCCACCAGAAGCAGTTCTGCCTTCTCGTAAATGAGCTTCTGGATGACTCTGGGGACTAGGGCTAATGGAGGGAATGCGTATAGAAGCCCTGGGGGCCAGGGGCAACGGAGGGCATTGTAATTCTCGGCCCCGTGGGAAGGGTACCTCGAGAAAAACCTTGGGAGTTGTGTGTTGAGGGGGGATGCGAAGAGGTCCACTGTCGGGAGACCAAACATCATGGTCGCCTCCTTGAACAGAGACGGGTGGATGCGCCACTCGGACTGGTCCACCGTGGCCCTGCTCAGCCAGTCTGCTTGGGTGTTTGAAGCCCTTGAGATGTGCTCGGCTTTGAGGGAGAGGAGATTGCGCTCCGCCCAACGGCAGAGGCGCTCGGCCTCTCTCATCAACTGTATGGACTGGGTACCCCCTTGCCGGTTGACGTGAGCCTTGGCGGTGACGTTGTCCGTGAGTATAAGGACATGCCGCCTGCGTACCTGAGGGAGGAAGTTGCGCAGGGCCAGATGGATGGCGTGGAGTTCCAACCAGTTTATACTGCATGCCCGTTCTGCCTGCGACCATCTACCCTGTGTCGTGAGCGAGTGGATGTGAGCGCCCCATCCGGACAGGCTGGCGTCTGTGGTGAGGGTGAGGCATTGGGGCTCCTTGAAGCAATGGTCCTTGTTGATGGCGGGATTGGTCCACCAGAGGAGAGACGTGAGGACCCTTGGAGGTACCTTGACCGTGGCCTTTGAATTGCTTCTGCCGGATCTTTGGAACGGGAGCAGGAACCACTGTAGGGATCTGGTGTGTAAACGGGCCCAGGGAACAATGGAAATGCATGAGACCATTTTACCTAGTAATTTAGACAATTCTAAGAGTGTTACCCTTTTTGATCGTCTGATATGTTTGACGGATTCCTGGATGCTAAGGAATCTTTCCGAGGAAAGGAAGACCTTCCCTTGAATTGTGTCAATGACGGACCCCAAGTGGGTTATCCGGGTAGATGGTAACAATTGGCTCTTTTGCCAGTTTACTAGGAACCCATGGTCTTGGAGGGCAGAGAGAGTAGCTCTGGTGTCCTTCTCTGCTTGGCGTCTGGAGTGGGACAGGATGAGGATGTCATCCAGGTAGCAGTGGAGACGCACCGGGAGGTTCCTGAGGTGAGCCGCTAGAGCCGCGAGGACCTTAGTGAAGGTTCTCGGGGCAGAAGCCAACCCAAAGGGAAGGGCCACATATTGGAGGTGGCGGTGGTTGTAACAGAACCTGAGGAATTTGGAATGGGAGGGCCGGATTGGTATGTGTAGATACGCTTCTGAAAGGTCTATAGAGGAGAGCCAGTCCCCCTGCCTGATGCCCAGTAGAATGGACTGTAAGGTGTGCATCTTAAACCTGCGGTGGATCAGGTAACGGTTAAGGCGTTTCAGGTCTAGAATTGCCCTCCATCCACCTGAGGATTTGGGGACCACGAAAGGTGGGAGTAAAAACCTTGCCCTCGTTGGGAGGGTGGAACGGGTTGGATAGCCTGTATGTTGAGGAGATGATGAATAGCGGAATCCATCAAGCTGCGTTTGGTGGGATCCCTCGAGGGGGGGGATGCCATGAAAAAGTCAGGGGGGGGCGCTGAAATTCCAGGGCGAGACCGAATCTGATGGTGTCCCGGACCCAGGCATCGGAAGTAGAGGAGTCCCATCGGTCGGCGAAATGCCTGAGACGTCCGCCGATGGGAAGGGAGAGACGGGATCTATCTGGGGCGCCGGAAGGGCTTCCCCCCTGAACGGACGCTTGTAGCTGCCACCCCTCCTGTTCCTGTCGCCTGGGTTGGCTCGATCTTGGGGTTGGAATGGCCGGAAGGAGGGGGGTCTCGGGTACCTGGGCGGGAAGGGAGACTGGTAGAAAGGTCGGGAGGAACCTCTCCGAAATGGCTGAGGGGCTCTTGGCTCTGACCTCCGAAAAAGAGAAGGAAGAAATTTTTTCTTGCTTCGGGTCTCGGCTAGCAGGGGCTCCAGAGCCGTGCCGAATAGTTTGTCCCCCTTGATGGGGGCAGTGGCCAACTTAACCTTGTTTTTTACATCCGCCTGCCAGTGTTTCAGCCAGAGCAGGCGGCAGGCTGTAACATGAGAGGTTATTGCTCGGGTGGAGAACTTAACCGCGTGGTAGGTGGCGTCGGCCGAGAATTCTGCTGCGGCCGTCAGTTTGGCGATGTCCTGATGCGCCCTTGTATTAGGGGGGGGGACATGCTGTTTTAGTTGACGGAGCCACCGGATCGAAGACCTGGTGAAGAAGGAGGCGGCCGTGGCCGATCTAATGGCTCAAGCGTCGGCTTGGTGAGCCCGACGTAAGGCTAGTTCGGACCTCTTGTCCTCGGGTTTCAGAGCCTCCAGAGGATCACTAGGGGAGGAGGAGGATGCTTGAGTCGAGGTTAAAGAACCTCTTGTCCTGGCTGGATGGGGCAGGAGGGGCCCCTGTGGAGTCCAACTGGTTTGAGACTAGGTCGTGAAAGATGGGTGGAGCCGGAATAACCTCCACTTCCACAACGGGCTGCCTGAAAATGGCGTCCTCTTGTCCCTCCGCCGGGGAAGGGAGAGCAGAGGGAGACTGTATGGACAGGCCAGAGATGTTTTTGGCCTTAAAGAGGAGCGATTTAAACATGTGTGGCTTGAACAAACCCACAAAGGTGGGTTGATCGGGGGAGAGACCCTCATCCTCGGACATCTTCCCTTCCATAGGGTCTATCTCCAATAGGGGCTCTCCGTGGTGTGTAGACCCCCATTCAAATTCTTCCTCCTCCCTGAACTGATCCAGGCCCTCTATCGCCTCCTCCAGTTCCCCTTCTGGGAGAGGGCTGCCCCTCTGTAAAGGTACCTGACCGTGGGGAGGGTCCGATCTAGGCGAGGACCTGACTGATAGCGACTCGTGTTCGGGAGCCATCGGGAGGGGACCGGGCCTGGACATCTGTTGGAGACCTTCTGCAATCCCCTGGCGGATAGCCCGTTCCATCCATGCCCTCATTTGTTCAGGGATCTTGACTGCGGCGGGCTCCTCCTGGCGTAGACCAGCCGCCGTGGGCGTGAATGTAGCTTCGGGCGTCCGTCTGGTCGTTGGTCCGGGGACCTGATGCCCCTGGGATGAGCTGTGCCTGGAGAGGGAAGAGCAATCTGGAGGAGGGGGGGTGTCTAGAGGTAGAAGGAATGGAGGGTGGGAGGGCTGGAGGCACCAGTTGTGACTCCCTGGATCGCCTGTCGAATTCTTTCTCCAATGCCTTATGGCGTCTTAAGGCGTCTCTTTGAGAGGCCTTGGAAGTTTCCTTAGAAGTTTCCTTAGCCTGTCTGCGCAAGTGGTAGGACTTAGATCTGGCCTTCAAAGAAGGGCCTTTAGCGGAATTGTCATCTGCCATTTTAGAAGTAAGGATTGTATATAAGGTTCTAAAGGCGGTTGGCTCGCCAAGGGTTCGACCTACAACAAAGGCCGGGTGTCCTTTCAGCTGGCTCACGCCCCCTTTTGGAATTTAGATGTATATAATCTATAATATTATTGTTATTGTTATTATTATTGATATATATATACGTATCTGCGTATAAATAAATGTATAATCCTATTACTATTGTTAATATTTGAGGTGTTAGCCACAGGACATGAGATTGACTTTAAAAATACCAGAACTATCGCCAAAACCGAACACTTCAACAACAGAATAATCAGAGAAGCCATAGAGATAGAAAAACGCCCACACAGCATGAATAAAAGAGATGACACCTCCCGCTTACCAGCCATTTGGAAACCCGCCCTCATGAACAGACAAGTACCTAACATGATGAATGACACCAGACCCACACCCACGAGGGCCACACAAGATGCCACCACCACACTTCCACGTAAAAAGCAGACTCACACCCACACAGAAGATGAGACACGACCACAGACCAGAAGCCGCACTGCAGCTGCATCACTACCCACTTCAAACCCCTCTGAGCCATACATGAAGCGAACTGACTCCCACCATGAAGATGCAGCACGACCACGAACTCGAAGCCAAACAGCAAGATCACAGCTCACCAGCTCAAATCCCCCAGTAACTAAGGCCAACCTGAGCACAACCAAGCCCCCACCTGAACAGAACACACCTCCAGCCAATCAGAACATGGCCAACCCCCCAACCAATCAGAACACAGCCAACCCCCCAACCAATGAGAACACACCCCCACCCAATCAGAACACAGCCAAGCCCCCACCCAATCAAGTCACACCCCCAGTAGCAGTTAAAAGGAAGAAGCAGCTGCAAGCTCACATCACTCTGAGAAGCACAGAGCTGAAGACAGAAGCCTGAAGATGATGAATGAGACTTCATCGAAACGTTGCCTAGATACTTCCAATCTTACGCGGGAGAAAACCCGAATAACCAAAGATCCATATATATATATATATATATATAAAATATTTATTATTATTATTATTATTATTATTATTATTATTATTATTATTATTATTATTATTTTTAATAACAAGATATCTAATTAGTGAACTAGGTTCAGAGCTCCCAGGAGGGTAGTAACCCAGGAGATTATTAGTATTAATATCCAATTGGTCGAATGAACGCCTGCTGGAAATAAGGCCTCTAGCAGCTAGAGCTCCCAGACAACAACCAGGAGGGATTGGCTGCTATTCTTCGCCCTGAGCGCTGCTGCGGAAAGCCAACAAGTTTGAGAATTTTAATGAAATCACAGTACAGAACAGTAACAGCTCTAACAGGCTGGGAGGCCTGTGAATAGAGCTAGCCCCTTCACAGCCGCAATTGAGGCCGGAAAATGGCGCCTGAGCACGAGGCGGCGCCCAAAATGGCGGCCGCCTATGGATTTTCTTATCGGGCCGCTCAGGGCAGAACTAGGCCCCTCCGGCGAGTTTAGAGGCCGAGAGAGGCAGCCAGGAGAAATTCACCCCTTCCTGGGGCGATCGGCGTTCGCGGTGGGGGGAAAACCAGCTGCGCTTTAACAGCGCGATCAATTTAAGCCGCAACGAGGGCGGCGTAGAGAAGCGGCAGGAAGAAAACCGAATCGAGGGTAGGGGGGGTTAGCGCAGGAGCGCTGTTAAACTGCCCGCTTTTTTTCCCCCCTTGGAGGCAAGGAACGTGCTCCCCTTGCTCCAGAGACACCCCAAATGCGCAGAGGCTAAGGAAGGAATTAATAATAATAAGCAAACCTGAGAAATAAGGAAAATCTTGAATCAGCCAAGGAGTGGAAATAAACACAGCCTATTCTCACGAAGGCTGAGCATAAACTGGGGAACGCCACAAGGGAGCCACGTGATGAAGGGCGCAGCGTTCCTCAGTAATTAAGCTCAGCCTACAACGACGCAGACTGAAGCACCTCCCACTCTCTGGATGATCCGAGCAGCTCTAAGGAGAATTTGAAGGTCTTGAATCGTTCAAAATGAGTAGGAAACTCATACCTTCTGGCGTGTCTACCTCTACTTCTCCCTCCCCACCATCTGGAGGACAACGTTTAATTCAGACAATCTTAAAGCAAGATAAAGAACAAGAAAAAGTGACTCTACAGATGATTATGCAAGGAATCCAAGATCTCAAGACAAAAACAGATACCATTGAACAAAGAATAGAGAACATTGAACAAAGAACAGGGAAGACCGATGAAAAAATTGAAAATATCCAACAAATGATGGCGAAGTATGATGAGAGATTCCAAAAAATTGAAGAAGAAGATAAACAAAGAGAGGAGAAGATTGGAAATATTGACAACAGATTAACAGTGGTTGAACAAGATAAAAGTGGGATGCTGAAGTGGGAGATGGACAGGTCAGAATTCTATCTCAGATTTCAAAATATAGAGGAAGAAAGAGGACAAAATTTAGCTGCGATAATGATAGAAATTCTGGCTGAAGCTTTGGAAATAACAGAGGAAAAGATGATGGATGGAGTAGATGAGGTATATCGAGTCTTTACAAGATATGCAATGAGAAATAATCTACCAAGAGAAGTTCACATCAGATTTACTAAAAAATCAATTAAAACACAAATATTACAAGTGGCAAGAGAGAAGACGTTGAAATACAAAGACAAGGAGATTGTGGTTTTAAAACAAATACCTAGAAGAGTGAGAGAGATGAGAAGAGAATATCGATTCTTGACTAAAATGCTACTGAAAAAGGAGGTGTATTATAGATGGTTGATTCCAGAAGGACTAATGTTTACATGGCAAGAACAGAGACACAGAATTGATTCAATTGAGAAAGCAGAACTTTTCTACGCAGAATCTTTTGGAAGGAGAGAGGAAGAGGCAGAAAAAGAGGTCTCACTAATTGAATTCCAAGAGGACCAAATGGGGACTGAAAAAGAAGAAGGTGCAGTAGGTGGACAGGTGGAAACCAAAGAACAACGTGAACCAAGATCTACGAGAGCTGTCAAACCTAAATACAAAATATAATCATGGAAGAGAAAAAATTGATTACAATGAATATAAATGGACTTAATTCAGCTGTTAAAAGAAGGAAAAATTTTCATAAATTAGAGAAATTAAAATTTGATATAATTTGTTTACAAGAAGTACATATTAAAAAACAATATGAACAATTGTTAGTACAGCCAAAATTAGGGAAAATATTTACTTCTTTGACTCAATGTAAGAAAAGAGGAGTGGTTTTATACATTAAAGAGGCTATCCCAGCAAAATTGATTTATACTGATGAAGATGGAAGAGTATTAATGGTCGAAATAATAGACAATAATACAAAAACACTCTTGATTGCAATTTATGCTCCGAATGATAAACAAGAAGAATTTTATAAAAAATTACACATGAAAATAATTGGACTGGACTATGCCAATACAGTCATGATGGGAGATTTTAATGAAATTGTGGACAATAAACTGGACTATACAGCAACAACAACAAAGCAAAACAGAAAGACTCCCTAAATCCTTTTTTTAAATGATAGATGAATTAAATTTAAAAGATATATGGAGAGAAAGAAATGCTAAAACCAAACAATACACTTTTTACTCAAATAGACATTTATCATGGTCCAGATTAGATATGATTTGGATCTCAACAGAATTAATATCCAATATTCAGGAAATAAATATTGAAACAAGTACTTGGGCAGACCATAATCCAATGACAATTAAATGGAAAGGACAAAAAAAAAAAAGATCGAGATGGACGCTAAATAATACTATTTTAAAGGAAAAAGATTTTACACAATGGATCGAGAAAGAATTGGCTTTTTTCTTTAGAGAAAATAAAAAAGAAGATACTTCAATTCAGAATGTTTGGGATACAATGAAGGCATATGCTAGAGGCTTGATAATAGACTACATAAGAAAAAAGAATATCAGGAAAAGGCAAGCCACTAAAGTTTTGGAAGATGAGTATAAAGGACTTGAAAAAGAACTACAGAAAACGCCACAGAAAAAAGATATTAAATTAAAATTGGACATAATTAAACATAAAATGGGTCTAATAGAGAAAGAAGAACTGGCACAGAAAATCAGAAGTGCTAAACAGAATTATTTTGAAGATGCAAATAAACCAGGTAGATGGCTAGCATATAAATTGAGAAAGGAGAAAGAATCAAGGAAAATATTGCAGTTAATAGATGATCAAGGCCAAGTTTGCCATGGTAATAAAGAGAAAAAGGAAATTATTCGAGACTTCTACGGGCAACTATATAAGCAAGAGAACATTGATGAGGAAAAAGTCAAACAGTATTTACAGAAAGCTAATCTACCTAAGATACCTAAAGAGACTGAGAAAATGTTAGAAAGCTACATAACAATGATGGAATTAACTGAAGCACTTAAGAAACAAAATAATGGGAAAGCACCAGGTCCAGATGGGCTTCCGGCAGAATTCTATAAAACACTACAAGAATCATTGAGCACTCCAATGCTAGAAGTCATGAATGAAGCTATGTCAAAGAAGATGATACCTAAAACATGGTCAGAGGCTTATATTACACTTATCCTAAAGGAAGAGGCTGATCCACTGCAAATTAAGAACTATAGACCTATTTCTTTACTAAACGCAGACTATAAAATTTTTGCTTCAATCTTAGCAGAAAGACTTAAAAAATATTTAAACAACTTTATTCATCCAGATCAAAATGGATTTCTGCCAAAGAGACAAATTAAGGACAATATGAGAGTAATCCTGGATACTTTGGAATATTATGAGGCACATCCTGAAAAGCAAATGGCTGTGATATTCCTAGATGCCTAAAAGGCATTTGATAATGTGAACTGGAGATTTATGTTACTACTATTGGAACAGATGGGTTTTGCCAGAAAATTTATTCAAGCAATAGAAGCCATATATCATAAGCAAACGGCAAAAGTAATGATAGAGGGAGAATTCACAGATTTTATTAATATAAGAAAAGATACAAGACAAGGATGCCCCCTATCACCTTTGCTATTTGTATTGACTTTGGAAGTGTTGAATAGAAACATTAGAGATGATAAAAGCATAAAAGGAATGAAAATTAAAAAGGAAGAATTTAAACTGCAAGCCTTTGCGGATGACTTAGCCTTTATTTTGGAAGACCCCTTAGAAACAGCTCCAAAACTACTGGAAAAGATAGAGGCAAATGGTGAGGTGGCTGGTTTGAAAATAAATAAAGATAAAACAAAGATTTTGACAAAGAATATGTTACTAAGACAAAGAGAAGAACTGGCAGACCTATTGAAAATTCAAGTCACGAACAAGGTCAAGTATCTGGGGATATATTTGACATCAAGATGTAGTACATTAAAAGAGAATAATTATACTAAATTTAAACAACAGATAGCCTTAGATTTGAAGAAATGGGAAAATCTACAATTGTCATTAATAGGGAGAATCTCAACAATCAAGATGAATATTTTACCCAAATATTTTATATTTGTTTCAAACAATACCAATTAGGCTCGGAAAAGACTATTTTGAAGACTTAAATAAAATTGTGTTGAAGTATATATGGCAAGGTAAGAAAGCGAGAATAAAGCTAAAACTTTTACAAGATGCTAGAACTAGTGGAGGTTTTGGTTTGCCTAATTGGGAGTTGTACTATCAAGCTGCAAATTTGATGTGGGCCAAGGAATGGATAACATTAAGAAAGACCAGATTGTTGACATTAGAAGGTCATGATTTGCTATTGGGTTGGCATGCCTTTTTATGGTATAAGGGAACTAAAACACAGGGTTATTTTAGAAGATATCATATAAGGGAGTCTTTGTGGTTGAATTGGGAGAAGATTAAAAGACAATGTTATTTGAAAATTCCAGTTTGGTTATCGACCATTGAAGCATTTTCCTATCCTATAATTTATAAGAAGGAACAAACAGTTAGATATGGGGAAATATTGGATGAAAAGTGTGAACTTAAATCGATGCAAAATCTAGAGGAACAAGGTATAAAGATGAATTGGTTTTCATATGTGCAAATACATTCAAGGTATGATGAAGATTCCAAAACAGAGGGATTTTATGATGAACTGACTGATCTAGATAAGATTGTGACAGGTACTGATGAAAAGGTGATTACAAAATTATACGGTTATTCACTGGGAATTAAACTAGAGGAAGAACAAGTTAAAGAAACAATGATTGCTTGGGGGAAGAATTTTGGATATGGGATTGATTTAGAGAAATGGCAAAAATTGTGGTCTCAAAATTATAAAATGACAATGTCAACAGCTTATAAAGAAAATTTGTATAAGATGTTTTACAGGTGGCACTTTTCCCCGACAAGAATAGCAAGAATGTTCAAGAATAAATCTGAAAAGTGCTGGAAATGTCATCAGATACCTGGCTCATATTACCATATGTGGTGGACTTGTGAGGATGCTAGAAAATACTGGACTAAAATTCGCATGTGGTTGGAAAAAATGACAAACACATAGATTTGAAACCAGAGATCTTTTTATTGGGAATCTTACCTGATACATACAGTAAAGATATGAAATATCTAATTGTAAATGTATTAACAGTGGCTAGGATTGTATTTGCTAAAAATTGGAAAAATGAGAAAATACCATTGCAGGAAGAAATTATTAAGAAAATATTGGAATGTACTGAAATGAGTAGATTGACATTTGAAATTAGAGAACAAGAGGATAAACAATTCTATAAAATTTGGGACCTTTTCTATCAATGGTTGGATGATAAAATACAATAATAGAATATTTAGAATTTTTAGATAATAATAAATATATAAAAAGATATTTTTTCTTTTCTTTGTTATTTGATATTATATCTATAAAATGCTTTTAGGATAGATTTGGTATGACTATATGATTTGCTATAAAATAAACTGAGTAAATTATAGTTATCTCGTAAAGTATGAATGAATAAAATTATAGTCAAATGATTGTTTAATAGTGATACTAGGATATATAATTTCTGATTGATAATATGAGTTATTATGTAATGTAACTGTAATTGAGACTACGAAATGAATGCACAAAAACTGGTAAACCAACCAACACACTGTTTGTATATTTATGAAAGAAAGCTGGATGTTTTTATGTTTTGTTTGTTTATTTGTTTTTAAAAACTAATAAAATTGTTTTCAAAAAAAAAATTGTCGTGGTTAGAGGGGGCTGGGGGGACCCCTACGGACGCAAGTTGTTTTTGGACCAGATCTACAAGGATAGGGGGAGCTGGAATAGTCTCGGCCTCTACCACTGGTTGGTTAAAAATGAGGTCTTCAGGTCCTTCCCCAGAAGGGGTAGGGTGGACTGAGGGGGGTTGCTTAATCAAACCTGAAATATTTTTGGCCTTATACAATAAGGATTTGAATAGTTGCAGCTTAAAGAGGCCCGCGAAGGCGGGCTGGTCAGGGGTGAGCCCCTCGTCCTCGGACATTTCGTCCTCTAGGGGGTCCATGTCTGATAGGGGCTCGCTATAGTGTATGGACCCCAGATCGAAGTCGTGTGGGTCCATGAGTTGATCACCTTCCTCCTCCCCCTCTTCCATCTCCTCCTCCCGCCCTTGGAGTGGGGGGTTCCCTATGCAAGGGCACCTGAGCCAGACGCTGTTCAGACCTAGGTAGAGACCTTACAGAGTGAGATTCCTGGTCAGAGCCTACCGGATACAGACTGGACCTGGCGGCTTGCTGGATGCCAGTTAGCCAACTCCATCCAGGATCTTATCTTTTCAGGGATCTCCTCAGGGAGAGACTCCTCTTGGCGGAGACCGGCAGCAGTTGGGGTGAAGGTGGCCTCTGGAGCCCTTCTGGTCAATGTTTCAGGACCCAGAGCCTGTTGTTCCTGAGATGGCAAGCTGCGCCTGGAGGAGAAGGAAACATCTGGGGGGGGGGAGGTTGAGCAGAGGTAGAGGGACTGGAGGATGGGGGAACCTGAGGCACCTTGAGTGCTTCCTTAGGTCTCCTGTCTATTTCTTTTTGCAGGGCCTTGTGGTGCCTTAGGGCATCCCTCTCGGCCGCTTTAATGTGGCTGGAGTAAGTTAGAAAATAATAGGTGGTTGGCACGCCCAGGGCCCGATCTAGCAAGATGGTGTCCCTGATCAGTATTACTTCCCCCTTTTAGAATAATTTGTCTTTCCTTTTCTCACTCTCTCTCTCTCTTTTTTTTTAATATATAGATATCTCTAAGAAGAGATATGCGTATGTGGTCAAGAGAAAAAAGACAGTTGAGCCGCACCTCAGTGATAATATTTTAATCTGAAAATATTATACTGCCAATATGAATCAATGTTATATTCAGGGTGGTTGTTATAATACTATCCCTGCTCCTGGGATAATGAAGGAAGCCAATTAGCCGAATTTCGAAACGCCTAGGCCCAGAAAGATTAAGGGTGGGGCCTACAGCAGCCTCTCTGCACGGGCTGACACAAGGCCTGGGTGCAGCTGCTGTGCTGCTGGAGGAGCTGTGAGGTTGGCCAACGAGAACTCCAATTAAATACAAGCCGAATTGGTAAATCTAGACTCAAATCTGAAGAAAAGGCCAGGCGGGGCCTGATGCTTTAAGAAATTTCCGCTCACAGCTTCAGTATAGACACAAACAAAATGGCGCGCGCCACGAGGTAGCCTCCAAAATGGCGGCCGCTATAACGACATGCCTCCCAGCAGCAATTTCCCCGCCTGGGAAATAAGCCAAAACTCTTCCAGAGAAGGTGGCCAGAGAAAGAAAGCAAAGGTTTCTCCTTTGCAAGTAAATAAACGGCGTTCAAGGGTGGGGGGAAAAAACGCAGTGCGACTCAAACGGAGCAGATTGCAACGAACCGCTGTGAAACGGAGAGATAAGAAAGCAGCAACAGATTGAGGCAGAGAGAGAAAAAAAGGAAGGGATTGGCTATGGGAGGTAGTGTGAAGATCGCTACTGACCCTCCCTTCGCCTCCCTTGGGGGGTGAAAATGTGCTTCCCCCTAAATGGCAAGGATGCCGGTTCACACAATTGCGCAGGGACTAAGGAGAGTATAAATCAAACCTGAGAAAAGCTGATCTGAAAAATTCCTGCTTCGGCCAAGGAGCAAAGCAACAGCACAGCCTGTCTCGCACGAGGCTGAGCAAAAACTGGGGAACGCCCTGGAAGAGTCACGTGGAGGAGGAGGAGCATTCCTCAATTCAAGCTCAGCCTAAGCAAGCAGAGACTGAAGCGCCTTCCATCTCTGGATGCTCCGAGCAGCTCATAGGAGAATGAGAGAAACTGCCTGCATTCGTAGAGGCCTTATGCCTTCAATCTGGATTGTAACCATACTATTAGTAATCAGCGTGGTCCTGAATTCCCTGTATTTGTATAAGATGTTAGTTGCTGATAAGGGTGTTACTAATAAGGAGATACCCCTTAATGAGGATGCAGTTTGAGACTGGTACCAACCTGGCCCTGGGGAGGCAAACACACCCGACTATCCCGAGCCAGGGAATGGGGATGTGCAGACCTTGGAAACAAATGGGAATAGGGAAAGAGACCTCCCAGAATGTGAAAACTGCATGATGCATCGCCCCACGGGTATACATTTTATCTATAGTGTTACAAGATTTCCCAATTGCTCATCGAACAACCTCCCCCCTTGTGAACATGAAGGAACCAGGTATTGGCAGTGTGTATATAATTACACAATCAGATGTCACCTTTTACGCACCCCGTGGGTACCGATCAAACATGTTCATATACCACGCCACACAAGGGACAAAGGGGAACCACCCACCGGAAGGTTACCCAAGAGACATAATCCAGAGGCATGTACCCAATGTTTATCCACTGATGGGGTTTTGTTAGCCAGAAATGGGAGACCAGACTCATGTACCCAATGCCATTTACCCTCCTGTGCATACGGCCAAAGGCAGCAAAATGTATATAAGAGATGCAATGGGACAGAGGGAATTTTATGTTACAATGATCATTATCCACCTACCTTTCAAATGAAAGGTGACGGGCGATCTGAAAGATCGATTGCCTCGCTTACTGAAGACCCCTTATGCCCCAACAATTGCACGGTATGTATAAAATCTGTGCTAAAAGGAAGAACAGTCACTACTACCTTAGTGTGCCACACCCACTATAGATGTGAGGGAAAAATAACTCCTTGCTGTTATAAGGGAACATGGTACTCCATATGTAATCAAAAGGCTGAGTGTTATGATCCCAGGATCAACCCGGCCCAGACATGGTTGGTAGCTAGGAGTCGTGGCTCAAGTAGCGGACCAGTGATATCACAAACCCAGATATTGTCCACCACTAGTCCAGGAACCATTTCATTTGATGTTTGCAAGGTGGCCCAGTGGCCTACGTCATGTGGGTCTACCATTGCATGGCACAGGACATATACCCAGTCTGACATCTATATCTGCCCTTACAAGTACCCGGCGGGGTCTGGAAAATGGGACTGCAGCAATGCAGATGAGAGGTTTTGTCCCACTTGGGATTGTGTTGCCTGGGCTACATATGCTTCGAACAAAGGCAAGGGAACCCATCTCCAGATAGCAAGGGTACCAGCCCTCACTAATTGCTTACCATACCAATGTAACCTTGTGAATTTGACCATACCCAACCCCCAGCAGTGGATCTCTCGATATGGGTCCACCATGGGCATCCGGCTTTGGGCATCAGGCACGGATCTGGGAGGTATCATACATTTGTCCTTAGAAACTAGGTATCACCCTGCTAGGAACTATACTAGATCTTTCTCAGAATTCTGGCAAGAAGTAAACATTGAGTTTCAGCCATCCCAACAGGCCTGTAACTTGTTTTTGGAATTGGCCTCCACTATTGCCCATACTCTAAATGTAACTAGTTGTTATGTATGTAGAGGAACTAAAACTGGGGACCAATGGCCTTGGGAAGCACAAGAATGGAATTACTCAATTGCATACTATGTTACTGCGATGCCTCGACACCAGCCCCAGTCGAGGTGGGAGTTAGGGGCAACCATTGTGGCACAATGGTGCTTGGCTAGCTCAGAGGGAGATGGCCCAAATGTGGGGGAAACAGATTGTCTAGAAGTACATGGATGGAATCAAACCTCCGAGACATGGGAATACTAATGGCTTCTGGTCAAATTTTTCCTTAGAAAATATTATTGAAGCCCCTCCAGGTGTGCACTGGATTTGTGGGATGGTAGGATATAGTACCCTCCCCCTGGGATGGAAAGGTGCATGCACACTGGGCATAATAAACCCTGCCTTCTTCATGTTGCCCCTCAACCAACCACAAGTATTGAAGGCTGACCATTGGGAAGGACGACAATTGAAAGCTGACTTTAAGATTGGGGATTGGAGCGATGAGGAGTGGCCCCCAGAAAGCTTGATCCAATACTAACGTCCGGCTACTTGGGCCTCTGATGGGAGTCATGGATACCGAACCCCCATCTATATGTTGAACCAGATTATATGGTTACAAGCAGTAGTAGCACTGATCGCAAATGAAACTGCTCAATCTCTGCGCACATTGGCAATTCATCAGAAGTTGTTTAGGGATGCCATATGCCAAAATCGACTGGCATTAAACTCTCTCCTAGCCACAGAAGGAGGTGTCTGTGCAAAGTTCAATTTCAGCAACTGCTGTTTGGAGTTTGATGATGTGGGTGAAATCATTGAGCAGAGTGCCAGACGAATAGAGAACATTGCCCACGTCCCCGTTCACAAATGGAAAGGTTTTGAACTAGGACAAATTTTTGGATCATGGTTCCCCAAACTTCCAGGTTTACAAGCCATAGTAGCCCTAATTGGCATGATAGCGGCTGGTTGTGTTATTTTGCCTTGTATTCTTCCTATTTTTGTATGTGTTATCTCGAATAGTCTTTCTATGCTTGTTGAAAAGAAGGCCGCTGATCGAGCTATGATGTTGTGGGAATATGAAAAACTTAGCACCGTGGAAGACACCCCTCCAGTACATGAAACTGCACAGTAATCTGACGATTGAGGTGAAGTTTCAAAGGGGGGAATGAAGCATTATGGAAAGTACCAGAAAAGTATCAGTGTTATTAGCAGATGTTTATGCCATGTTAATGCTCTGAACCATTTGCGCAAAATAAACCTGTGTTCTCCAACCCTTCGCGGTCTTGTGTCCTGATTTGGAAGCAGGATCTGCTGCAACAGGAATGGTAGTTGTTTGTTGGTTTCCGTTTCCATGGTGAATTTGATTTTGGGGTGTGTGCTGTTTAGGTGTGTTAGGAAATTGTTTAGGTTTTCTTTTCCATGGGGCCAAATAACAAATGTGTCATTGATGTATCTTAACCATAGTGTGATGACCCATAGTCTCTCAAAATAACCCAAAACCCAAAACATATATTAAAGTCCGGTAAAGCCTTCAACTTAACTTCACTGTTTTATTAGGCACAGTTTAAAGTCACAAAAGTAAATAATGAGGCAAAAAGAAAACCAAAACAAACCGCATTGATGAGAGTTCCGAAGCAAGCCAAGATAACTAATTATAAACTCCAGGAAAATAACCAAGAAAAGTCCATGGGAAGAATGCCAGCAAAGATAAGCCTCTTTCAAGGTAAAAACTAATTGACTTCAGCAATTCTAACTGTGCAGTTGCAAACTTATATACATAGCTCCTACCTGCAAGTAACGAGGAGGATCATGGTAATCTCCTCTTGAGTAGACCTCACTTTTCCCTGATCCTCTCCTCCCTGCATGACCTAGGATGGATAGGGGATGGGACTGGATCCTCTGACTGCTCAGCCGGCCTCTGCCCTTCCCCAGCCTCCTCCACCACCTTTGGAGCCACACTCCCACTCCCTGTTGGCTGTTCCTCCTCTTCCTCAGAGTCAGAACTCCACCAGGGGCATGACACTATCCCCCCCGCAGGGCCCCCTCCCCCGGGACCAGGCGGACGAGGACGTTGACGAAACCGAGTGTGAAAGCCCTGGACCAAACAAGGAGCATGAACATCAGTGGCATCGACCCAGGTGAAGTCTTCTGGTCCATAACCTTTCCATGCCACCAAATACAGAAATCGGCCCTGCAACTGGCATGAATCTCGGATGCTATCCACTTTGTATTCCTCCTCTCCCAGACGGGCTACTGGGGCCAGCTGTGATGGAGCTGGTCTATGCAGACTGTCGGGCAAGGCAGGGACTAACAGGGAACAATGAAAAACAGGATGGATATGCATGGTCCGTGGAAGGGAGAGACGATAAGCCACAGGATTGATCACCGCCTCGACCAGAAAAGGTCCCAAGTAACGGTGATCGAGCTTTTTCGATGGTCGCGTCGTTGGTAAATATCGAGTCGAGAGCCAAACCCGATCGCCGACCGCTAAAGATGGAACATCATGACGATGTCGGTCTGCAAACCATTTATAGTCTTCCTTGGCTCTCTCTAGTTGATCGTGGACCATGTGGTGCATGGCTTTTAACTCCTGCAAAAACGTATTCACTGCCGGAACTGGGGAATCAGACGGGGATAAAGGGAAAAGTCATGGATGAAACCCATAGTTAGCAAAGAAAGGAGACACACGGGTGGATGCATGTTGAGCATTGTTATAAGCGAACTCTGCCACCGGCAGCACCTCCACCCAATTGTCTTGTTGAGTATTGCTGAAACAGCGGAGGTACTGCTCCAAAATAGCATTCACACTCTCTGTCCCCCCATCAGTTTCGGGGTGATGAGCAGACGACAGACACGCCTGAACCTGCAGTTTCATGAGTAGGGTCTGCCAGAAGCGTGCCGTGAATTGTACCACCCGATCTGAAACCATGCGGTCTGGTAACCCATGCAACTGGAAAACATGGGAGATAAACAATTGAGCCGTTATCTTGGCCGATGGAAGACCCACACATGGAATAAAGTGGGCCATTTTAGTCAACATATCCACCACCACCAAAATGGTTGTGGCACCATTCGATGGTGGTAACTCAATGATGAAATCCAATGAAACTGCCCCCCATGGTCGTTCTGGAGTGGGCAAGGGCTGCAATAGACCGGGGCTGCACCAGGAGCATACTTGGTTTGGCGACAGATCCCACAGGACGCCACATATCCTGACACATCATGTTTAAGTCTCAGCCACCAAAATGTCCTAGAGATGAGGTGCAGTGTTTTGAACACCCCAAAGTGTCCTGCCGCCGGACTATCATGACATTGATGGAGGATAAGGCCACGAAAAGGACCTCCAGGCACGTAAATGCGATCACGGAACTGCAACAGGTCCCCAATATATGCCCAAGGAGTCTCTTGTCTCCCATTCTCATCCAATTCTTGACGTCGAGCTGCCACAAATGGGTCCTGCCGCTGCACCTCCTGAATCCTCACTCGGAGGTCCACAGGTTCCTTGGTGGCCGCAAACCGCTCCAACGGAATCACCGTCTGGGGATTTTATCCTCCCTTCGGGTATACTCGGGCTTCCGAGATAGGGCGTCGGCGCGTTGATTCCCTCCACTCGGAACATAGGTCACCTGGAAATCAAATCGAGCAAAGAATAAGGACCATCTCACCTGATGCTGGTTCAATGTCCAAGCTGTACGTAGGTGTTCCAAATTGCGATGATCCGTCCAAACTTCGATTTGGTGACGAGCCCCCTCCAGGTGGTGCCACCATGTCTCAAAAGCGACCTTAACCGCCAATAGCTCCTTGTCCTAAATCGTATAGTTGCACTCTGGAGCCGACAACTTCTGGGAATAATAAGCGCACAGGAACAAGGTGCCTGCAGGAGCATAGGCCTGGAGGAGCACTGCACCAACAGCCACATCGGAAGCATCTGTTTCCACCACAAATGGTTGGCCTGGATCAGGGTGTTTGAGGATAGGCTCAGAAGCAAAGGCGACTTTCAACGCCTCGATAGCTGCCTGCTCCTCAGCACCCCAATGGAACTTCTCCCCCTTCTTGAGCAAATTAGAAAAGGGGAGCAGTCAAGGCAGCAAAGCGGGGAATAAATGTGTGGTAGTAGTTCGCAAACCCCAACAGTCATTGCACATCCTTAACCCGCTGTGGAGGTTCCCACTCCTGCAACGATTGAATTTTTTCTGGGTCCATTTCCACCCCAGCAGGTGAAATACGATGTCCCAAGAAGTCAATCATGGTTTGTGCAAACTGACACTTCTCACGTTCAGCAAACAGGTGGTTATCACGCAAATGTTGCAGCACTAGCCGCACATGCTGCCAATGTTCCTGCAGGAAGTCTGAGTAAATCAAAATGTCATCTAAATAAATGACCACGAATTGATCCAACAAATCATGGAAAACATCGTGCATGAAATGCATGAACACAGCTGGGGCATTGGTTAATCCAAAAGGCATCACGGTACACTCAAAATGCCCGTACCTTGTCCGGAAAGCTGTTTGGCTTCGAACAGGGTCCTCAAACATGGCCTGAAACTGACGGCAAAACTCGGCGTAATTGTCCACCACCTGGTTGGGCTGGGTCAGCAAAGGCATTGCCCAACGTGCTGCAGAGCCTGACAACAAACTAATCAAAAACCCCACCTTATCCCGGTCAGTGGGAAAGTCCTCAGGCCGAAGGCTCATGTAAAGCTGGCACTGCCCAAAAAATGCTGGAAATTGGGCCAGCGAACCATCAAATTTATCTGGCACTGCCACTGGGCATTTTTGGCATGGCCGGGCAGCTTGCATTTGTGCCACCTGTGCAGTCAAAAGAGCCACTTTCTGGGTTAACTGGGCAATCTCTCCTCTGAGCTGATCCATGGTCCACAAAAAGCAAAAATAAGTTGAAGGGGTGGCTGAAGTCAAAATGTGATGACCCGTAGTCTCTCAAAATAACCCAAAATCCAAAACATATATTAAAGTCCGGTGAAGCCTTCAACTTAACTTCACTGTTTTATTAGGCACAGTTTAAAGTCACAAAAGTAAATAATGAGGCAAAAAGAAAACCAAAACAAACCGCATTGACGAGAGTTCCGAAGCAAGCCAAGATAACTAATTCTAAACTCCAGGAAAATAACCGAGGAGAGTCCATGGGAACAACACCAGCAAAGATAAACCTCTTTCAAAGTAAAACACTAAACTTTGACTCCAGCAATTCTGACTACGCAGTTACAAACTTATATACATAGCTCCCAGCTGCAAGCCATGAGGAGGATCATGGTAATCTCCTCCTGAGTAGACCTCGCTTCTCCCTGATCCTCTCCTCCCTGCGTGACCTAGGATGGATAGGGGATGGGCCTGGATCCTCCTCTGATTGCTCAGCCGGCCTCTGCCCTTCCCCAGCCACCTCTGAAGCCACACTCCCACTCCCTGTTGGCTGTTCCTCCTCTTCTTCAGAGTCAGTCTCCACCAGGGGCATGACATCCTGGTCCCAATTGTGGTCATAAGCTGAGGACTACCTGTATCCCCAAAAACAGCATTGGACCAAGGAGGAGCACATGGCATGAATGTGGACACAAATTTCACCCATGTATAACTACAGAGTAGATCTGATACATTTTTCTCAGTACTTATAATAGAAAATGAAATAGAAGAGTTTATTTCAGGGCATGCACTTATAAATACATAACTTTGCTTTGGAAATGATGAATTGTAAACACAGACAAGATTCAGGAGTTGCTTAGTACCTCCTTAAAGTCTTATGTTTTGTGATGACCCGGGGCGTGGCACAAATGCAACACAGTCAAATAAGCAAGAAGTGTCCCTTTAATACCTCCAACTTTACCCCCAATGTCCAGGTTACCTTCAGATGGAGAAAAAACTCTCCCAAGAACAGTCTTTAAGTGGAGGAAATTCAGTCCGAAAACAAAGTACATACAAACTGTAAATAAAAATCCACACAAACCATGCTGCAGTAATTAACTTGACAGGGCAGGAGAAGGAATTGCAGACTTGAAAGCCCAGCAAAACACACACAGTTGGGAAGACGCCACGAACCCAGATAAGCCTCGACGATACCAGATGATTCACGATTTGCTCCCAACAACTTTGCTGTGTGCAGCTTCCCTTTTTAAACACTGTGTTCCCAGCTGCAGCTAATGAAGGGGATCAGGGCCCTTTCCTCCCCCGTAAGCCACGCAACTCACATTGCTCCCTTCTCCATTCCTCCCTGTGTGCCCTAGGATGAAGAGGGGGTGGGCCTGGGTCTTCCTCCGAATTCCCTCTCTCTTGCTCTACTTCTCCCCTGCTCTGCCCAGCCGGCCTTTGCCCTTCCCCAGTTTCTTCCACAGCCACACTCCCACTCCTTGTCAGCTGCTTGGCCTCCCCCTCTGAATCAGATTCCGACAGGGGCATGACAAGTTTTACCTTGTTGAATTAAACAGTATGTTGCATACAAGTATACCTATCCTGTTTGTTAGTCTCAGGGTGAGAAATCACTATGCCTCGTTTACTGCCAGTGCCTGTGATAAAGTAGAATAGAAACTGTTGTGTTTAAAAATTCTGACATTGTCACATGGTTTGAGCACATGGAAATTAACACGGCACCTTTAAAAAAAAGTTAATGCAGGGAAAAAGATTTTTTTCAGACAGAACTCAAATAAAGGCAGAGAAATAAAACATTGAATATAGATGTAGATAAAATCTACCTTCTTCTAGCAGTTACTGATGAAGATGCAGTTTCATTAGCCCAGTTAAATTCTAGCTGGCTGTAAAGCAACAAGACGAAACTCATCAATCAAACAGGTGGAAAATAAGGGGGAAATGGTGTGAGAAATGTATATATTCTTTATTATGCCAAAAGGCCCAATGTACTTTCAAAGAATTTCTATGAGAGGAAATAAAACTATTAGAGAAATATCTATTATAGGAAATAAAATACCATGTTTACAATTTATGAAACAAGCATATGCATGTTCTGTATTTTAGCATTTTTTTTCTTTTTGCAGGAGATACACACACACATGGTTTCTCTGCATGTATTAATGAATGTTTTAGGCATATTTGAAATTTCTGTCATACATTGTAAAGATGTAACTTCATCTTTTTTTTCATGCCCCTGAAAAACAGGTATATGAACTGAGCACCTCAACACCATTGGACACCTGACAGACACAGTCAACAGAAAATCTGACAAACTTTGGAAACGCGATGCCCTACAAAAGAAGCTCACATTGTTCACCCCAAATGTTGTGGTTCGGACAGTGAGGAGGTTGGGGAGGAACATGGGCCAGTCCTGGAGTCTGGGGAAGGCTCTAATGAGTGCTCTGCATCAGAGGCTGAGATGGGGCCAAGGCCGTCTGACAGTTATCAGCTGCCTTCAAAGTCAGACATCAGTGAGGCAGAAGAACAGCTGGAGCCTGTTCCCAGTGTGCACATGAACAGAGCTGCCAGAAGAAGGGAACAAGGGTCGACTAGGGAGTAAAGCCATAGGTGGATGGTGAATGGCCCCTCCCATAGGGAATAAAAGAGGAGCGAAAGGGGAGTGGGGTTTTGCTGGAGACATTTTGTTCATTTGAGTGAAGATCTGTTCCTGCATTCTTGCCAAGTATTGTCTGCTACAGTGTGGCATCTGAAAGAAATCGGCCTGGCAACTCTCTAAGCCTGATAAAGGTCTGTAATTGTGAAATATCTTGAAAGACTGTTGGCTGGGACTTTGCTGGACAGTAATTCACTGTAAACTAAATAAAAGGGGTTTGTCGGGACAAGGAGTCAGCTTTGTGCTGTTGGGGAAGCCTAGGTCAGAACACCAAAGCCACAAAATGACAACTCCAACTCGTGGATCAAAAATATATCCAGCAGACTTGTCAGACAACAAAAAGGCCATTCTCACACACAACCTCAATTTCAACCACAAGGATGTGGACCCAGTCAATTTCCTAGCCAACTTTGAATCCATACTGAAAACAAACAACCATTCAAAAGCTGGTCTAATTAAAAACAATCTGCTCTCCAGTACGGTCATTTATTTAGTGTATGGCATATCATACATGGACTAGCAATATAAATTAAGGTATTATCCAGTACAGTATAGGACTTTCAGAGGTTCTCCTGCTGGTCCGTTTTTCTGGGTTGGCAGAGAGGGAGGTTTTGTAGCTCACCCTGCTTCAACCTCTAAGAATTGGGGAGCAAGGGAGACCAATAGAACAGCTGAGTCAGCACTGTAGCCTGCTGGCTGAGAATGATAGGAATTGTGGTGCTGAGGCCAGCTGGTTTAAGGGAAGCCTAGCAGGGATTCTCAACAGGTTTCTTGGTTGAAGTGTGAGAGATTTTTGTACATCTTTCCTCATTCTGCTCAGAGCAGTGGGGTTCACACATCACATAAGCTTTAATTTTATTTATTTGGTTTTGGCATCAGCCTGAATGTATCAGCCAAGTCAATGGTGGAACGCGGTTTATGTCTGTGCTGTAATGTAAAAAGGAAGTGTCATGGACCCATCGGAGCCTGAGTCTGAGGAGGAGAATGAGACAGAGCTAGGGTTGATGGAGGAACAACTGGAAGAGCAGGATGAAGCAGTCCCTTGGGCCTGGGAAGGGTCACCAGTGAGGGAGAGGGGGCACAGGAGAACCAGGCGAGGGGGGAGGATAGGGCAGGCAGCGATGCAGAAGAGCTCCGGTGATGAGCAATTACCTCCCCCACATCCCCGAGCACGGAGAATGGAGAGGCGGGATAAGCGCAGGACAACCCGACGACTCGGAGAATGTCCCACCCCTCTTCACAAGGCTCACCCGGGGAATGAGATTTAAAGAGACACTGTTAGGAGGGGCATTTGTTGTGAACAAGTGTTGCTTTTTCCAGTCTTATGTGCTGTTACTGACGTCTGGATACTTTGCTGTGCTTTTCATGTTTGCCGTGCTAGCCTGCCCTGGTTACATGTGAGGTCACAATGACAGTTATACTCCGGGTGGTGCTGCAGTCCCAGGGAACTCTTCCTGTTACAAGGACTCTCTGCAACCAAATTCCCTGAACCGTGGCTGCTTTAAGAACTGTACTGTTGGACTTCCGGTTTGAAGGGCTTTGGCGACAGAGAGGAATCAGTGATCGTGCGTGGCTTCTGCCTGGGCTCGCCGCTGGATCGCCCCGAGCCGGCTGGTTTCGGGGCTAAGCCACCCCGTAGAGGTGGTGAAGAAGGGGGAGACTGCCAGCAGGGTCGAGGAGAGCCGCATCTCTCCTCCTCAGCTGGTCAAACTCCCTTTCCCGAAGGTGGTAAGAGCGGTGGTCAGAAATGGCCGCCTGAAAGAAGTACTCAACCGGAAAAGAACGTGCAGGAGGAAGATAAGAAGTGAAAGTTTTGGCTGACCGGGCTAAGTTGAAAAAGCAATAACTAAGGTACCCTGGAATTTAAATTTTACAAGAAATAACATCGCTCCCAAAGAAGAGTCGGAAGCAGTGAAAGAAAGTGAAAAGGGAAAGGTTTGGCTTTTTTTTTTCTTCTCTCTCCTTGGAAAAATCATTGGAAAAATCCGCTTTGGCATCAACAGGCAATCAAGCTGAAAATACAACTAAATGCCGAAGGGACAATACAGATTTCTGGACATTAAAAACTTTTTCTTCTATAAGCAGGAAGGGAGAGAAAAAGAATAAGGGCAGGATCTGGAAGAGGGAGGAGACTGCCTGGATTTTAAAAGAATCTAAAGTAAAATTTCAATAAGACTTCTAAAAGATACATTTTAACTGAAACTTTGCAACTAAATAGTAACCCCAGGAAGAGAAAGTGGGAAAAAAAAGAAAGAGCAAAAAGAAACAGTTTGTGTGTATTTGGATTACTTGGTGACTTTTGAATTCTTGCCTATTATATTTGAATGACTAAAATCAATCGGGTGGTTGTTTAAATTTTTTTTACAATGGCAACACTTTTAGATGAATTGAAAATGGAACTTAAAAAGTACAAAGAAGAGGCACAAGAAGGGAAGGGTTCCTTTGGCTTCGTTTTTCAATTCTTAGAAATGGAGATTTGGGGAGGAAGCAGGAAAAGTGAAAGTGCTGGCTGAGCCGGGTCAATCAACAACTTTTAAACACCCTGGAAACTGAATCATTTGAATTGCTGGAAGATACATTGTATCCCTAAGAAGATCGGAAAGCGGCGGAGAAAGCTGTCAAGGGGGAAAAAAAACTTTTTTTTTTCTTCACTCTCCCACCCCATAGAAACAGCAGACGAAGATTTGGAAAATTTATTTGGGCACTGAAGGTAAATTATTTTGAAAGTTAAAGCCAAGGGATAAAGGATTCCTGGACATTGGATTTAATAACTTAAGAAATCGGAAAACCCTTATTGGAGGTATGGATTTCTGAACACTTAAAAGAAAATTGTTGTTGTAAGTGGGAAGGGAGAGGAAAAAAAATTGGAGCAGAAGTTGAAAAAGGAGGAGATTGCCTAGAACTTTAAAGAAAGATATATTGTAATTGGATCTCTTTGATTAAACAGTAACCCCAGAAAGAGAAATAGAAGAAAGAACTTTGGTAACTTTGGAATTTTTTGCAATTATTTTTGATTAAAAATACTTGGGTGGCTGTTTTGGAAAAAGTTTTTCTCTTCACGATGGCATCACTTGTGGATGAACTAAAAATTGAATATAAAAAATATAAAAAAGAAAAACAAGATGGAAAAGATACTTTGGGCACTCTATTTCAATTTCTAGAAATGGCGGTATGCACTTATGAAAAGTTGACTACGCAGCAGGACGACTGGGACAAAGAAGAAGAAGCCATCTTTGATGAACAATGGGTTCTTTTTGGGGAGGAGGAGAAAGAGGAAAAGAAAAAGGGGATTTTAAGGTTTGAAAAAACAACCAAAAAAGCGAAAAATGAGATGAAAGGTGGATACAAGGTTAGAAAACAACAGAAAGGGAGTAAGAAAAGGGAGGAGGAGAGACAAAGGGGTAAAAAGGGCAAGGAGAAGAATAAGCAAGAGAGAAAGGAGGGGATGAGAAGCCTTAATGGTGGGAAGCAAGACTTAAAGAAATAAAGCTTATTTAGAGACAATGGGTAAATCTAATTGAAAAAAGGGATTCTGGAAGGTACATAAGATTGTGTTTTTATATGTGTATTTAGAGTAAAATGCTTAAGAGATAAATGAGTATCAACATATATCATTAGCTTTTTAATGATATGGATAGTGGTTATATATGATTTTATTTAGTTATTGTTATGTTTTTACCCTTTTTATAAAATTTATTGTGTAACTTTAGAATGTACTAAACAGAATCCCAATATAAATTAAGTGTTATATTAAGTAATTTTAAGCTAGGGGAATGAGTCAAAGGCGTCACTCCAATCAGTGTACAGGAGAAGTATATTAAAAGAGAAAAGATGAATGGATAGATGGAAATAGAACAGACAAAGAATGATAAGTATTATGAACTGAACTGAGATAAGATAAATAAAACAAAATTAAGAAAGATAAAAGAGGGAAGAAGCTATATAGAAAATTGAAAATGGTAATAAGATATGGAATGATATATAAAGTGAATATGATTTTTGAACTTGTGTCTGTGCGAAGAGTTTTTAGCCCGGGATCAAACAGCCTTCAGAAAAGATGTTTTATGTTAGGTTTTTTTTTATGTTTTATGTTTTGTATGTTTGTGTATTGTTTATGAAAGGCAATAAAACTTTAATTAGCAAGAAATATAATTTGGAAAATAGAATGAAAAGGAGAAGTTGGGATAAGATACGAAGTTGAATAGATAACGTAAATATCTATACTACAATTTGGAACTATTTTGTACGTTCTATTGGTTTTCTTAGAAAGGATCTTTTATGTTATTATGCCTTGATTGTTTGTGTATTGTTTTTGTAAAACTAATAAAATTTGTTGGGAAAAAAAAGAAATGGAGATTTGGAACTATGAGAAACAACAAGAAAAGACTGCAAAACAAGAAGACTGGAACAAAGAAGAAGCCATCTTTAATGAACAAGTAACTCTATGTGGGGAAGAAAAAGGAAGGGGGGGGGAAGAGGATGGAGAATTTAAGATTTAAAAAAACAACCAAAGAAAAGAAAAATAATTCGAAAAATAAGTATAATACTGGAAAACAACAGAAAAAGGGAATACAGAAGAGGGAAGTAGAGGTAGAGAGACAAAGGGGTAAAAAGGGGAGGGAGAAGAAGAGAGGAAAGAAGGAAAGGAAAAGAAGTCACAAAGGTCCGGAGCATGATATAAAGAAACAGGACCTATTTAGAGATAATGGGTAAAAATTTAACTGAAAGGGGGATTCTGTAAAGGTACATGAGATTGTGTTGTTATATTTGAAATAGAAATAACTTTAGAAAATTGGAAACAACGTATGATTAGAATGAGGGATAAAATGGTTAGTGTAACTTAGTGAAATGTTTGTGAATAAAGTAAATGAAATAAAATAAATGAGAAAATTGAATTAGGAAGGAATGGGAACACTTTAATTAGTCAATGTTTTATAAAACATACGTGAAGAGGGGGGGAATTGATTATGGAAAGCTAATAATTGTTCCCATAGAGGTATGATATTTAATTGAAAAGTAACGTGAAAAATCTTAAGACTTTAATGAATTTTAATATTAATGATAGAATTGAATTGGAATGGAATGTTGTTTTAATTATATACATTTATACTTTTTTTTCTTTTTTTAAGAATACAGTGTGTATTTTAAGAATGTATCAAACAGAATCCGAATGGAAGCTATGCATTATATTGAGTGTTATAACTTTAGGGGAAAGATATAAAGGCGTCATACTCCAATCAGTAACTACAGGAGAAATTTTGTTCAATGAGAAAAGATAATAGACAATTGAAACAGGACAGACAAAAAATATAAATACAATGATTTGAATTGAGATGAGATAATTAAAATAAAATTGAGAAAATTAAAAGAGGGGAGAAGCCCTGTTCCTGTAATTCTTGTCAAGTTTTTAATTTTCCTTGTGGATCTAATAAATCTTTATATTTAATCATTTTTGTTATGTCCAAATTATTGGGATGTACCATTGCCTCCATTGTTGATAGCCAGATCGGAATTTTTAGATAGTGTTTTTTGCATATTTTTTTCCAATTAATTAATAATGAGTCCCTAATGAGGTGTCTATGAAAGTAAGACTGCTTGGGTTTCCCCACTTCCCATAAGAAGGCATGCCACCCTCTCTGGAGGTCATGCCCTTCTAATGCTAAAATTCTTTTATTAAGTAAGTTCACCCAGTCTTTTAACCATAATAGGATAGCTGCCGAATAATATAATTCCCAATTTGGAAGAGCTAGACCCCCTCTACTTTTCGCATCTTGTAAGGCCTTTACATTGATCCTAGGTTTTTTCCCCTGCCAAATAAATTTAAGTGTAATCTTATTTAATTCTTCGAAAAAATTTTTTGGCAACTTAATTGGAATTGTCTGGAATAAATAAAGAAATTTTGGTAATATGTTCATTTTAATCGGGGCAATCCTGCCCAATAAGGAGAGCTGCAGCTTATTCCAGGATTCTAAATCTTTCTTTGTTTGTTGAAGTAGTTTATCATAATTGTTCTCTTTGAGTGATTTACCTTGTGGTGTTAACCATATTCCTAAATATTTGACCCTTTTTGTTACCTGTATCCCCATCATTGCTTCTAATTCTTCCTTCTGGTTTTCTGTTAAGTTTTTGGTCATTAATTTCATCTTTTTTCTATTAATTTTTAATCCTGCCACTGCCATTATAAGAGATTGTTGTTCCTCTTATAATTGCCTTCATTGTATCCCAAATATTTTGTTTCGTGGTTGCTTCATTATTATTTTCTTTTAGAAAATAATTTAATTCCTCTTTCATCTTATTAATGTACTCTTCTTCGTTTATTAACTGCATATTTAGTGTCCATCTTTTCTTTGTTTTTCTCCTATCTCTCCAAATTAATTGTATTGGGTTGTGGTCGGCCCATTCATTTGGTAGGATTTTAATTTATTTTATTTCATTGGCCAATTCCCCATCCATCCAGGCCATATCTATTCTGGTCCAGATTTTGTGTGGATTTGAATAATATGTGAACTGTTTCTCTTCTGGGTTTAGTTTTCTCCATAAGTCTATTAAGTTTAATTCTTTCATCATGTCCTTACAGGGCATAGAAAATTCTCTTTTCCCTTTCTTGTTCTTATTCACATTACTATGGTCTTTTTGATGATCAGCAATGGAGTTGAAGTCGCCTATCATGCAGATATTCCTTTTTTCAAAATCTATTATTTTCTGATGAAGATCTTTAAAAAATTTCCCTTGTTCTTCATTTGGCGCGTAGATTGCTACCAATAAAAATGTAATATGATTAATCCAAATTTGTATAACCAGAGTTCTTCCTTCCGGATCTGACCAGATTAGTTCTGCTTTTACATCATCTTTCACAAATATTGCAATTCCTTTCTTTTTATGTTTGTCTGCTGGTGCTGTAAAGAGTTTTCCAAGTTTCGGGCAAATTAAATATCTTTCATCCTTTTTCCTAATGTGTGTTTCTTGTAGGCATATTATGTCGGCGTTTTGTCTAATTAATTTAGTTAATATCCTTTTCCTTTTAGATGTTGAATTTAAACCATTTATATTAATGGAGAGGAGTTTCTTTCCTATCTCCATTTATCTAGGTCTGTTTAGTTTTTGTCTAGTGATAATTCGGTTTTCTTCTTCCTGTTGTTGTGAGATTGGTTCTTCTCTCCCTGGTTGTGGTTTATCGTCCCCTAAATTTTGAGGAAGTCCTTCTTTTTGGTTTCTTGAGCTTTTGTAAACTGGTCTGCAATGTTTTCTTCCGTCATGCAGTACTCAAGTTTAATTAGACCATTTTTAACAGATTCTCTAACATTTAAGTATCTTAAATCAGTATGCTTTGATCTAGTCTTTACAGCAATATTAGTAGCTAATTGTATAGCTGCCTGGTTGTCCTCGTACACAATAATAGAATCTTTAACAGTTATACCCATGTCTAATAATAGCTGTTTGTACAGAATTAAGTCAGTGCATAGTAATGACAGACATGAAAATTCTGCTTCCATCGTTGACAAGCTAATATGCTGTTGTCTGATTGACCTCCACCCTATTAGTGTCTTACCAAATAATATAGCCATCCCAGATGTTGATTTTCTAGTGTTTATGTCAGTTGCAAAACTTGCATCTGCATAGGCACTAAGATTCAAATCACCTTTTGGCTCTAGATACAATGCATGGTGCATTGTTCCTTTAAGATATCTTAAAATTCTCTTTAATGCTTGCCAATGACATTGATGTGGATCATTATTATATCGTGCCAGCTGATTAACACTATAAGCTATATCTGGCCTTGACCAATTGCTTATATATGATAAGCTACCAATCAAAGATTGATATATGGTCTTATCAAATTTGGGACTTTGAGCATCCATTTTGCAAATTTCCTGACTCATTGGAGTCTTTGCAGGCTTACAAAGTTCCATTTTATACAATTTAATTAATTGACAAATTTTATCCTCTTGAGATATCTTAAATCCTTTTTTGGTTTTATTAATTGTCAATCCTAGATACTTTTTGATTTCACCTAAATGCTTTAATTTTATCCTTTTGGCTAATAATGAAATAATCTCAGTAGCTTCATTATTGGTCTTAGTAATCAAAGCAATATCATCTGTAAATAATAACAATAATGACACCGTTCCATTATTTTCTCTTTTAAACATACATGGATCTGCTAAACCAGATTTAAACCCTATATTGTTTAATTCTTTCACAATATATTGGTTCCATTCATAGCCAGATTGTTTCAATCCATATAAACTCTTCTTGAGTTTCCAACAATCATTGCTATTTACTTTATTATCATTTATACCAACCGTTTTTTTCAAATATATTGTATGCTTCAATGGTGCATGTAGATATGCAGTTTCTACGTCTAAATGGTTAACTATATAATTATTCTTAGCTGCCCACACTAGGCTCTTAAAGTTGTAGCCTTAAGATTTGGTGCAAATACCTCATCATAATCAAATGTATTTTGGTTAAATCCTTGTGCTACTAATCTAGCTTTATAAGTTACTTTCCCATTATTTCCAGTCTTTACTTTGAATATCCATTTGCACCCAATGGATTTTTCTCCTGGAGGTAATTTGGTTTCTTCATAAACCTTCATTTCCTTTAATGAATTTAACTCTTTTTCCATTGCCTTTTGCCAATTCTCCTGATCCTTAGCAGGATACATCTTAAGTTCATCTATGCTAGTTGGAACTTTATTTACTTGGCAAACAATACTTGCCTGATATCTATCAGGTGGTCTGGTTATACGTGTTGTGCGTCTAGGTATAACAGGACTTACAGGTGGACTTTCCTTTATTTCCTGTTCTTGACTATCTATCTCTTCTTGATCAATTATTTCCTCTTGATCTGGTTCTATTTGCTCTTCGTGGATTTCTTCTTTAATTGGACTTTTCTTATAACTAGTCTTTTCTTTCTGCCTCTTGAAAGGTTCTATAATAACATCTTTATCTGAATCTTGTTCTAATTTATTCCATCCTATATGTTCTAGGAATTGTGCACTAGCACTGCAGTATACTCTAGATGTACCTGGTTCCCAGAATCTATAAGATCTATGATTTGCTTGATATCCAACAAAAATTAATCTTTTAGCTCTATGTTGTCCTTTGTGCCTGAGTTGTGTAGGGATATGCACCCATGCTGGTGCACCAAATGTGTGAATATAACTCAAATCAGGTTTCCTATCATGCCACAGAGTGAATGGTAATTCACTTGTTGTTGAATTAACAACATTGTTTAATATGTGATTACCACACATTATTGCTTCTCCCCACAAATTGTCAGGTAATCCAGAATCAGATAACATTGTCCTTCCCATTGATTGCAGTGTTTGGCCTCTTCTCTCTATAAATGCATTATGTTGAGGCCTATATGGTGCAGACTTTTTATGTTGAATACCTGCCATTCTAAGTCTACTCTGGAATTTATTATTTGTAAATTCCGCACCATTATCTGTTATAAGAGTTACTAATTACTTTTTAGTTTTCCTCTCTGCAAATTTTAACCAATTAAAGAAATTTGTATACGTTTCAGTTTTTCTCTTCATTAGAAAACAGAAACCATACCTAGAATAGTGGTCCATAATGCTTAATATGTATCTAGCACCACCTACACTTGGCTTTTTAGGACCTATTATATCGGCAAATACTACCTCTAAAGGCTCTTTGGTAGTAAATCCATCAACTCTATTTGCCGGTATAACTTTACTTTTGTTTTGATTACAAGCAGAACATTGCAAATACTTATTACAAGGTTTCAAACTTATTCCTTTAGATAGTTGAACAGTTCTCTTAATCATTTTAAAATTTAAATGACCTAACCTTCGGTGTAACAAGTGAATACATTCATTATGAGGTTTCTTATTTTCATAAACTGTGTTAGCCACCTCTAAACCATTATCATTTAACACATATAAATCACCTCTTAAAGATGCAGTAATTTTCTTACCTTCTTTTTCAATTAAACAAGTATCTCCCCTAAAGGTAACTATGTATCCTAATTTAACCAACATTCTAACTGAAAGCAAATTAAATTTAAGTTGAGGTACATATAACATTTTTATGTTCTCCTTTATACTAGAACAATGAGCTATACCTTCACCTTTTGCCTTCAATTTCCATCCGTTTGCCAATGAGATATGCTGTGAACTCATGGACATTTTTACAAATTTTTTGTTATCATTTGTAATACAGTGGGACGCACCACTGTCAACCACCCATAAATTATTTTTTACAACTCCATTACTATACATTGCTAACTCATAATTCTTATTTCTTCTTTGATGTCTTACAGCATTCTGGCTTGCGTTCTGGCGCTTTGGTTTCTTACAAAATCTTGCCAAATGTCCTCTCCTCCCACAGTTAAAACACTTTTTAATTGCGTATGCTGTAGGAGATTCATTATTTTCCTTTTGAGGTTGCTCCCTCCTTAACTGATCTCTTTCAAGCCTTCTTCTGGCCTCTTCAATCAATCTGCCAGTGATATCAGTTAAAGTTAGACTTTCTTTAGGCAATATTTCAAGGGAAGTTACGTAGTCATCAAAACTTTCGTCTAATGAAGATAGAATTATGTAGACCTGGTGTAGCTCAGAGAAAATTAACTCCTCATGAAGTTCTTGAAAAATGCTTTTCATAGTATTCAAATGACTCAGCATAACACCATTCTTTTGGAGATACGTGCGGAAAAGCTTCCGTGTTAGATTTATGTGAGCACCAACGTTATCTCGAACATAAATCCTCCTCAGTTTTTGCCAACACCCAACTGCAGTTTGCTCTCCACGTATATGAACAAGCTGCTGATCAGTTAATGTTAGTCCTATGATGCAAAGTGCTTGTTCATTTTTCTGTTTAAATTCTTCTATCTTTTTACTATCTTCCTCATCTTCAGTATCCCATTCTTCTACGTTTGGTGGGTTTTCAATTATGTTCCACAGACCTTCTCTTCGTAGAAGTAGACTACATTTCATAGACCATGAAACATAGTTTGTTCCATCCAGCTTGGATATAAGGGACAAACTTTGTAGACTGACTTGTGCCATATTTCACTATATGGATATAAAACTATAATTGATAAAACACAGCTGTCTGTTTACTGTAACGTGTAACAACACAAAATCTCACTTTTTACATAAACCTGTTTTTATCCTAGTTAAACTGACTTTGCAGTCTCTCTGGGCCCATAACCAGTGTTAAGCCTGGATTCCCCAACGGGTGTTAAGGAAAACAAACTAAACAGAATGTACAGCGAAGTCAGATAGGAAGACAGGTAAATGTGTGAGATAAGTTTTCTAGTTAACACGCAGTAAAAATACAGATACGCTTGTGCTATCAAAATTATATAGTTTATTCCATTTAAGAATTATAGCATAGTCAAACAAACGGTCCATTAGTCATATATCAATTTTAATCAAGTCTTTTCGGGGATACTCTATTTGCAAAGTCCGTGTTGAATAGCCAATGTCAGTACACTTACAATAAATCTGTCCAATCTTTATCTTCTCTCCGTTGAGAAAAATCAACACTCCTTCTTCTCTCCCCGTTTCAGCAAGAACGCATTCATAAATCCATCAAGTAATTAGTGATCAGTAAGCCAGAGAGAGCGAGCTGCAAATGCCTTGCTTCTTATATAGTGCTTTTACAACCACACCCTTAATTACATTCTTGCAGTTAAAGTTACACACACTTTAACTAACAAACCATGATACCTTATTTATTATTTTTACCCAAACCAGTTAGGGTAAACAATGTTATCCCTAACAGAGAGGTCGGTGTGGATGGGAACGGTTGGAAGGAATGGGATGTTTTGGAGAGAAAGAAAGCTGAAAAGGGCTGATTGAGAGAGAGGAAGAAACAACACGCTACAGGACAGAATGGCTGAGGCAACAGACGATGGAGAGAGTGTGATAGACAGTAATACTTGTATTCAATGGAGAACGTGGAAGTAAGATGATAAACAAAATAGCTACAATACAAAGTGCCTTATCATATGCCTATGTTTATACTGTTTATATCTTTGATAGAGTCTAGAGTTGTAATGTTAGAGTATATATCCTAAATATACACGACACAATATAGAAAAAAGATAGCTTTTGTACCCATACTGTGAAGTAGGAATTTTTGCTTATTATACCAGATTACTGTTGACTGTACTTTGATTAGTGAGTAGAACATAGTGTAGTTATCATATGCAGATTATTTAAAAGGTTGTTTAAGTAAACTTATTTAACTATTAAGATTAATTAACATTAATTACCAAGTAACATTGTAAACAATTATAAAGTAGTGAGATTATATTATATAAAGTGGTTATAAGGTTATGATATATTAAATATATTTGACTGTATTAAATAATAGAAAAAGGGAAACATAGAAACTGAAGGGTTGGAAAGTGACTTATATAATATTGTTAAAGAGCAAGTGAAATTAAGTGAATATACAGTGGATGGTAGAGTGGAAGAATTTATATAAAATATTAAAAATGGCAACCACTACAACTGTCTTAAGGACCGGAAAGAAAACATCCTCAAACCCCTCTTTGGCATCAGCATAACCTTCAGGACAGAGAGCTATAGACACCATGCTTAGCATAGAAAAATCTGGTAATACAGCAAATACGCAGATGATGCAGACGACACTACTGGCGATACCAGAAACCATGCTCAAAATGCAAGAATCCCTGACCAAGAACCATGAAGAAATGAGAGGCAATATACACAAATTTGCATTTCAAATTCCAAGAGGTTGGTGGGAGGAGTTGCTGGCTGCTTGTGAAGAGGCAGAGGGTAAGTACAAAGGAGAAAGATAGCAGCTCGTGTGCCTAACGGCACACGAATCATATAACTATAAACCAAAAATACCAATAGTACATTTAGGGTTAGTGCGCTTGAGATTGTGATTTGATTTTATTTAAATGTGACTGGCTTAGTTCAGTGTAATACTTGCTTTACAGCTGTCTTTTGCAGTACTCTTTTCAAATTTGGATACTGTCCTCTTTGTAAAAAAATTACCAGTCTACACGGACAGATTACCTATCTAGAATCTCTAATCTGTGCTCTCCAAGCAGAAATTAGGTGCCCAATCCAGCCATCTATTGAGCTGCCATGCTACCAGCCCCCACTACCACAAAGATCCTACAGGAAAAGGGCAGTATGGACAACCGTGGGATCTGGCAGCTGTGGACCATAAACACAAAGCTTTTGCTGTGTCCCAGCATAACAGATACAGTGCCCTTGCTGAACTTTATAGGGACACTAAAGTGACAGGTAAAGGTAGTTGTGATAATGATAACTCAAATAAGCCAGGGATCATGGTCCTAGAAGAACTTACTTTGGAAAGGAGAAAGTGTGAATCAGGTATTATGCACCAGTCACACAAGAATAGCAAGGCATCCAAAAAGAGAAGCCACCTTCTGGTTGGGGACTCAATTGTACGGGATGTAAATTTAGGAAAGGATATGGAGGTTTTGAAAGAGGTCAAGTGTCTGCCAGGTGCTACTGCCAGCAGAGACAAGAGGCGTATTCTTAAGATAGTCAAGAATGCCAGTAAGGACTGTGATATTGATGCTATTATACATCTTGGTACAAATGATCTGTCCCAGAAGGATGTACTTTCTGTTCAGAAAGACTTCCAGAGCTTGGGGTATGAACTTAGTAATATGGACTGTAGGCTTATCTTTTCAGAGGTTCTACCAGTATACAAGGAACAAAAAGGGAAAGGCCAGTGTGTAGCGGAGTTTAATGTGTGGCTAAAGGAGTGGTGTAAAAGGAAAGGCTTTGGTTTTATTAGACATGATGTCTGCAGCTGGTCTTATGAAAAACTGTACAAAAGAGATGGTTTGCATCCATCAAAGAAAGGGACTGAGTTACCTGGCATTAAATTCACAGATTTCCTGGATAAACATTTAAACTGAACAGCGGGGACAGAGAATTAATGGGTACAGAACATTTCTATCCCCAGCAACCTAAAATTAATAAGGATACCAGTATGTTTGTGCAGGTAAGATTGTCAAATAGACTTGTAATCAAAACCAAGCATTTAATAGTGAGTGCCATACCATGTGCATTAATCAAACAGGTGGCAAGAAAGTAGAGGCAGGCAGGCACAACACTGGTTATGTAGACAGTAAACACAGTGTCAGACATAAAGATCTCAAGTGCCTATATACAAATGCACAAAGTCTGGGGAACAAACAGGGTGAACTCGAACTACGAATACATGAAGGTAGATATGATATAGTTGGAATAACAGAAACGTCGTGGGATGAAACCCATGTTTGGAACATACTGGTAGAAGGATACAAACTATTAAAAAAAACCAGACCCCATAAAAGAGGAGGTGGAGTTGCACTGTATGTAAAGGACCACTATATTGCTACAGAAATGAATGAAACCAAAGATGAAAACCTCCTAGAATGCATATGGGTCAATATAAAAGAAAAAAAGAATGACATGGCCATAGGTGTATATTATAGGCCACCCAATCAAGCAGAAAAAATAGATGTCCTTTTTGCCAGCCAACTAACAAATATATGTAGGAACCACACTAGAATAGTAATAGGGGACTTCAATTATCCTGATATCAATTGGAAAACTAATTCTGCACCAAGTGAGAAATCAAATAAGTTCCTAACCAACCGAGCTGACAACTTTGTTGTCCAAAAGGTAGAAGATGGAGCTAGAGGGACAGCCATACTGGACTTAATTCTTACAAACAAAGAAGTGATAGAGGGAGTTGAAACTGCAGGAACCTTGGGTGAGAGTGACCATGTCATACTAGAATTCAACATAACACAAACACAAGCAACAGAACATAATGACACCAGAGTCTTGGATTTTAAAAGAGCTGATTTCCATAAACTCAGAGAGAACTTGGGAAAGATTCCATGGATGAAAATACTAAAGGGGAAAACAACTCAAGAATCTTGGGAAAGTCTAAAAAGTATGATCATAGAAGCCCAGACCAGCACAATACCACTGAGAAAGAAAAACAAGAAATCCAAGAAGAAACCAGCATGGCTGCACAAAGATCTCTCTGGAAAATTGAAAGAAAAAAAGGACAAATACAAAAAAAATGGAAAGAAGGACATACAGCTAAGACAGAATATCAGCAGATAGCCAGAATCTAAAAAGACGAAGTCAGGATAGCAAAGGCTCAGAACGAACAAAGACTTACAACAAAAGTCAAAGATAATAAAAAAGTTTCTTCCAACATATAAATAACAAGAAAAAAATCAAGGAAACAGTTGGTCCACTAAAGAGAGAAGACTGCAAGGAAGTAACAGGCAACAGAGAGAAAGCAGAGCAGCTTAACTCATTCTTTGCATTGGTCTTCATGCAAAAAGAAACTATAGCTAAACCCACCAAAAACATAACTGTAAAAGACAGACCAGAAATAAAAGTTAAAATAAGCAAAAAAATAGTAAGAGAACACCTGTCTGATCTTGATGAACACAAATCACCTGATGGGGCCTGATGGATTACATCCCAGAGTTTTAAAGGAGCTGGCAGAGGTCATCTCAGAACCACTGCACCGCATCTTTCAAAAATCCTGGAGCATCGGGGAACTACCAGAGGACTGGAAAAGAGCTGATGTGGTTCCCATCTTCAAAAAAGGGGAAAAAAAACCAGACCCAGGAAATTACAGACCAATCAGCCTAACATCAATACCCGGGAAGATATTGGAAAAGATAATAAAAAAACAGATCTGCCAACATCTAGAAACAAGTAAAGTAATAACTAGCAGTCAGCACGGGTTTATTAAGAACAGATCATGCCAAACCAATCTTATTTCATTCTTCAACATAGTGACTAAATTAGTAGACCAGCGAAATACTGTAGACATAATATATTTAGATTTCAGCAAGGCATTCGACAAAGTAGACCACAACCTACTTCTTAGTAAGCTAGAAAAAAGTAGAATAGATAGCACCACCACTAGATGGACTCGCAACTGGCTGGCAAACCGTACTCAACGAGTAGTCCTTAATGGTTCTAAGTCTACATGGAGGAAAGTAAGCAGTGGGGTGCCACAAGGTTCTGTCTTAGGCCCAGTACCCTTCAATATCTTCATTAACGACTTAGATGAGGGAATAGAAGGGGAACTTACCAAATTTACAGATGATACTAAGCTGGCAGGAATAGCTAACACCCAAGAAGATAGGCTCAAGATCCAGATGGATCTTGACAGACTAGAACACTGGGCCGTATCTAACAAAATGAAATTCAATATAGAGAAAAGTAAAGTCCTACACTTACGCAAGAAACACCAAAAGCACACATATAGATTGGGTGAAACCAGGCTCAATAGCAGTAACTGTGAGAGGAATCTTGGAGTCTTAGTGGACAACCAGCTAAATATGAGCCAGCAGTATGTAGCAGCAGCCAAAAAAGCTAATGCAATCCTAAGTTGTATTAACAGAGGGATACAATCGAGATCAAGGGAGGTACTAATACCACTCTATAAAGCCTTAGTAAGACCACACCTAGAGTACTGCATCCAGTTTTGTTCATCACATTACAAAAAACATGTTGAGACACTAGAAAAAGTACAAAGAAGAGTAACCAGGATGATTAGGGGACTAGAGACTAAAACATATGAAGAACAGTTACAGGATCTGGGCTTGGCTAGTCTAGTAAAGAGAAGGACCAGGGGAGACATGATAGCAGTCTTCCAATATTTGAGGGGCTGCCACAGAGAGGAAGGGGTCAAGCTTTTTTCTAAAGCGCTTGTAGGCCAGACAAGGAATAATGGATGGAAACTGAACAAGGAGAGATTTAACCTGGAAATAAGGAGAAACTTTCTGACACTGAGAACAATCAACCAATGGAACACCTTGCCCTCAGAAGTTGTGGGAGCGCCATCACTTGAGACTTTCAAGAAGAGATTGGACTGTCATCTGTCAGAAATGGTGTAGGGTCTCCCGCTTGGGCAGGGGGTTGGACTAGATGACCTACAAGGTCCCTTCCAACTCTGATTATCTGTTATCTTTTATCAAATTAGATAATAAAATCGGCAAACTTCAACAGACAATTAAAAAAAAAAAAGAATAAAAGTGGTTGAAAGCAGAATGCAACAGACCGAAAAGAAATTTGAAGTGGAAGACCAAAAACTAATAGCAATAAACAAAGATTTAGAGGACTTTATAAATTTAGAAATGGAATGAGCAGCCTTCTATCTACGCTTCCAAAACGTGATTGAAAATAAAGAAGACCTGAGAACAATCATGGCAGAAATGATAGCAGAAGCCACGCAGCAGGAGACCTGAGAAATTCAAAATGATATCGATGAAATTTACAGGGTACACACAAATTACGCTAGGCGCCATAAGCTGCTGAGGGAGATGCACATTAGATTCACAAAGAAAACAGTAAGATATGAAGTTTATAAAGCAACAAGAGATGAACCCATGACATATAAAGGTAAATACAAATGTTGAAACAGATCCCCAGATGAGTAAGAGAACAAAGAAGAGAGTACCACTTTTTAACATCGCAATTGATAAAACATAACATAACATTTAGGTGGCTTATCCCGGAAGGCATGCTCATAACTTGGCAAGAGAAGAAATAAAAAATAGATAGTCTAAGGAAGGCTCAGGATTTCTATGATGAACTGATGATGGTAGAAGAAGAAATCAGTAGTAAAGAAGAGTTAGAAAGCAGAAGTCAAGAGGAACAGCATTTGGAAGAAAAAGAGTCAGAACAAGAAAAAAGAAATAAAGGGACTTCTGGTTTGTCAACTTCGCGAGCGGCAGGGATTCGCGAAGCTGCGCGATCCCTGCTGCGCTAGCCGCTTTTGGGGCTCCGATCCGGACGGGTACGGAGCTAGGCTGCCCTGCAGGGGCAGCTGAAGGTAGGGGGGATCCGGAGAGGGGTTTGGGGGTGTTGCAGACCCCCTCCCCGGCCGGCAGAACCCCCTTTTCCCAAGACGGTGCAGCGGCGGTCCGTAATGGCCGCCACAAAGAAGCTGGCAGCCGGGTAAGAATGCGCAGGAGGAAGTGGAGAAAGTTTTTGAAAGGAGAAAGTTTTTCTTGGTTCCTAGGACTCTAAGACATATTTAACAAAATTCCTGAAAAGTATGATTTTCTGAATGATACCTTCGAGAAGAGGAAAAAAGCGGCAGTTTGGTGGTGCTGAAAGGAAAGCTTACCCTCTTTTCCTACGGAATAAATAAGTGGATATTAAGAAACCTATTTTTTTTAGGTGAAAACTGGCTTTAAGCGATGAGTGGGAAGAGAGAGGACTAAAAAAAAAATATTTGTATGCTAAGACTTTGTTGGAGGAGATGCCTTAAGGATTTGAAGACTAAAATATATTGCAATAAGATTTTAAGAAACAGATTTGGACTTTCTTTCTCCCTGATTGATACTACCCCAGGAGGAGAAAGTGAGAACTCTGCCTTGGTTTGGACTGATTGATAACTTTGGGACTGTTTTATTTTTTCTTTGGAATATTCTGGTTGTTGTAAGAAGAAAGAAGGGGAAAAGAAAAGAAAAGATTTATAATGGCTCTTTCTATTGAGGAACTGAGAAAAGATTATGAACAAGCAAAAAAAAAAATGGTAAAGCTGGTTTGAAAGAAGCCTTCCTTTTTTTAGAAATGGCGCTTATTAACTATCAACAAACATTACAACAGATGAAGACAGCAGAAGAAGAAGAAGGAGAGGAAGCCATTTTTAATAAATTTCAGAACTCGACCAAGAAAGAAGGAAGAGGGAAAGGAAGAGAAATAAAGGACTTAAGATTTAAAAAAACACTTAAGAAAGGGAAAAATAAGGTGCAAAATCAATATAATGATAGTAAACAAAAGGGAAAAGGAACACGACAGAGAAGGGAAGCCAGTAAGGCAGAGGCTAGAAGAAGGGGGGGTAGAAAGGTTTGTTGGGAGAAGAAAGAAAGGGAAAAGGTGGAGAAAAGCTACAAAGTTTTGAAATTAAATGGGAAAAAGGGAATTTTTTTTAGGGATAAAGGATAAAGTATAATTTCTTCAAAAAGATTTTGCAAGGTACATAAGATGATATTGTAGTATTGTACTAGAAATAGAAAACTTAAATGGTTTAAGAGTTGATAAGAGATTAAAATGTTGAAATGTTTAATAATGATTGGTTTTAAAATTTAATAATATGAGGGGAGGTTTAGAATATTGAGTTTTAATTAAAGAGTTTAATAAGATTATGGTATTGATGTTATTATAAAATTTCTATTATAGTATTTGTTTTTAATATTTAGATCTATTGTTTAACTATGTATTTAATTATTCTGGATGTACTATTTAGATAGAATGTACCAAGCAAAATCGGATTGGGTATTGGGCGTTATTTTAAAGGTTAATTTGATTAACTTAGGGGGGAGATAGAAAGGCATCATACTCTGATTAGTGATTTCAGGAGAAACTTCTTTTTTTTTATAAGGAACGAGACAAAGGGACAATAAAGAATGGACAAAAGATACAAATATAATGACTCAAATTAAGATGATTAATTAAGATAGAATTAAGAAGAGTGAAATATGTGGAGAAGTTAATATAGAAGACTTAGAATGGTAAATAAAATAAGTAATGATATGTAAGATGAGCATGAATATAATTGAAGTCCATGAAGAGAGAGATACCTGGGCCCAAGTTACTTTCCAAAAAGATTTTTTTTATGTTTTGTGTGTTGTGTGTATATGTTTTTTGTTTTTTTTTGGGAGAATTAATAAAACCTTGCAGAAATATAGAATGAGAATAATGGTAACTAAGTCAGAAAGAAATAGATGAAATAATAATAATGAAATTGAATAAGAGTAAAGAGAAGTAAAGAGAAATTGAATAAGAGGTTTTTGTATGTTTATATGGAAATGGTTTAAAACAGAATTATAATTTATCTGACTTGTTAAATTTATAATGGAAAAAGGTTTAAACATGTAATGGATAATGATGATTTGTGTGTTTTGAAAATTAATAAAACTTGTTTTTAAAAAAAGAAGAAAGAAATAAAGAAGAAACAGAACAGGCTGAAGGAGAGGGGATCAGGACGAGAGCACAGAGGGAAAACAGAATAAACACAAGACTGAGACAACCATACAGACAATAAGATGGAAAAAGAGATCAAATTGATATCTATAAACATTAATGGATTGAATTCCCCAATAAAAAGGAAACAAATCTTTACTAATCTCCAGAAACAAAAGGCAGACATAATATGTCTTCAAGAAACACACATTAAAAAAAAAAACCACCAAAACTATTTAGAACAAACAAGATTAGGGAAACTATTTGTCTCGCTGGCAGATCAGGAAAAAAAAGGGATAGCGGTATATATTAAGGAAAAAATAAACGCAAAACAAATGTACTCTGATTATAGCGGAAGAATATTAATGATAGAAATCAAAATTCAACAAAAAAAGTATTATTAGTAACAATTTATGCCCCAAATGAAAACCAAAAGGAATTACTGTATATAGCAAAGTACATGAAAAAATAATGGAATCAGGACAGGAAAACATTTGCCTGTTAGGAGACTTTAATGCAGTGGTGGATATAAAGAAGGATTATAAAAGTACTAAAAAAAATAAGAAAAGGAGAAAAATACTACCAAAAACATTTTTGATTTGGCCCATGAGTTGAATTTGAGAGACAGTGGGAGGGAGTTAAAGGGGAAAGAAAGCAAATATACTTATTATTCAAACCCACATCAATCATGGTCTAGAACAGATATGATTTGGATAAATAAAGAATTAGAAAATAATGTGAAAGCTATAGAAATAATGATTAACACTTGGGCAGAACATAACCCCTTACAGATAATTTGGAAAGGCCAAAAAAAGAAAAACAGAAGGTGGATGTTAGATACCCAGATATTGAAAGAAAAAGAATATACACAATTAATTAAAAAGGAAATGCAATTTTTTTTCTTAGAGAAAATAAAAACCAAGATACAACATTACAGAATCTATGGAACACCGCAAAAGCCTATATAAGAGGAACAACAATAGCATACATAGCCAGAAGAAATAAAGAGAAACGGAAAAAACAAAATGAATTACAGGAAGAACTAAAAAGAAGAGAAATAGCTCTACAGGAGAAACCGCAAAATGATAAAATCAAAAAAGAAAGAGACTTAATTAAACACAAATTAAACTTACTAAATCAGGAGGAATATGCAAAAAAAAAAAATGTTAGGCAAATTTTTTTTGAACAAGCAAATAAGCCAGGAAGATGGCTGGCTTGTAAATTAAAGAAGGAAAGGGAAAAGAAATTAATCTAACAACTACAAGATGAAAATGGGAACCCCCAAAACCAAATGGAAGAAAAAAAATATTATACAAAAATACTATGAAACTCTATATCAGGGGTGTCCAACCTTGGCAACTTTAAG
>NW_020716969.1:18252-69821 GCF_900518725.1 Notechis scutatus | reverse complement strand
AACTCCCAGAATTCCTCAGCCAGCTGGCTGAGGAATTCTGGGAGTTGAAGTCCACAAGTCTTAAAGTTGCCAAGGTTGGACACCCCTGCTCTATATAGACACGACCAAATAGAGAGGGAAAGGATAGAGCAATACCTTAAAGAGAAAAGTTTGCCACCAATTACAGAAGAGAACAAAGCAGGCGTGGGATTCTACCGGTTCAGACCAGTTCTATAGAACCGGTTGTTATGATTCTGTGTGGTTTGGAGAACTGGCAAATCGTGCCCCTGGCTGGCCCCGCCCCTCTCCGCCCACCCCTCCCCTCCCTGCCCAGTCAATCCTTATCGCGCATGTGCGACATCGCACACATGCCCAACATCGCTGACTGAGTTCTCCCGGCACAGTCACTCCTTAAGGCACTTTCCCCCCTCCCAACGATCAGCTGTTCCGATGATCAGCTGTGCTGGGATCTCCCTCGCTGTTACTGCTTCACCCAGGAGGCTTCCGAGGCCCAGGAGGCAAAAAAAATGGGGGGGGGGGGGGGTCCGGAAAAAAAGAAAAAAAGCCATGCCCACCTAGCCACACCCACAGAACCGGTTGTTAAAAAAATTGAATCCCACCCCTGGAACAAAGAATTGCTAGATAAGAAAATAACAGAATTGGAAAAAGCAATCCACAAACAGAAAAAAAAAAAAAAAAAAAACCCAGGCCCAGATGGGATTCCAGGGGATTTCTATAAGGCTATTCATGAAACCATGGAACCGTTGTTGTTAGAGGTATACAATGAAGCATTACTAAAAGCAAAATTACCAAAATCATGGGGAGAAACCTACATAACACTAATACTGAAAGAAGGTACCAACCACTCTCAAGTTCAGAATTATGGACCAATCTCGCTGCTAGATGCTGATTATGAAATATTGATGACAATAATGGCAGAAATGATGAAAATAGTCTTGAATGAAATAATACACTCAGATCAAAACGGCTTCCTCCCTAAAAGACAAATTAGAAACAATACTAGGACAGTAATGGATATATTGGAATACTATGAAGTGCATCCAGAGAAACCAGCAGCACTGATTTTTCTGGATGTGCAAAAAGCTTTTGATAATTTAAATTGGGAATTTTTTTCTATATCCAATAAAAGAGATGAAGTTTGGGCCAAATTTTGAAAAGATGGTAGCGGAAATTGTCAGAGTATATTCATGAACTGGAACAGAGCATGGAAACAAGGTCAGCCAATGAATAGGCAGAGCCACTAAGTCAGCCAGTGAGGACTGTTTTGGAAACTGAAAGTAAAAGTAGCCTAGGCATGGCTCTATGTTAAGCTCTGTAGCTCTGAAGCTATGTTGAGCTCTGAGTCTGTCTATTGAAAATGAAACTGCTTCTCTCCTCTTGCTTGCCTGCTGAACTAAAGTAAAAGAGAAACTAACTTGCTTGCTGAAGACTGGAGCTCTGCTCTGAACTTGCAACATGTTTCTGTCTGAGTTTGCACCATGTTGGAGAAATCTACAACTGGTTTGTAAAATCTTATTATGTTTATAAAGATGTTAAATGAAGCATCAGCCATCTGTGTTTATTTTTCTGGAGCTAAATTAATGCTGCAAAACTCTAATAGGTTATGGGCCCAGAGAAAAGACTGAATTGTAATTAAAGCTGAGAGACTGCCTGTGTTAAAAGTAAGAAACAAGGCAAGAGGCTTTGCAGGATGGCTGAAAAAATTAAAGAAAGCTCTCTACCTTGTTTGGGTCAGAAGAACTATATTATTTGGGCTGCAAAGATGGAATGTTTCCTAAAGGCAAAAGAGCTTTGGAATATTATTGAAAATCCACCCCAGGCACCATTGAATGCCACAGATCAGAAGCTGCATGATAGAGCATTTGCTTATATCATCTTAAGTTTAGAAGATGATCGGTTTATCAATGTAGCTGATTTAAAGACTGCAAAGGAAGTCTGGGATAAATTGAGGACTGTTCATGTGAGTGTATCTGCATGCAACATCGTACAATTATCAAGAAAGTTATATAGAGCTCGTTTGCAGCCAGGAGATTCAGTGGAACAGCATTTTGTTCATATGCAAACTTTGTTTGAGGAATTAGAACAGCGTGGGATGAGGATACCGGAATCTCAGAAAGTACTGCTTGTTTTTAACAGCCTACATGAAACTTGGGACATTGTGTCTGCAGTGTTTGAATGCAAACCAGAGCAGGAATCGAGTTTGGAAGCTCTGAAAGCGTGTTTGATAGCTGAAGAGCAGAAACACCATTATAGAAAAAGCCACGAGGAGAAATCCCTGAGGAGGGGGCCCAAGGAGCAGAATGGAAAATTCCACAGACTGGCTGTCTCCAGAGGAGAAGAGCAGCAGGGGATATCAGATTACAACCCAGCAACAGAGACTATCTCACTTAAAGACAGACTGTTTATTGCAGGACAGAATAAGAAGTTTGCTGCAAGAAAGACAAGCTGATGGACAGGCTGCTGTTGCAAAAGTCAGCTATTACAGGAGAGATTAGTGGCTTATTGACAGTGGGGCTAGCCATACGATTATTAATAATGCTAAATTGTTTTACAGGATGGATGCAGCTGCAGGAGACACAGTAGCCTTGGCAAATGGCAAGATGGCCAAAGTCATTGGAAGAGGCAGTGTGCAAATTCCATATTTGGAAACAAGGTTTAATAATGTTTTATGTGTGCCAGAAATGGAACATAATTTGCTGAGTGTCTCGAGTTTAGACAAGCAAGGATTTGAGACCACATTTGTAAATGGGCAGTGTCTTATAAAGAAAAATGGAATTGTCTGTGCAAAGGGCATAAACCATGGTAATCTTTATATGTTACAGGGACAAAAAGTTAAATGTGCACAAACATTTGGAAATGTTGCAAAACATGTTCATATTTTGCACAGGAAACTTGTTCATGCCAACTTTAAAGTTGTTCAAAAGATGGACCAGTATGCAGAAGGATTGCATGTAAAGGGATGTAAGGCATATTTGGATCGTGCAGTATGCAAAACATCAAAGTCCAAGGCATTCCAAGTAAGAGTAGCACAAGGCAGACAAGAAGAGCTCTACAGCTGGTACATGCAGATTTGGTGGGCCCAATGCAAGCCAGTTTGGGAGGAGCTAAGTATGCGCTGGTCATTGTAGATGACTATAGCAGGTTTGGGTTCTGCTATTTACTAAAGAGTAAAACAGAGGTGCTACAGAAATTTAAGCAATGGGTAAGCTTTGTAGAAAGAAGGTATAAACAACAGGTATGTCAGCTGCAAACTGACAGAGGTTCAGAATTCATGTCAACAAGTTTTCAACAGTGGTTGGCACAGTTAGGAATAAAACAGACACACAAATCCTTGCACAGCAGATGAGAATGGTGTTGCTGAGAGGCGGAATGGAGTCTTGCAAACCATGAAGGACTCACTGCTAGAGGATTCTGGTCTAAGCAGGTCATATTGGGGTGAAGCCATATTGACTGCTAATTATTTAGTTAATAGGTTGTGGAGTTCCTCCATTAATGATACTCCATATGCAGTGCTATATGGGCGAAAACCATCTCTAGCACATTTAAGGGTGTTTGGAAGCAATTTGTGGGTGGATATTCCAAAAGCAATTAGAAGAAAGAGACAACCAAAGGCAAGAAAGCTGAGGTTTGTGGGCTATAAGCCAGGCTCAGAAAGTTATCACTTTAGTGATGGGAGCAAAAGAATAGTATTTTCAAGGTCTGGAAGCTTTTCAGAGCAAAATTGGAACAGAATTGATGCAAATTTGTGGAATGATTCACTTAGCGATGGTAACTCACTTAGTGATGGTAACACACTTAGTGACAGTGTCAGCGTTCAGGGATTAAAATTGAACAAAGTGGAAAGAAGCCATGGACAAGGACATGAAATCCTTGGGAGAACATGAAGTGTTCACATCTATGACTTTGCCACAGGGTAGCAAAGCTGTAGGATGCAAGTAGGTTTACAAGAAAAAGGTACTACCCAATAATGAAGTACAATATAAAGCAAGGTTAGTAGCACAGGGGTTTTCACAGATGAAAAATGTGCACTATGATGAGGTATTCATGCCTACTGTAAAGAGTGAGAGCATCAGGCTGGCACTAGCGTTGGCAGCAGAACATGGCCATAAAATTTGGCATTTTGACATAACCATTGCATTTCTCAATGCAGAATTAGAGGAAGAAATTTACATGGTTCAAGCACCTGGGTATGAAAGTAAAAAACCTAACAGTATATAAATTGAACAAGGCCATTTATGGGCTGAAGCAGTCAGCCAGGAATTGGAATATATGTCTAGATAAGGCATTGAAGGGTCTTGGGTTCAAGAGTTGCAAGGCTGATAGTTGCATATCCACTGGAAAGTTAAAAGGTGGGGATCAACACAATTGCGTTGGGATAGGTATAAAAAAGGAATTCTCTGGTATTTGGAGGGAACTGTGAATGTGGGTCTTCAAATACAGGTATCTGAAGAATATTAAAGGTAATTGAATTTATGTCTATTCCAGTTATGAAGGGAGGAGTGTCAGAGTATATTCTTGAACTGGAATAGAGCATGGTAACAAGGTTAGCCAATGAATAGGCATAGCAACTAAGTCAGCCAATGAGGACTGTTTTGGAAACTGAAACTAAAAGTAGCCTAGGCGTGGCTCTATGTTAAGCTCTGTAGCTCTGAAGCTATGTTGAGCTCTGAGTCTGTCTATTGAAAATGAAACTGCTTCTCTCCTCTTGCTTGCCTGCTGAACTAAAGTAAGAGAGAAACTAACTTGCTTGCTGAAGACGAGCTCTGCTCTGAACTTGCAACATGTTTCTGTCTGAGTTTGCTTCATGTTGGAGAAATCTACAACTGGTTTGTAAAATCTACTTATTATGTTTATAAAGATTTTAAATGAAGCATCAGCCATCTGTGTTTATTTTTCTAGAGCTAAATTAACCCTGCAAAACTGTAACAGAAATTTATTTCAGCCAGAAAGCTAGTGTAAGGGTTAACTGTGACTTTACTGAAAGATTCAATATAGCCAAAGGAGTGAGACAGGGTTGTCTGATGTCACCTCTAATCTTTATTCTGGCAACAGAAATTTTGTTAACACAGATTAGGAATAAAAAAAAAATTACAGGAACCAAGATAAAAAAGGAAGAGTATAAAACGCAGGGGTTTGCGGATGACATGGTATTTTTTATAGAAAATCCAAATGAGGTCGGGAAAATATTACTAAATGAAATAGAAGAATTTGGTAAAGTAGCAGGCCTTAAAATTAATAAAACTAAAACTAAAATACTAGTCAAAAATCTTACAGAGCACCAAAAAAGAGAATTAGAAAAGGAAACAGAGCTGCAAATTACAAATACAATTAAATATTTAGGTATCTGGTTGACAACAAGATGTTCATCGTTAAAAGAGGACACTCACAATAAATTAATGAATCAGATGAAGAAAGATTTGGAAATATGGGGAAAATTGCAGTTATCTTTAGTAGGAAGGATTGCCGCAATGAAGATGAACTTGGTACCAAGATGGTTATACCTATTTCAGACGATTCCTGTAAAACTAAATAATTTTTAATGGGGAATAAAATAAAATGGTAACTAAATTTATAAGTGGGGGAAAAACACTATATTACCCCCCCCGAATTAGATTAAAACTATTGCAAGATAACAGAAACAGAGGTGGCTTTAGACTCCCTGATTGGAAATTATACCACCAGGCAGCAACACTAATATGGATTAAAGAATGGATATCCTTAAATAATAAGAGAACATTAACCCTAGAAGGACAGGATTTACAAATTGGGTGGCATGCCATTTTGTGGGAGAAGAAAAATAAGTCGTATTCACATTTCAAAAAACATCTAATCACAGACGCATTACTAGAGATTTGGAGTAAAATTAGGAAAAAACACTATATTAAGATACCAGGCTGGCTTTCAGCTATAGAAGCAATGATCTACCCAAATACTTTGGATATTACTAAAATTATTAGATACAACCAACTAATAGATAACCAAGGAAAATTAAAGTTGAACCAAAAATTGAGGGAAGATGGAATAAAGATATGGAAAAATTTGGCATAGATAGAATACCACAACAAATTGATAAAATCTTATTAGGACCAGAGGAAAAATTTATAACTAAAATGTATAGCTACCTTCTAAAATTCGATAGAGAAGAGGAGGCAGTGAACCAAAAAATAATTGCTTGGATAAAAACTTTGGATATAACATACAATTTGAACTTCCGGTGGTGGCATGTGGTCGAAGCGGCACAGGGAGACAGCACGCTGCCCCTCGTAGCCGAATTTTAGTGTTCCGGTGGCCATCTGAGGCAAAAATTGGTCCTGGGGGGATTGGTAACAGAGAGGGGAACCTTCGGAGCTGAAGAGGGAAGGTGCAATCCCCAGCGGTGCGATCGGAGGAGCCCTCAAAGCTGGAGCTGAAGAGTTGGATCTTAATGGCCAATCCAGAGACCAGATGACCCACAAGATAGGAAAGGGAAGCAAAGAGAGAGAACGGTGTGAAGAAGCGGTATGAGTAGTGAGAGCGGAGGAGCTTGGAACTGCCAAAACGAGCCCAGAAAGAGATGGTGAAAGTGAAAGCTCAAAGCAGCACCTGGACAGTGAATACAGTGAGGAGAGTGGAAAAGGGAGAGGACGAAAGGGGTGCCAGTAACAGTGAAGGAAAGAACAGAGAAAATAATAGACTAAATACGAGTTAAGAGAAGAGGGGAGATGAAAGTGGATTGCTTGAAACGGGGCGATTGAAACTTTTGAGTTCCTAAAAGAATAATAGAATAAAAAGAAGTTCATGTCCATTTCGCACGGAAAAAAGTGAGGGATATAATCTATAAAATTACTAGAGATGAGCCTATGACATATAAAGGAAAAGAGATCGTAACGTTAAAACAAATCCGAAAAAGAGTTCGTGAACAAAGGAAAGAATATCGCTTTCTGGCTGCCCGACTTAATAAAAATAATATACTGTTCAGATGGATAACACCAGAGGGAATGTTGATGTCATGGCAAGGGAAGAAGCTTAAGATAGACACATTGGAGAAAGCGCAAGATATGCACAACTAATAGGCACAGAAGAACTCGGTAGCAGCAGGGAAGAACTCGAATTGGCTAGTCAAGACGACCAACAATTGGAAAAGAATGGAAAAGAGCAGGAAGAGGAGGAAGAGAAGAAGGAAGAAAGACCACAAAAAGAAAACAGAGTAAGAAAAAGGGCACAAACAGAGGCAAGGAACAACAGGAACTAATCAGTAGAGGCAGAGAGAAAATGGAAAATAATTTGAAAATACTGTCACTAAACAAACAGACTTAATTCTCCATCAAAACGGAACCAAACCCTGAAGAAATTGGAAAAAAAATGGATATAGTGTGCCTCCAGGAGGTACACATTAGAGATCAGGATAAGAAATATCTACAATATAAAAAATTAGGAAAACGAGCAGAAGAAAAAAAGAGAGGAGTAGTAATATGTTAGAGAAGGAATAGAGGCAAAAGTATTATATACAGATTCAGCGGGGAGAACATTAATGTTAGAAGTTGTATGGGAACAGAGGAAACTTTTATTTGTTGCAATATATGCTCCGAACAAACCACAAGAAATTTACTACAAAAAATACATGAGAAAATTTTAGAATTAGGCAAAGAAGATATTTGTATGATAGGAGACTTCAACGCAGTCTCAGACACAAAAAAGGACTACCAAAGTATCGGTAAAAAAAAGAAAGAAAAGAACACCCTTCCAAAACCTTTTTTTAATATGGCAGAAGAACAAAATTTAATTGATATTTGGAGAACATATAACCTAAAAGAAAAGCAGTTCACCTTTTATTCTATTCCCCACAAATCATGGTCGAGAATTGACATGGCATGGATAAGTAAAACTCTAATGAAAGATATAGTGCAAGTAGAAATAGCACCAAATGTATGGGCAGATCACAACCCTATAATAGTAATATGGAAAGGCCAATCAAAACAAAGAGGAAGATGGACGTTGAACCCACAAATTCTGAGAGATAAAGAATATTTAGTAAAATTAAAAAAAGAATTAGAAATGTTTTTTGAATTAAACATAAAAGAATATACTTTACAGAATCTGTGGGACACAACAAAAGCCTACCTAAGACGAATAACAATTGCATATAACGCCAGAAAGAGAAAAGAAAGAGAAAAAGAAAGTAATGAGTTAAAGAATGATATTAGAAAATTGGAAAGACAAGCACAATTAACACCAGAGAATGAGCAAATTATAAGCAAATGTAGCTTAGCCAAACATAAACTGAACATATTTGAACAGGAAAGTAATTTAAGAGCATTGAAATTAGTAAAGCAAAATTATTTTGAAAACGCAAATAAGCCAGGAAGGTGGCTTGCATATAGGTTAAGGAAGGAAAAAGAAAACAGATGGATTCAGCAATTACAAGATAAGGAGGGAAAGATACAAAACAATATGGAAAAGAAATAGTACTGGAATATTTTAGTGAACTCTATAAACAAGAAGACATGAGTAAAGAGAGAATCAAACAGTACTTAGAAGAAGAAAATATTCCAATACTAACAGAAGAAGAAAGGGAAAGACTAAATGAAGAGATCACTAAGGAGGAACTAAGAGAGGCAATTAATAAACAAAAATAATAATAAAACCCCCAGAACAGATGGATTACCTGCAGAATTATATAAAAATTTAGGTGAAATATTTGACCCAATTCTTTTAGAAATTTATAATGAGGTACTTACAGGGGCAAAGCTACCAATGTCGTGGAGAGAAGCATATATTACATTAATACTGAAGGAGAGCGCAGATACCACCCACATAAAAAATTATAGACTAATTTCTTTATTGAACGCTGACTACAAAATATTTATGAATATAATGGCTGAGAGATTTATACTTTAACATTTTCTCTCTTGCCACCTGCAGTATCTGTGTTTTAATAGTTTTCTTTGTAAATCTAATGTGCACTTCTCTTGGTAGTTTATTTCTCATTGCATATCTTGTGTAGACACGGAACACTTCATCCATTCCATCTATCTTCTTCTCTTCAGTTATCTCGAACCCTTCTGCCAGGATTTCTGTCATTATTTTAGTAAGGTTTTCACTCTTTTCTTCTTCTATGTTTTGGAATCTCGGATAAAATTCTGACCTGTCTATTTCCCATCCCAAGGATCCGCTCCTGTCCCTTTCAACTTCACTCAATCGAGTATCAATATCTCCAATTTTCTGGACTTCTGGTTTGAGCTTCTTTGGCGACAGACCGAAACCTCGTCTCTGCGAGGCTTCGATCCGTGCTCGCCGCTGGAGCGCCCCGAGCCGGCTGGTTTCAGGGCTAAGCCACCCCGTAGAGGTGGTGAAGGGGGAGACTGCCTGCAGGGTTGAGGAGAGCTGCATCTCTCCTCCCCAGCTGGCCATTACTCTCTTTCCCGAAGGCGGTTGTAGCAGTGATCAGAAATGGCCACCACAAAGAAGAACTTGATCGGAAAAGAATGTGCAGGAGGAAGATAAGAAGAGAAAGTTTTGGTTGACCGGGTCAAACAGCAAAAGCAACAAATAAGGTACCCTGAAATTGAAACTGTTAAAAAAAACAACAATAATATTGTTCCCTAAGAAGATTTTTAAGCTGCGAAGGAGAGAGAAAAGGGAAAAGATTTGGGGGTTTTTTTCTCCTTTTTCTATACTGACAGCTAAGAGACTTAAGCAAGAAATTGGAAAAAAATCCACTTTGACATTTATAGGCATTTAATGCTGAAAATAAAAAGTCAAAGGGATAATAAAGATTTCTGGATAATCAAAAGCTTTTGAAAACAGGAAAGAAGAGAAAAAGGATAAAAGGGCAGGATCTGGAAGGGAGGAGACTGCCTGGAATTAAAAAGAACTTACAGCAAAATCTCAACAAGACTTCCAAAAGATACATTTTAACTGAAATATCGCAACAAAAACCCCAGGAAGAGAAAGTGGGAAAAGAAATAAGAAGAAATAACTTGGGACTATTTGGATTACTTGATGATTTCTGGATTTTTGGTTATTGTATTTGAATGACTAAAATCAGTCGGGTGGTTGTTTAAAACTGTTTAAAATGGCTCCACTTTTAGAAGAACTGAAAATGGAACTTAAAAAGTACAAAGAAGATGCACAAGAAGGGAGAGGTTCTTTTGGCTTCGTATTTCAGTTTTTAGAAATGGAGATTTGGAATTATGAGAGACAACAAGAAATGCCTGCAGAACAAGAAGATTGCGACAAAGAAGAAGCCATCTTTAATGAACAAGTAATCTTAGGTGGGGGGGGGGAAGGAAAGCGGAGAAAGAGAATGGAAAGTTTAAGATTGGGAAAAACAACTCCAAAAAAAAAAAAAAAATAGAGTGAAAAATAAGTATAAAATCAGAAAGCAACAGAAGAGGGAAATGCAGAAGAGAGAATTAGAAGTAGAGAGACAAGGGGGTAAAAAGGGGAGGGAGAAGATGAGAGGGAAGAAAGAAAAGAAAAGAAGTTATAAAGGGCAGAAACAAAATATACAGAAACAGGGCCTATTTAGAGGTAATGGGTGAATATTTAATGGAAAAAGGGATTCTGCAAAGGTACATAAGATAGTATTGTTATATTAGAAATAGAAATAATTTTAGAAAATATGAAACAATGTGATTAAAATGTTTGATAAAACAGCTATTGTAATTCAGTAGAATGCTTGTCAATAAACAAATGTAACAAAATGAATATTTAATGATTTACAAAACATATGTGAAGAGAAATAAGGGAAAAATTAATTATGGAGATTATATGTGTCTTTAATGAAGTATGATATTTAATTGAAAAGAAGTGTTAAAGATGTTAAGATTTTAATGATTATTAATGATAGAACTGAATTGGAATGGAATGAGGGTTTATAATTACATATATTTATAATCTTTTTTAAAAAAAGAATATAGTGTGTATTATAAGAATGTACCAAGCAGAATTCGATTGGAAGTTATGTATTATGTATTATATTGAAGGTCATAACCTTAAGGTATATATTGAAGTTTAAATAAGAGTTGAATGGATGTAATTAAAAGATATAAAGGTGTCATACTCCAATTAGTAACTACAGGAGAAAATTTGTTTAATGAGAAAAGATAATATGAAATTGAAACAGAACAGACAAAAGTATAAATATAATGATTTGAATTGAGATGAGATAATCAAAATAAAATTGAGAAAATTAAAAGAGGGGAAAAACAATATAGAAAATGTAGAATAGTATAAGATATGGAATAGAACACAAAAAGGAGCATGAAATTGAGTTTTGTGTCTGTATAAAGAAGTTCAACCCGGGACCATGCTATTTTCAAAAAAGATGTTTTACTTGTATTTTGTATGTGTGAAAACCCAAATAAAACTTTATTAAAAAAAATTATCTCCAATTTTCTTATCTCTTTGTACATCTTGTTCTTCTATTTTCTTGAATCTGTCCTCATATTTCATCATCATCTGTTGGATATTCTCAACTTTCTCATCTGTCTTTTTTGTTCTTTGCTCAATGTTCTCCGTTCTCTTTTCAATGTTGTCTGTTTTTGCTTGTATATTTTGGATTCCTTGCATAATCATCTGTAGTGTCACTGCCTTCTCCTTCTCCTGTTGCAACATCATCTGTATTGATCGTTGTCCTCCAGATGGTGAGGAAGTAGATGTTGATGTTGAAGAAGCTGAAGCTGCTATTTTTCTACTCATCTTGTAATACTTGATAAAAAAAAAGAAGGAATGAGAGACTAGGGCAGACAACTGCCACCCCAATAAAAAATGAAAAGAGAAAAAGTAAAAAAGGAGAAAAGGAAGAATCTTCAGGCACTTGTATACCTTAATCCAATTGGTTCCAATTATATAAAAAAAAGAAAAGAAAAATATAAAAAGGGGACAGGGTGAAAAAATAGAAAAAAATAAAGAAAAATAAATTGAAAAAAATAAAAATCTGTGTTCCCCTTAGTAAAAAAGTAATAAAAAATCGGCCAAAAAGAAAAAAAAAGAGGGGGAAGAATATATTCTATTTCCTGGATCAAAAGGTTAAAGTTCAAACATAAAAATCCAGCTGGAGGGGAAGTAAAAAAAAAGGATAACAAACAATTCTGACTGGGAGCAAGCCACTGCCACTTAATTGTCCAAGGCTCTATAGTTAATCAAATGAGAATTTAGAGTTCTATTTTCAAGGTCATTTCAATCTTCTTTCTTTCAACTTCAACTCCAGACTCTGGCTATTAATAGTTTTACAGAAGAGCACCTGTATAAAAAATCTACCATGCTCATCCCACTATCTTTACAGTGAAAGACTGAGTCCTTGAATGTAACACAAATGCATAAACAAGTAAAAGGAGAAAAAAAAAACAATGTATCCAAGCCTCTAGATGGCAGTGCTACTTATTTCCCTTCACTTTCACTTCCCCTCATATATCCGCAACCAGGAATAGATAAAAAAAGTAAGGTCTTTAAAAGAAAAGGAAAAAGGTAAACTTCAAATAAAAAAGCTAAAAAAAAGAAGAGTCCTAATCAAAAGAGACTTTCAAAGAGATTATATAAAAAATAAATAATTAAGGAAAAAGACCAGTCCAGTTTAAAATTGTGAAGCTTTAACCAAATTCCAAGTTCCAATAAAAAGGAAAAAAAAAAAACCTTCAGTTTAAATTTAGCTTAATCTTGCCACTTGACCTCTTTTATCTTCACTTTTAATTTCACTTTGAGTCTTTTAGGGTGTTCTCTCCAAAAAATAATAAGTAGAAATTGATCTCACCAAACTGACACACTTTCTTCCTGATCTTTTCCATTGTGGAGCTGTCCCAGCTTCAGCAGCTTGAATGGCTGCCTCTCCGCCACTGGCAAAAAGGGCTTCTCCTGGATCTACCAGGGACTTTGCAGTGTCCCTGGGATCGACAGGATGTACCCTTCTCTATCATCATCTCTACAGGACGGTTTAGGTCCGGTGGGACTGTCCAACAGCGGGGATATGGATGGCGATCTTGGAGCCTCAAGATCGCACGTTGTACCGCTGCGACGCCAGTTCCGCCCTCCTTGGGGACAAATTTGAAAAAATGTTAGCGTCAATCTATTCAAGCCAAAAAGCACGGATAATAATTAATGGAGAAACGACAAATTCATTTGAGATAGGAAAGGGAGTCAGGGATGTCCACTTTCACCTCTGCTCTTTATCATGACACTAGAAATCTTGTTGAGAAGAGTCAGACAGAATTTGAAAATAAAAGGACTAAGAATCAATCAAGAAGATACAAGGCCCAAGCATTTGCGGACGACCTTGTGTTCTTCATAGAAGAACCAATAAAGTCAGGACCAAGTCTAATTAAAGAGGTAGAGACATACGGAGAAATAGCAGGTTTAACAATCAATAAGGATAAAACCAAAATGATAACAAAAAATTTAACAGAGAAACAAAAAAAGAAATTAGTAGAGGTAATGGGTATACAAATTGTTAAAAAAATTAAATATATAGGAATTTGGCTCACAGCAAGATGTTCAACAATAAAAGAAGATAATTATGTAAAATTAGTATTAGAAATAAAAAAGGATTTAGAAAAATGGGGAAAACTACAATTATCAATGTTAGGGAGAATTGCGACCATTAAAATGAACATCTTGCCAAGAATACTATTTCTCTTTCAAACTATTCCAATTAAAGTATACATTTTTTAATGAATTAAATAAAATTACTATGAAATTTATTTGGTCAGGGAAAAAAGCGAGAATAAAACTAAGCTCATTACAAGATAATAGATGCAGAGGTGGATTTGGGCTCCCTGCCTGGGAACTATACTATAAAGCAGCAGTCTTAACATGGATTAAAGAATGGGCCAACCTGAGAAACAAAAGAATTTTAACCCTAGAAGGGCACGATCTGGAGGCGGGGTGGCATGCCTTCATGTGGAACCCTGGAAATAAGAATTATACACACTTTAATAGGCATGTAATCCGAAACTCACTTTTGAAAGTGTGGAGAGATTAAACATAAACATTATATGAAGATTCCAGGGTGGGTATCCGTCATGGAGGCATTGTTCCACCCCAATGCTTTAGAAACAGGAAGAAAGATTAGATATTATGATGTCCTAAATTCTCAAGGAGGGTTAAAGACAAACCAAGAACTTAGAGAGCAAGGGATGAAAATAGAGTGGTGGCCGTATTTACAACTTAAGACGAGGTAAAAAAAGACATAGAAGAATTTGGAATTGAGGGAAAACTGAACCAATTAGATAAAATATTAGAGGGAACGGATGAAATATTAATTTATAAAATGGATAACTATCTATTAGAATTTGAAATGGCGGAAGAAATAGTTAAAGGCCCAATGATTGCATGGGCAAGGAATGTAGGGCACAACATTAATCTGGAAGATTGGGGAAAAGTTTGGAAACAAAATTACAAAATAACAAAATTGGCTGTCTATAAAGAAAATCAATATAAAATGTGTTATCGGTGGTATCTGGCACCCTCAAGGTTAGTGAATATGTACCCAAACTTAAGTCCGACTTGATGGAAATGTAAGCAAAGAAGGGGTACCTTCTTCCACACTTGGTGGCTTTGCCCAAAAAGTAAAAAATACTGGAAAAAGATTAGAATTTGGATAAAAGAAATTACAAATATACAACTAGAACTTAAGGCCAAAATATTTTTGTTGGGAATGTTAAAAGGGGACTATGCAAAAGAAATGAAATATTTAATTCTCCATATAATTACAGCAGCAAGAATTGCATTGGCACAATGCTGGAAGGATGACCAAATGCCAACAAATAATTTGATTATTCAGAAGGTTCTTGACCGCTGAAATGGACCTACTTACACAAAAACTTAGGGATAAGGAAGACTCAAGATATAGTACAGCTTGGGAAAAATGGTACAAGTGGATCAAGGATAAAAAACCAGGGTAAGGATAAGAATTTGAAAAATGAAGTGGTTAGATTAAGAGCATTTACCAAAAATAGGAAATGAATATTAGTAAAATTGTTTCCAATAAAAGATCACACCGTCTTAACTGATTAGAAACATATACATTTTTTATGTTTATTTGTTATGTATCTGTATATTGATTTCGTTTGTAATGAAATGTTGTATTCTACAGGTGAAACTCAAAAAATTAGAATATTGTGCAAAAGTTCATTTATTTCAGTAATGCAACTTAAAAGGTGAAACTAATATATGAGATAGACTCATTACATGCAAAGCAAGATAGTTCAAGCCATGATTTGTCATAATTGTGATGATTATGGCTTACAGCTCATGAAAACCCCAAATCCACAATCTCAGAAAATTAGAATATTACATGCAATCAATAAAACAAGGATTGTACATAGAACAATATCGGACCTCTGAAAAGTATAAGCATGCATATGTACTCAGTACTTGGTTTGGGCCCCTTTTGCAGCAATTACTGCCTCAATGTGGCGTGGCATGGAAGCTATCAGCCTGTGGCACTGCTGAGGTGTTATGGAAGACCAGGATGCTTCAATAGCGGCCTTCAGCTCTTCTGCATTGTTCGGTCTCATGTCTCTCATCTTTCTCTTGGCAATGCCCCATAGATTCTCTATGGGGTTCAGGTCAGTCGAGTTTGCTGGCCAATCAAGCACAGTAATCCCACGGTCATTGAACCAGGTTTTGGTGCTTTTGGCAGTGTGGGCAGGTGCCAAGTCCTGCTGGGAAATGAAGTCAGCATCCCCATAAAGCTCATCTGTGGAAGGAAGCATGAAGTGCTCCAAAATCTGCTGGTAGACAGCTGCGTTGACAGTGGACCAACACCAGCAGATGACATGGCTCCCCAAATCAACAGAGACTGTGGAAACTTCACACTGGACTTCAAGCATCTTGCAGTGTGTGCCTCTCCATTCTTCCTCCAGACTCTGGGTCCTTGGTTTCCAAATGAGATGCAAAAGTTGCTCTCATCAGAAGAGGACTTTGGACCACTGAGCAACAGACCAGGTATGTTTTTCTTTAGCCCAGGTAAGACGCTTCTGACGTTGTTTGTCAGGAACGGCTTGACAAGAGGAATATGACATTTGAAACCCATGTCCAAGATCCGTCTGTGTGTGGTGGCTCTTGATGTACTGACTCCAGCCTCAGTCCACTCCTTGTGAAAGTCCCCAACACTTTTGAATGGCCTTTTCCTGACACTCCTCTCTAGGCTGCGGTCATCCCTGCTGCTTGTGCACCTTTTTCTTCCACACTTTTCCCTTCCACATAACTTTCTATTAATGTGCTTTGATACAGCACTTTGGGAACATCCAACTTTGTTTGCAATTACCTTTTGAGGGTGTCAATGGTGGTTTTCTGCACAACTGTCAGGTCAGCAGTCTTTCCCATGATTGTGATTCCTACTGAATCTGACTGAGAGACCATTTAAAGGCTCAGGAACCCTGTGCAGGTCTTATGGCTTAATTAGCTGACTACAGTGGGACACTTTGAGCCTAGAATATTGAACCTTTTCACAATATTCTAATTTTCTGAGATTGTGGATTTGGGGTTTTCATGAGCTGTCAGCCATAATAATCTCAATTATGACACATCACGGCTTGAACTATCTTGCTTTGCATGTAATGAGTCTATCTCATATATTAGGTTCACCTTTTAAGTTGCATTACTGAAATAAATGAACTTTTGCACGATATTCTAATTTTTCAAGTTTCACCTGTATGTATTGTACATATTTTTCTTTTTAATCTTTAATAAAGTTTAATTTTATTATTCAAAAAAAGATTGGGAAAAACTTTGGACGAAAAACTATAAATTAACAATTGCAGCCACGTATAAAGAAAATCTCTACAAAATGTTTTATCGCTGGCACCTAGCACCAGTGAGATTGCCCAAAATTTACCAAAATTTGAACCCGGTATGTTGGAAATCTAAAAAGAAACCAGGCACCTTCTTTCATATGTGGTGGTCATGTTCTAAAGCAAAGAAATTTTGGAATAAAATAAGGATTTGGCTGCAAGAAATAACTGCTTTAAAAATAGAACTTAAGCCTGAAATGTTCTTATTAGAGATAATCAGAGGTGAATACAAGAAAGACATTGAATATTTTATAATACATATATTGACAGCAGCTAGAATAACGTATGCCCTAAACTGGAAATTAGAGAGTAGTCCCACAGATAACATGATTATAAAAAAAAATATGGATTGTGCAGAAATGAATAAACTTACAATGGAATTGCAGAAGGAAGAAAAAGAATACTATATGGTCTGGGAAAAATAGTATGTTTGGTTAGATAACAGGAAAAAAGGCAATGTAAAATGTAAATGTAAATGATGTGTATGTATGTATGTATGTATGTATGTATGTATGTATGTATGTAAATGAATACGGAAAAGTCAATGCCACAACTTACTGCAAAAATTGTATATATGATTTGTTTTTAAAAGTGTAAAAATTTAATAAAATTTATTTATTTAAAAAAAAAAAACTGTACTGCTCCTCTGAACTAATAGCAGCCAGGAACTATTGGAGGTGCATGTTTAGAGCTTTGCTCCTGGACTTTCAGTAAACGGTGGGACTTTGGGGGAAAAGTTGGAACAATAAAGGGGAGTTTACCCTTCATTCTGGCTGTGTTGCTTCTGTGCCCAGCCCCAGCTCATCACAGGAATTTAGTCTGTGGTTCATTATTGCTGGCTTTAATTGAAAACATATATTCTAGTAGCTGTTGATTTCTCCACAGTGGTCAGTTTTTGTAAAAAGGTCAGGGAGAAAATGCCCTTGGGTTACGTTTGACTCCTGGGAGCTAAATGGACACAACCCCACACAACCATGCAGTTTTCCTGGAAAGTGTAGATGTTACTTGCCATTCCTTGGTGCTCCCTCCAAGTATTAACCACGATTAGATCAGCTTAACATCTGAACTTGGATAAAGGCGGGGTCCTGTCTTTGCTTGAACAAGATAATGTTTAGCCGAGATCCATTATTTTATTACATTGATATGTGGATCATCAGGTACCTGTCAACTCGCAAAGCATTCCTGAACTGCTCTCGAGTTGCCATGGGCAAGGGGGATGGGAGAGTGAACTTCGCTGCTGCATCAAGGAGCTGGTATCTCAGTCAAAACAAGGCACATTCCACCTGATACACCAAGGTCATCTCCACAGGAACCCACAGTGGCTGGAGGGAGTGACTTTTTCAACCCGTGAAATTGCTTCGTTGGGGAATGTGACTGATGACACATATTGGGGGGAGGGGGAAACAGGGTCAGAGGCAAAGCACGAATTAACTGAGGTCAGAGTTGGCTCCACCTGGTCCGTGCTGGCATGAAGCTCCTAATAAATAACTGGATTTCTTTTGAAGCTTGGCTTGAGGCTCATGATTTAATTAGGGCATATGTCGGAACCCTGACAGCGAGCCAAGTCTCACAAAACTAATAAAAACGACCAGGATTCCTGAGCTCTAGACTCTCCATCAGCTCCCTGACACCTGGGGTGCATGGAGAGAAACTCAGGCTACCATGGCAGAGGGTGGAATATCTGAAGAGAGCCTGCTCCAGGCGACCCAGAGCAGGGTAGAACTTGCCCCCACCCAGGGAACTCCAGGAACCAGCAGCCCGACTGGAGCCAAATTGCAGCCCTCCCTGGACATCAAAGATGAGAGGCCCACCGCAGTGACTGAAACAAGATGAATATTGGTGGAAAAAAATCTCTAAAGCGGCTGAGGGCCCAGGGCTGGGGGAAACCCCTGAGCGAGCTAGGAAGAGTGGAATGGATGATGGACTGGGAATGTGCCAGACTCCCAAAAACTCTGATGGAACCCTTGGGGGGATCCGTAGAACAGCTGAGGGAGAAATTTGAATGAACCACCCTTCGGGATGAGGCTTTTGAAGCAAGGAGAAGCAGACAGGAACACAGCCTCCCCCTTGTCCGCTACCCAGAGGGAGAATGAGCCCAAGACTGCTGCCGGTGGTCCCCCCACATAACAGGCAAGCTGCCCAAGGGGGATGGCCCCTCCCCTCCCCTCCCTCTGAACCAGAGCCAAAAGAGACCATCAAACACACCAAGTGCAGGAACATGGGGCCCAACCTGGCAAGGGAGGAGCAGGGCTGAACAAACTGCCATGATTCAGGAGGGAATTCGACGGGGACTCAAATCAACTGGCTCTATGCCTTGACTCATCTAGAATCCACCTAGAGCGCTATGGCCACCTCTACCCATCACACAGAGCCATGGTGGATATCATCGCCGGGGGGCTAGAAGAAGCAAAGGAATTGCTAGCAACCCTTCATGAGAAGAGCCCCCCACAACTGCAAGACATCGACGATTTCCTTCAAGAGCTAGAAGCCAGATTTGAGGAGGTGGTGGAGGACCCGTACGAGGAGGATGAGCTCCAAAACCTAAAGCAGAGGAGGCGACCCATTGAGGAACACATCCGTGAATTCAGAAGAGTCATGGGGAAGCTACCCCCTTTTGCCGAAACAACTATTAGTTCACTTCTTCAGAATGAGCCTGGAAAAGCAAATTGCCCAGGTAACCACCTACCAGGACATTCCAAACCGACTGAGTGGTTCCAAGTGGCCATAAAAGTTGACTGTGGATTGCATGCAAATGACAGGTGGAAGCAACCGGATACCAAGGAGAGGCAAACCAAACCAGAGATCATCCGGTCGACAAGAGATCGCAGCAGCACAGCCGGCCCTAAAATCAACCCTCCCATGAAACCAGTTGAAATGCTACAGATGCGGAGGGATGGGCATGGGTCACATCGCCTCGGCATGCGCAACCCCAGCTCCGAAAACCAAACCAGAGCCACCACCCAGGGTGCAACCAGAACGAGACCCCAGACGCCGACACATCCCGAAAAGCCCTCCAGGCCGTAGAGGCCCCTCCTAACCCAGTCAAAGAAGAGGGGGACTCCAGCCAACAACGACTAATTGCCAAATCCTTACGACAGTGAGGACAATGATGAAGATGATCTGATGGTGAGTGAACCGATCCACCCCTTCGTCCTCCCTATACGCCTCACAGCCCCAAAGACAGGGACCCAGGACACTTTTCAAGTCCTAACAGACTCAGGCTGCACTAGATGCCTGATTAACCTAGCCATGGTTCTGAAACTGGGGATTAGAGTGAAGACACTGGCCCACCCGATCAGATTTGAACAGGTCGATGGGTCACTATTGGGGGTAGCCTACACCACCCATCTAACTGAACCAGTGAAGCTCGATGTCAGGATTCCGGCAGTTACTCCAATTCAATCATGAGCCTCGAGCCACACTCCCAAAACTAAAAAAGATTTATTTGAAGGTAACATTCTACATCCGGCATTTACCTGGGAGTAGCCAACTCTGAGATACATAATTCACTGTCACCCTTGATTCTGCTTTTCCCCCCACCCCTCTGGTTGTATCATCCAATGAAAAACGTCCATAGCCAATAGACATCAATCATGTTCTCCAATTAGATTTTTTTGCGGCAGAAGCTTCAGTCATCTAATCAGTGTTTGAAGAAAATATGAATGGAATGTACTTTCGATTCCACTCTGCCGTCTGCTCTTTGAAACTCCCCCCCCCCCTTCTTTCTGTTGTCAACTATAAAACGTGTATACAAAATGTTTTATGAGTTGACACTCGAGCTAGCAAAGCAATTCGGTTCATAATAGCCCCTAAAATGACAGAAATGGTCATACTGGGGCTATCTTGGCTAGACAAGTGGGGCCTGACGATCTGGTGGGAAGGGGGCACCCAGAGGCTGAGGATAACTAGGGGTCCCAAACCCCTCCCACACCAGAAAATAGAAGCATCGCCCACGCGTGAAACCTCCCCAAAGGCCCCTCCAGAACTATTAGCAGCCACCTCTGACAAAACTCCAGAGGTTGAACAGATCCCCAAAGAGTATCAGGAGCTTGCGGAAGTGTTCAGTGAAGCCGAGTGTCCTATCCCCCCCACCGCGAGACAGACTGCGCCATCAAAATCATCCCCGGGGCAAAACTACCCAAACCCAAACTGTACGCCATGACACCCCGGGAAATGCAAGAAATGCGCAAATACATAGACAAAAACCTAGCAAGGGGGTTCAGGGAGCCAGCCAAACCACGGGTTGCAGCCCCAGTCCTGTTCAAAAAAAAAAAAGATGGATCTATGAGATTATGCATTGACTTCAGAGGTATAAACTGTGTGTGTGTGTGTACACAACCTATACCCCCTCCCTCTCATTAAGGACATGCTATCTCACCTAGCCAAGGGAAAAGTCTTTACCAAATTAGACCTCAGAGAAGCATGCTACCAAGTCCACATCAGGGAGGGAGATGAATGGAAAACAGCATTCAATTGCTCCTTAGGGAGCTTCCAATTCAAGGTAATGCCATTTGGACTGTGGGGGGCTCCAGTGGTGTTTATGCAGATAATAAACAATGTACTGCACGAGCACCTCTATAAGGGGGTCCTTGTCTACCTGCACAACATCCTCATTTACACCGAGACCACGGAGGACCACATACCCCGGTCCACCAGGTACTGGAAAAGCATCTGGTGGCAAACATGTATGTCAAGCTGTCAAAATGCAAATTTCATAGCGCACGGCTAGACTACCTGGGCCATCAAGTATCACATGAGGGCATTCTTCACGAGAATTGCCAAATTCATGACAGACCTCCTCAAGACAGGAGGCCCAAGGGCAAAGCCCTGCAGTGGGATCTAACCTGTCAAAAGGCATTCGAAACACTAAAAGAACTTTTTGCAAAGGAACCAGCGCTGAAGCATCTGGACCCTGAACAACCTTTCATCATCCAAGCAGATGCCAGCGACAGGGCAGTGGGAGCAGTGCTACTCCAAAGAAATAGCCAAGGAAAATTACAGCCCTGCAGCTACACCTCCCATAAACTCATGGACACAGAGACACGATGGGCTGCATGGGAAAAAAAAGCTTTTGCAGTAAGATGGGCACTACTAACCTGGTGCCACCTACTGGAAGGGAGGGAGAAACAGTTTGAAGTCTGGACTGACCATAAAAATATGGAGGCCCTTAGGACCCTGTGGAAATTATCACCCTAACAAGTCCGCTGGGCCCCATATTTCAATGCATTCAACTTCGTGCTGAAACACATCCCCTGGGGAAGGAATTTCCTGATGCCCTCTCCTGCATGCCCCAGTACAAATGCAAACGGAAGAAGGTAATGGACACCATCATCCCCCCTACCTAAACAGCAGCCCAAGTGACCACCAGATGACAAAGCCACGACCAGCAAGACTGACCCGCAAGAGATCTAACCATGAAACTCAAAACCGAACTGCTAGCAGACCCCTTGTTCTCTAACAGCCAACACATATTGACAAAAATATGGTGTGGAAAGGGACACTACATTCCAGAATCCCTACATACCCTAATCCTCCAACTGTAAGGCATCCAGAAAGTATCCATGATATCAATCACTCCGAGACATTTTCTCTCCAATTGATTTATTTAGAAACAGATCTAGCATGTCAAAGGCAATTTCCCAACGTGAAATTATTTTCGCGCTTTACACAGAATCCACCTTCTCTCCTCCCTTCTCTCCTCCCACTTCTACACTTCATAAATCACGAGAACCAATTCACTGCAACTGGAATTTCTTAATACCACATACAGAATAACCTTGAACTTTTCAACTCCTCCACCCCCCCTTCCATGATGTGTGACAGCTGAATTTTAAAGCTGACAGGCGTCCCCCCTTGAAAACTCCTCCTCCTAAAAGGAAAGGGAAAAAACAGATACAGGGGTTAACACATTGTCCTTAACCCCGCTCCCCCCTCCACAAGGACCCTTCAGCTTGTGGGGAAAATCCTCATGGAATTGGTTAACCAATTGATCAGCATGAACATCCCAGCTCTTTACCCAACTAGCATCTGAGAGAGGGTATCCTTTCCATAAGACCAAATATTGCAATCAGCCACGGTGTAATTTAGAACCGAGAATTTTTTGAATTTCATAATGTGTTTCCCCCTGTACCATTAACGGTTTTGGTGGAGCGATTGGCAGTGGTCTTATCATTGATGTAGTAGCTGGTTTTAGTAAACTACAATGGAACACCAGATGAATTTTCCCCAATAATCAAGGAAGACTTAATTGGACAGTGACCGGATTGATTATCTTTGAAATTGGAAACGGACCCAAGAATTTTGGACCCAGCTTCTTACTGGGCAGTTTCAACCTAAGATACTTGGTCGACAAATATACTTTGTCACCTACTTTAAAAGGTGGTTGAAGGGATCTATGTTTATCTGCCTGTTTTTTATAATTTTTTGCAGCTTCGTTCAAAGCTTTTTTTGTATCTTCCCACCCTTTCTTTAATGAGTTCATCCATTCTGTTAGGGACATGGATGAGGGAGGTTGTCTAGATAACTCTGGCATCAGGACAAAATCCATTCCAGTGTTGATTTGGAATGGAGTCAATCCCATGCTGCTATGTACTGCATTATTGTAAGCAACCTCTGCAAAAGGTTGGTCTGTCAGCCCAATTTTCTTGTTGATAATTTACATAGCATCTAATGTATTGTTCAATCATGGCGTTAGCCCTCTCCGCTGCTCTGTTACAAGCAGGATTGAAAGCTAAAGATAACCCTTAAGAGGAACCAATGGATTTCAGAAATTCCCTTCAAAATTTTGCGGTAAATTGTACCCCTCTGTCTGATATTATTCTACGAGGTACTCCATGTAGTCTATAGATATGTTTCACAAACAGCTTTGCAAGTTTTTTCGCAGATGGAAGTCCTTTGCAGGCTATAAAATGGGCCTGTTTAGAGAATAAGTCAATTACAGTCCAAATGATTGTATTCCCTTCACTCTTAGGTAATTCAACAATAAAGTCCATTGCAATTTCTTCCCAAGGTTGGGTTGGTTCAGCAACTTGTTGCCAGGGGGTTTTCCAGTTCTGTGTTTCATTGTGGCACAAATTGAGCAACTTTTTACATAGTCCTCGACATCAGGTTTCATTTTTGGCCACCAGGAATGTCTTCTCAGTAAATGTAGGTTTTAGGAATCCGAAGTGGCCTCCCAGCTGGGAGTCGCGGCTCCGCTTTAGTACCAGTAGTCTTAGGGTTGTGGGTACATAAAGCTTAGTCCCTTTCCAAGCTAGTCCATCATTCACTGTCAACTCGGTTTGATGGTCCAGGAACCAAGGATCGGTCAATAGGGCTGTTTTCAATTCTGCAGTCAGCTTATCTTCCAGGCGTTTGGGGTTGCGGTTGGCTTGGGCTCGAGTGGTCACTTGGCCTGCCGATTGAGCGTCTGAAATTAAGGCTTGTACTATTTCCTCTCGGTGGCTGTCAAACTGAGGTTTTCTGGACAGAGCATCTGCCAGTACGTTTTTCCCTCCGGGGATATATTTAATGTTGAAATTGAATCGCTTGAAATATTGGGCCCAGCGGACTTGTTTGGGCAATAATCTCCTGGGGTCTTTAGAGCCTCGAGGTTCTTATGATCAGTCCATACCTCAAAGGCCTCTGGCGCCCCTTCTAGAAAATGCCTCCAAGTCAATAAAGCCCATCGTACGGCGAATCCTTCTTTCTCCCAGACCACCCACCTTCGCTCTGTGTCTGTCAGCTTTTTGGACACATAAGCGCACGGCATCTGTCGGTCTTGAGAGTCTTTTTGCAGCAAAACAGCTGCCACCGCTACATCACTTGCATCTGTTTGGACAATAAAAGGCTTGGTCGTGTCTGGGTGCTGGAGGATGGGCTCAGCTGCAAAGAGGCATTTTAAGGTCTTGAAAGCTTTCTGACAGTCCATAGTCCAAGCCAGGGGTTGACTCGGCTTTGGTTTGGTGGGTGACGGGCCCGTTTTTAATAGCTCTGTCAACGGGAGGGCAATTTCAGCAAAGGACAGAATGAATTGTCTATAGAAGTTGTCAAACCCCAAGAAACTTTGAAGTTGTTTTTGGGTTCTGGGGGGTTGCCAGTCCAGCACTGCTTTCACCTTTCCGGGGTCCATTTCAATCCCCAGGTTGGAAATTTGGTAGCCTAAGTAGTCCAGTGACTCCTTGTGGAATACAAATTTTGAGAGCTTCACATATAATTTGGCAGCTAGAAGTTTTTCTAGAACCTGTCGCACCAATTGAACATGTTCTTCCATGGTTTCGCTGAAGATAAGGATGTCACCAGGTACACGAGGACCCCCCGATAAAGGTGCTGGTGTAGAACCTCATTGATGAGCTGCATAAACACTGCAGGAACCCCCTGAAGTCCGAAAGGCATGACTTTGAATTGGAAGCTACCCAGAGGGCAGTTAAAAGCAGTTTTCCACTCATCTCCCTCTTTGATGCGGACCTGGTAGTAACCTTCCCTGAGATCTAGCTTGGTGAATATCTTGCCCTTCGACAGGTGGTTCAATAAGTCCTTAATAAGCAGGAGAGGATACATGTTTTTGACACATACAGCGTTCACGCCTCTTAAAGTCAACACACAATCTCAACCCGCCATCTTCTCCTTGAACACGGGGGCAGCTAGTCTTGATTTGGCAGGCTCAATAAAACCTCGTTCCAAATTGCTGTCGATGTATTTCCTTAATTCAGTCATTTCAGCAGGCGTCATGGAATACATCTTTGGTTTTGGTAATTTCGCCCTGGGCTCTAATTCTATGGCGCAATCAGTGGCTCGATGGGGAGGTAAAACATTACACTCTTCTTCACTGAATGCTTCAGCCAAGTCTTTGTATTGGTCAGGTACCTGGGGGTTATCTGGGAGAAGGTGGGATGCCATGGATGCTGGCTCAGGGTCTGGGTTCAAGCTGACCGGTGGCTTTGTAGTGGGTGGAAGAGGGGGCAATGGGCCCGGTCCAATGAGGATTTTTCTGAATCCATCCTCCCATTTGATTGTCGGGGCCCATTTGTCTAACCAAGCAAGTCCCAGTATGATTGATTCTGACATCTTGGCGGCCACTATGAAGCATATGAGTTCACGATGGGGCCCTAATTCCATCTCGATCAATTCTGTCATTTGAGTGGCTGCCCCCCTCCCCCCAATTAAGGTTCCATCCACTTGCTCAAATCTGATTGGGTGTTTTAGCGGGTTAGTCTTTATGCCCAATTGTTCAACGATGGGGAGTCCCATAAGACATCTAGAACACCCAGTATCAGTGACAGCTTCTAACTCCCCAGCCTCCCCCATGTTTGGTACCACTAACTTGACCTTGACTGTAAAAGGTATGATGGGATCACTCATCATTGGGTCATCTTCGCAGGTCAGGTTCTCGGGGACGTGGTGGCGGTCTGGTGGTCCGTTCTGGCGGTCATCTACGCAGAGGGGGCTTTCCCAGCTGTGTTTGGCGAGCCTGCCCCTGGCCGGAGGTTTCTTGGTTCTTCCAACCTCTAACAGCTGTATTAGGCTTTGACTGCGGAGCTTGTGGTACAGGAGCAGGGGCCAGACAGTCTGCTGCTCTATGGCCGGCTTGGCCACATCGGTAACATTTCAGTACCCTGGTAGGTTGGGTACGAGCAGGTTCGGCTGATCCAGTCGGCGGCCTCCTAGCCACAATTCTCTTAGGCGGGGCTGCCAGAAGGGGTTTCCTGTGTGGGTTGATGCTGCGATCTAAGCTGAGGGATGTGACATACCACGATTGTAAGGTCTCTGGAATTCCCCTAATTTCACAGGCCTTCTTTACTTCTGGATCAATGGCATTTTTAAAATAGTGTAAAGTCATTCTTTCAGGCCAATCCATGAGGTCGCTTGCAACCCTTCTAAAGTCCCAAATGAATTCTGACAAGGGTCGCTTGCCTTGCCTCATTTCCATTAACTTCTCTTCATTCTGTGCTACCCTGTCTGGAGTTTCAAATGAGTCTTAATAATTGAATAAATCCGTTTACATCGCGTAATTCAGGGGCTTGTTCGTTGTGTAGTTGGGCCACCCAGTCTGAAGCATCCCCTTCATTCATCCCATTTGTTATGGCCGTAACCAAATTGCGCTCTGTGGCGTATTGATCTCCAAATTGTTCTATATGGGATCGGATTTGAGTGAGGAAGTAATTGAAATGTTCATGGCAGCCATCGAATACGGCCTTAAAGGGTATTCGGTCCGGCCTGGGTCATGGTTGTGGAGGTGGCACAGGCCAGGCCCCTGCAGGTTGTACTGGAATGAAAGGAACTGGCCTGGTGACGTACATAGGCTGGGTAGGCCCCCTGTATCCTGGCTGGGTGGTGCCTCTCTGGAATAGGGGTCCCTGTGGCCTCGCTGCTGGTTGGGGCTGCATTTGTGGTTGTCAGGAGGAAGATGGGTGTGGCCTGGTTCCCTGGTCGGGTGGAGGGGAAGTGGCTGCTGTCTGTTGTCTGGGCAACCCCCCTTCAGACCAGGGCTGTGTGGGTGCTGGCTGTCATTGGCATTGAATCCATCCCTGGCCTGGATAAAATCCCCACCCTGGAGGGATGCAGGGGGCAAAATTCTTTCTGGAAAATGTGGGGATTGCCTCGGAGGCTGCAACATACCTCTGTCAGTTGATGCATCTTTCTGGCTTCCTCCAACTGGCATCTGTATAGTCTCCTCCCTCCAATCTGAGAGCATAGCCATATGCCTGGGGCTTGAGAAAGATTTCTCTTCAAACAGCTGGGTTACCTCTGGGTTATAACAACTTCTTGAGTTGAAACGCTTCTGTATAGCTCCCAAACCTCTTTCCTCTACTGTCATTCTGAAAGCATCCATCATCTCCTCCAAACAAGGGCTTGCAGATTCAATTAATGTTCCGGAGGGAGGGCCCCCATAATCTCCCCCCGCATATCTCCAACTTCAGCTGATTGTTGATCTTTCTCCATCTCTGGGAAAAGAACTCCGGGGTATCAGCCAAGCCCCTTCAAAAAAAGTAATAATTTGACTTTGGGAAATAAATGTAAGGCATCCAGAAAGTATCCATGATATCAATCACTCCGAGACATTTTCTCTCCAATTGATTTAATTAGAAACAGATGTGGCATGTCAAAGGCAATTTCCCAAAGTGAAATTATTTTCGCGCATTACACAGAATCCACCTTCTCTCCTCCCTTCTCTCCTCCCACTTCTACACTTCATAAATCACGAGAACCAATTCACTGCAACTGGAATTTCTTAATACTACATACAGAATAACCTTGAACTTTTCAACTCCTCCACCCCCCCTTCCATGATGTGTGACAGCTGAATTTTAAAGCTGACATCAACGAAGCCACCATGTCAAATCGGCGGGCCACTTTTGGTTCCTAAAGACTTTACATTTAGCGTGGAGGCAATTCTGATGGCCCAGCATGAAAAGAAACGTGGACAGTTATGTGAAAAGTTGCACCATCTGCGCCACTATGAAAAAATGACCAGGAACCCCCCCCCCCCCCCCCGGACTGCTGCAACTGGTGGCAGAGCCGACAAGGCCATGGGAGGAAATTGCAATGGACTTTATTGTGAAGTTGCCAAAGAGCGGGGGGAATACAGTGATCTGGATGGTGATTGACTTATTCTCCAAGCAGGCACACTTCATACCCTGCAGCGGACTACCCTCAGCCCACCAGTTAGCCAAATTGTTCCTGAAATGTATCTACCACCTGCATGGAGCACCACGAAAAATCATCTCGGACAGAGGGGTCCAGTTCAAGGCTAAGTTCTGGAGGGAATTCCTGTGGTCTATTGGGTCATCCCAGGGCCTTAGCTCAGCTTTTCATCCGGCTACCAATGGGGAGGCAGAACTTTTGAACGCCATGGTAGAACAGTACCTAAGGTGTTACGTGAACTATCAGCAGTCCAATTGGGCGAACCTCTTGCCTTTTGCCAAGGTCGCGTACAATACAGTAGCATGGGGCTAACTCCATTCAAAATAGTGAGCGGCATAGACTTTGTCCCAATGCCAGAATACCCAAGGGATCCCCCCTCCTCAATTAGCTTGACAGTCTGGCTGTCGATGCTGAAAGCAGCATGGGAAAACGTCAAGAAGGCGCTAGCTAAAGTCGCGCAGACCTATGTGGCAAGCTCTTCACTCAGAGCTCAGTACTGTCTGGCCACATGTGCATTCACACTGGCGAACGGCCTTTCCACTGCAGTGTCTGCTTTAAATCTTTCAACAACAGCTTCAACTTCCACAAGCACCAAGGCATTCACAGCCCACCATCTGGGTACAGTGAAGGGAGAGTTGGTGGGAAGGACTGCGATTCTTTGTCTGGAAAGAAACTGGAGCAAGTGAAAGAAGGAAAGGGTGGCAGAAATCTAAGCCCTACCCTTCTGTCAAAGCAAACCAGCTGTCAGCCCATCAAAGAGTTGAGAAGGCAAGAACAAGGCTGATCAAAACCTCCAAGGGAGGCAAAGTTATAACACTAGGCTAAGCCAAGAGGACTACTGCACCAGCAGCCAAAGACAACCAGGTGGTAGCATGGATACATTCAAGAGGATGGGACTGCAACAGGATGACCCCAGTCCTGGTATTAATCTTGCTTTTAGGCAGGGCAGCCAAGATGGTCTTAAGGCAAATGCTCTGAAGCAGGCAACTGATAGCAATGGACATGCTGGGGAACTAGGTGGTAACAACAATTGCTGCTGCAGCCAAGAAGCCCTTCCCAATGGCCACAGCTTCAAACAACTGCCAGAGGCAATCACTGAAAATCCCACAGAAGGCTCAAGGCAGAACAGAGCAGGGGGAAGCCATATTCAGGAAGGACAGAAGCAGCTGGTTGACAGCTGCCCTGGTAAGTTACAGCTAGAGAGTAGCAGCAGCTGGGGGAAAGGCTTCTTGCCAGTCAGGGACAACAGGGGCTCTGCTCACAAGCCAAATCAAGAGAACTCTGAGAGAGGCTGGCTTCTGGTGGCGTCTTCCTCGCTGACGGACCAGAGACTGCGATCGCGTGCGTCTTCGATCCGTGCTCTCCCATCAGAGGGCCCCAATCATCTGCATTTGGGGCCAGAACCACCCTGTAGGGGTGGTGAAGGGGGAGACCACCAGCTGGGTCGAGGGGAGCTGCATCTCCCCTCCCTGGCTAGGCATTTTACTCCCCTCTGAAGACGACTGTAGTGGTAGTCAAATATGGCCACCCTGAAGAGGAAGAGCTGACCGGGACAAAGATTGTGCAGGAGCGGTGAAGAAGAGGACAGCATGAAATCGGGCTAACCAGGAACAACATTTAAACATAAAGGTACCCCGGAATTAAAATTTTAAGAAATTTTTAAGAGAGATTATAAAAGCGGCTACCAGAGAAGGTGAGAAAAAAAACTTTTTTAACAGCTGAAAGTGGTGTTGAATTTTGAAAGGAGGAAGCCAGAAGATACCTGTTTAAATTGGATAAATATATGATTTTGGCACTAAATAGGCATAAAGCTGAACTTGAACTTGTAAAAAAAAAAGTAATTGATATTTGGACTTATTGGATTTTTGAATCTTAATAGCGCTAAATAGAGAAGAAAAAGTGGGGGGGGGGGGGGGGGGCGGAATTTGGATATAACAGAGAGTGCCACCTGGTGGCAAAAGAAAATTTTTGTGACTCTTAAAAAAACATGCCTGGCTCCTTTAAAAGTTGAATTTGATACAAAGTAAGTGAAACTTGGTTACAATAAAATGGAGACCCTGGAAAGTGGAAATACTGAACATTAAAATGAAAGAAGTAGGAAGAAATTACTCTGGGATTGTTTGGTAATCTTGGAATAAACTTAAATTTATGGATTTGGACTATTTGATGAATCTGGGAAAAACCTAAAGAGGAATTAATAAAAGCTGATCGTTGGAAATAAATTCTAAAGACGTTGGTGGAATCAAATTACTGGACAATCATGGACTTTAAAAATGGCAGAACTTTTTTTGGAGTTAAAAATGGAACTAACAAATATGAAAGAAATGTTACATTAAAGAGACAAGTCATTTCGTTCTGCCTTGCAATTCTTAGAAATGGTGATTTTAGAGTATGAAGAACAACAAGGAGTGCAGAAGAGGAGGAGCTGATTAAAGAAGAGGCCATCTTCAACAAACAATTGGAGCAACGAATATTAAAGCAAAGGGGGAAAAGAATGGGAATTAAAACCTGGAAATTCGAGGAGGCATTTAAAAAGGGGAATGTTTTGAAAATCAAACAAACTAAAAGGAAACAGCAGAAAAGGGAATTGTAGAAGGAAGCTTTAAAGAGGGAGGGGGATAAAAACTGGAGTAAGAAAAGGAGGGAAAAAATGAAGGAAAAAAGAAGTAATAAGAAAAAGAACCAGGAAATAAAGAAATATGGAAATTGAACAAAAATGAAAATAAATTGTCTATTTAAAAGACATAGAGATAATGGTTAGATAAGGATTAAGAAAGGGGATTCTGCAAGGTGATATGGTGTAGTATAAATGTATTCGAAGTAATAAATTATTTAGAAAGTAGGAAAATAAGACTCTTAAAATGGAAAGATTGGAACTGATACCTTCTTGTTATTAGAATGCTTGTTTTTTATTAAACTATATATAGAGATAAGTGTGAAAAAGAGAAGCTATGATAAGTCTATTAACTATGTTTAATGAATTTAATATAGTTGAAATGAATGAGGATTGCTGTAATGAGATTAATATCAGTTTTTATGATTCACTGAATAGACTAATTTTCTTTTTGAAATTTTAAATGATTTGATGTAATTGAAGGGGAAAGTGCCATGCAGAATCTGACTTAAAAGATATGTGTTATGTAGTTGTTAGGAGATTGTTATTAATTCTTAAGGTGACAATTCAAAAGTTAAATGATTATTGGGAATTAAAGAGGAACTAACCAAATGATATACAAGGTATAGGGGTGGCACACTCTAATTGGTAATTATGGGGGAAACTTTTTTGAAATGTTTGAATTTTGGTGGAGTTTTTGAAATGATGAAATAAGAATATGCGATGAAATTGCAAACCTGACAGATAAAAGTATAAAGTACAATGAATATGAGGATATGAGAATTATTTAAAGTAAAAAGAAATAGGTTAAGAAATGAATTGAAAATATATAAAATAAGTTTGAGAAAAGTATTTGAGAAAATTAATAGAAAATATGTAAAGTAATGATATGAAACTAAATGTGAAAGATGAATATGTAATCAAGGTCATGTTTGTATGGAAATGTGAAGACCTGGAATCATGCTGTTCACTAAGAAAATATGTTTTTGAAATGTGAACAAAATAAAAACTTTTTTTAAAAAAAAGAGAATTCTGAGAGGGGCTTTGGAGTAAGGAGACCAAATGGCCTCAGAGGGCTCAAGCAGAGCAAAGGGGGAAGTGGAGGTAGAGATGAGGCAGAACAGTAGAGGGGAATGCGATGCGGGGGGACCTGATGAAAGCAAAACTTTAGTGGCCTTAGACAGAGCTGACCCAGGACAGTAGCACCCATGGAGACTTTCAAACATGTGGCCCAGAAAAGTTGAATGGTCTCAAAGTGGAACAGTCTACGTGGCCCAAAGATGGCATAGCCTGGGAAGATCCTGCCTCAGAAATGGATGACTCTGAAGGTTCTTCTCCCAGTCGGAAGGCTACAAGATCACCTTGGCAATTGGAGAATCTTGATCCATGTTCTATATCTTGCAATGCTTATGGGCCTTATGATCCTTTGTTTTCTTTTCCCAGCTCGTGAGCCTTCCAATGGACACACACCGTCTATGCTTGAATCCAAGCCGTTTCTCTGCTTTGCCTGCCCCAAACAGTTCTGTCATGCCACAGACCTGAAAAAGCATCTGCGAGTGCACACTGGTGAAAGGCCCTTTGGCTGCAGCATCTGTGGCAAGCGGTTTACAGAGCTCAGCCTTAACCACTCACCAGAGGCTACACAATAGAGAGAAGCCCTTTGAATGTGTGATCCGTTGCCGCCGTTTCAATAACTCCTCTAACTTTGCCAAGCATCATCGAATACACAGGCGTGGGGCATAGGAATAAAGCAATGGAAAAAGAACACTGGGAGGTAAAACCACATTGATTTTGTTTTTCAGCAGGAATTCCTACATTGAAAGGTAGAATGAAAAACTGACAATGAAATGTGCTATTACAATATGTATGCTGATTTTTAGTCAACAATTTTCCAGACAACTCAGTGCCTCCAGATGTTCGGAAACTTCACCATTCAGCATGTTCATAGTGGGCAATTGTGCCCCAAATCATTGGAAAGCACTAGGTTGTTAGCTGGGACCTGGCATTTCATAGGCAGGTCAGTTGTACCCTGCTTTTCTTGACATACTGCTTGATAACAGCAAACCAGACACTGGAGACTGCAATCAAATTACAATTTATGATTCCAGATTGTGAATAACCATAGAAACATCTTCATCTATGACTTGGACAAGAGGATAGATGGGGAACTCATCAAATTTGCAGACAACACCAAGCTGGCAGGAATAGCCAACACTCCAGAATATAGGCTTACGATACGGAAGGATCTTGACAGACTTGAACATTGGGTGCTATCTAACAAAATGAAATTCAATGGTGAAAAAAGTAAGGTTCTACATTTAGGCAAGAAAAATCAAATGCACAGGTACAGTATATGTGGTACCTTGCCCAATAGTAGTAACTGTGAGAGGGATCTCAGAGTCCTAGTGGACAGCCAGCAGTGTGCAACAGCTGCCAAAAAAGCCAACACAGTCCTAGGCTGCATAAACAGAGGGACAGAATCAAGACCTCGTGAAGTGTTAATACCACTTTATAATGCCTTGGTAAGGCCATACATGGAATACTGCATTCAGTTTTGGTCACCACGATGTAAAAAAGAAGTTGAGACTCTGGAAAGAGTACAGAGAACAGCAACAAAGATGATTAGGGGACTGGAGGCTAAAACATATAAAGAATGGTTGCTGGAATTGGGTATGTCTAGTTTCATGAAAAGAAGGACTAGGGAAGACATTGTTCTGACCCACGTCCTTTTCCAACAAATCAAATACAATCCAAAAGGAACAGAAAACTTGTAATGCTTTTACAAAATAATTAGCTGTGAAAAGCACAAGCTTTGCCAAACTGTGCCAAAGACTTGCCAAAAGATAACAGACCAGAAATAATTTGCAATACAAGAATCTTCAAATACAAACTCAGGATACTGGAATGTCCACGAGGCTGGAGTTTCAAAATGTCTTTGCCTTCTGCAAAGTACATTCCTTTCACAGCTGGCTTTTATCTTCTTGAAGGAGGGGCCATTACCTTGCAGCCTTACTCCCGAGTCGCCCGTGCTGTTGTAGCTTTTTCCTACAAGCAATCCTGCGCGCATGCGCACTTGGCATAGGCTCCTCAGGAACCTTCTCATCAATGGACTTCCGGTTTGAAGGGCTTCGGTGACAAACAGAAATCCGCGATCGTGCGCGGTTTCTGTCTGGGCTCGCCGCTGGAGTGCCCCGAGCCAGCTGGTTTCGGGGCTAAGCCACCCCGTAGAGGTGGTGAAGAGGGGGGAGACCGCCAGCAGGGTCGAGGAGAGCCGCATCTCTCCTCCTCAGCTGGCCATTACTCCCTTTCCCAAAGGCAGTTGCAGCGGTGGTCAGAAATGGCCACCACAAAGGAGAACTCAACCGGAAAAGAATGTGCAGGAGGAAGATAAGAAGTGAAAGTTTTGGCTGACCGGGTTAAATTGTAAAAGCAACAACCAAGGTACCCTGGAATTTAAACTTACAAAAAATAACATCGCTCCCAAAGAAGAGTCGGAAGCAGAGAAGGAAAGTGAAAAGGGAAAGGTTTGCCTTTTTTCTTCTCTCTCCTTCCCTATACTGACAACTAAGAGACTTAAATAAGAAATCGGAAAAATCCGCTGTGACATCAATAGGCAATTAAGCTGAAAATAAAACAAAATGCCAAAGGGATAATAAAGATTTCTGGACATTAAAAAATTTCTTTTTCATAAGCAGGAAGGGAGAGAAAAAGAATAAGGGCAGGATCTGGAAGAGGGAGGAGACTGCCTGGAATTAAAAAGAATCTAAAGTAAAACTTCAACAAGACTTCTAAAAGATACATTTTAACTGAAACTTTGCAACTAAATAGTAACCCCAGGAAGAGAAAGTGAAAAAAAAGAGCAAAAAAAACAGCTTGCGTGTATTTGGATTATTTGGTGATCTTTGGATTTTTGGTTATTATATTTGAATGACTAAAATCAATTGGGTGGTTGTTTAAAAATTTATACAATGGCACCACTTCTGGGTGAATTGAAAATGGAACTTAAAAAGTACAAAGAAGATGCACAAGAAGGGAAGGGTTCTTTTGGCTTCATCTTTCAATTCTTAGAAATGGAGATTTGGAACTATGAGAAACAACAAGAAACGTCTGCAAAACAAGAAGACTGGGACAAAGAAGAAGCCATCTTTAATGAACAAGTAATTCTATGTGGGGAAGAAAAAGGAAAGGGGGGAAAGAGAATGGAGAATTTAAGACTTAAAAAAACAACCAAAGAAAAGAAAAATAATTTGAAAAATAAGTATAATACTGGAAAGCAACAGAAAAGGGGAATACAGAAGAGAGAAATAGAGGTAGAGAGACAAGGGGGTAAAAAAGGGAGAGAGAAGAAGAGAGGGAAGAAGGAAAGGAAAAGAAGTTACAAAGGACCAGAGCAAGATATAGAGAAACAGGACCTATTTAGAGATAATGGGTGAAAATCTAACTGAAAAAGGGATTCTGTAAAGGTACATAAGATTGTATTGTTATATTAGTAATAGAAATAACTTTAGAAAATTGGAAACAACGTATGATTAAAATGAGGGATAAAATAGTTAGTGTAATTTAGTGAAATGTTTGTGAATAAAATAAGTGAAATAAAATAAATGAGAAAATTGAATTAGAAAGGAACGGGAACATTTTAATTAGTTAATGTTTTATAATATATAAGTGAAGGGGGGGAATTAACTATGGAAAGCTTATAATTGTTCCCATAGAAGTATGATATTTAATTGAAAAGTAATGTTAAAGATGTTAAGACTTTAATGAATATTAATATTAATGATAGAATTGAATTGGAATGGAATGTTGTTTTAATTATATACATTTATAATTTTTTTTCTTTTTTTAAGAATACAGTGTGTATTTTAAGAATGTACCAAGCAGAATCCGAATGGAAGCTATGTATTATATTGAGTGTTATAACTTTAGGGGAAAGATATAAAGGCGTCATATTCCAATCAGTAACTACAGGAGAAATTGTTCAATGAGAAAAGATAATAGACAATTGAAACAGGACAGACAAAAAATATAAATACAATGATTTGAATTGAGATGAGATAATTAAAATAAAATTGAGAAAATTAAAAGAGGGGAGAAGCTATGCAGAAAATGTAAAATAGTAATAAGATATGGAATAGAATATAAAAATGAGCATGAACCTGAATTTGTGTCTGTACAAAGAAATGTAACCCGGGATTATGCTGCTTTCAAAAAAGATGTTTTATTTGTATTTTTTTTTCTCTTTGTGAAAACTCAAATAAAATTTACAAAAAAAAAAAAAAAAAGGAACCACTGCTGCCAGCCCCCACAATCTCTGAAGGCAGCAGTCCACTCCCTAATGGTCCTGGCCCCTCATCTGAGTCCTCACTCTCCTCAGCCATCCGCACCTGCTGCCGGCTAACCACAACAGACATGATAGCAGTGTTCCAATATCTCAGGGGCTGCCACAAAGAAGAGGGAGTCAAGCTATTCTCCAAAGCACCTGAGGGCAGGACAAGAAGCAATGGATGGAAACTAATCAAGGAGAGAAGCAACTTAGAACTAAGGAGAAATTTATTTTAAAAATATATGCCGCAAAAGATTTAAGTAAATAAAAATTTCTTACATTATGCCAATGAAGTAAACTCTGTGTTTGTGTGTGTACATGCATGGGGAGTGTCTATTGGAAAATATCCAAAGCCAAAATATTTGTTGACATTCTACTTTGTACTTTTATGAGCCGTGCTGGTGCAGTGGTTAGAGTGTAGTACTGCAGGTTACTTCTGCTGACTGCCGGCTGCCTGTAATTTGGCAGTTCAAATCTCACCAGGCTCAAGGTTGACTCAGCCTTCCATCCTTCTGAGGTTGGTAAAATAAGGACCCAGATTGTTGGGGGCAATATGCTGACACTGTAAACCACTTAGAGAGGGCTATAAAGCACTGTGAAGCGGTATATAAGTCTAAGTGCTATTGCTATTGTAAATCCAAGCATGTGAGAAAAAATAGTTTATTTCAACACAATTGATTTGCATATAAACTTGACTGAAAATTCTAGATAAAAAGAACTGAACAACCTTTTAAAAAATTAAATGGCTGTGTTGCTACCCAACAGATTTCCAACTCAAATCCTCAATTTAGATACCTTTTTGTTAATTGAAGTGAAACAGCTGTTTTCCATTTTTAAAGGAACTTTATAAAGCTTTATAAACTTAAGATAAAATTATTTCTCAATTCTGCATTTTCTCGCTGTTCTTATTTAATATAAACATTTTAAAATGTCCATGGTGGATTCTCAACTATTTTCCACATGAATTTCAAAATGACACTGGACAATGTCAGTACTATTCTACCAGTCTCATGATATAAAATATATCCAGAAATCCCATTTCATTCTGTACTCTCAATTTTTTCTGCAACACTTCATCTCATCTATTAATTTACAAGAATAGATGAGCATGCACAAATGTTTCTAAACACATTCTTTGCAAGAATCTGATTTGTCTAATTTAAGAATAAGGTGATGTAAAAGAAATTTATTCTCTGTAGCGTCTAAAACTCCTCCCACCTGCAGAAGAGGTTTTGAGCAAATAAAAGGATGCTCTGATTTGCTGGAGAAAACAAGCCAAATCTCGAAGAACAATAAAACCCCTTTGTCTCTGCAATAAACAAGAGATATTTGTACCAGGATCACCTTGATCTATCTGGCTGAGTAAATGCAGCTTCCTTTTGTCTTTTACACAGGTTAGCAATGATTCAAAAGCATCTGCTATTGCTTGCTTTACTTTTTTTTGTTTCATTAGTTTGATAATTATAAACCTAGTTATTCTGCGCTAATTCTAACAGTATAGTCACATTGTTTGAATGAATGTCCTCTTACATCAGCTTGTAACACAACCTGGCTTAACACAAACAATATCCAAATTCTTTTTTTAATGTTTGTTGTCTGTACATTGTAAATGAGACACTTTTAAACTGATTGCTTACCTTAAAACACAAAACACACTCCCATTCCCCCACCCCTGACTGAGAAACACATGCTGGGGTACAATGAGGGAAGGAGGGACAGGTTATTTTAGGTCTATCAGCCATATGGACAAGAATGGGGTCCTATACATATTTTAATACACATTATCATAGGGACATAAAACCTTGGCATTAAAAGAACTGCAATTTCTGCACTCTGGCCAATGGGAAAAAGAGGGGAGGTTATTAAAAAGTATTTATACAGAAATGTATGTATTTATATATCTGTATTAACATAAAAAGTCATTAGGTAACATGATTGCAATGGGTTGGGTCCTATCAGTAGCATACTCTTCATTCTGAGTTTGTAATTGTCACTAGTTTGGGGGTGTTCAAGTCCTGTCTTAAAAATATCTATCTCCCTGTATGGGGTGAGAAAGGAGAGTACAGGAGAATAATATCAGTCAGAGAACTATAGAATCCATGTTCCACAAAGAACAGGAGGGTTGAAAAGTTCTGAGAAGATGGCTATGTAATCAGGTGGCATCTCAAAAAGCAAAATCAGGTTTGATGCCAGCAAAAAATGGAATATCTTCCCTGTCCTCTGCTTCATAGTTCCAAACATAAAGCAAACAAAGCCAAGTGGACGGTGGGCATCTGTAGGATATCCAGCATCCTAGTGATGTACATTCAGGAATAACAATCCATCCAAGAACATACACAAGGCAGAAGAGTACAGTGTAAAAGACGGTTGATCATTCTTGATTACATACTCCAAACCAACTGGCTCTTCATAGGAACTCAATTTCCCAACCACAATTAAAAGCCAGACTACTTCATCTCAACAACCCACCATTCCCTTAAAAACTCTTCCCACACAACTCTGTCCATGGAATATTGCCTTCTAGCCTCTTACACTGAACTTGACTAGAGTCCATACCCAAATTGGGTTGCAACCAAAGTTATAGAACGAATTATGGTAGTGACCAGAGGTTCTACTGTACTTGGATGACTGTACAAAACAGGCCACCATTCTGAATTAAGAAGCAAGACCTAGCCAAATATGTTTGCATCAATTGTGACTGAATCAAGCATTCCATAGGGATACACAATCATAACATTTGTGTCCTATATTCTAGGCCTGCAATTTTTAAGAAATTCTTTAGAAATCCTGTGTCCTTGAGAAAAAGGCAAAACTTTAGTGATTTTGGGAACACAGTATGTTCTTTGATCAACTTGTTTCTCCATTTTATATTCCATTGTCCATTTGGGAAGCTATTATGAAGCCAGTGAACAGGAACATCACCTATTGATTAGTCATGGTGAACTCATTTTCCCCCCAAAAATGAAGGAATGGGTGATATTAAGTTAACTAATAACAGCATTTCCTGTAAGAACCAATTCCCAGTTTGGGGAGTTGTGAAGGGGGCTTCTAAATTGTATACAATTTAGAAATACCTAGTCCAGGAAAGCATGGACAGTACATATGAGAACTTATACAGGTAGTCCTTGACTTACAACCGTTCATTTAGTGATTGTTCGAAGTTACAACAGCACTGAAGTGACTTATGATCCTTTTTCACACAACCATTGCAACATCCCCATGGTCACATGATCAAAATTCAGACACTGAGCAACTGACTCATATTTACAGTATCTCACAGGAGTACACCCCCTCACATTTTATAAATATTTAAGTATATCTTTTCATGTGACAACACTGAAGAAATGACACTTGGCTACAATGTAAAGTAGTGAGTATACAGCTTGTATAACAGTGTAAATGTGCTGTCCCCTCAAAATAACGCAACACACAGCCATTAATGTCTAAACCCCTGGCAACAAAAGTAAGTACACCCCTAAATGATAATGTCCAAATGGGGCCCAAGTAGCAGTTTTCCCTCCCTGGTGTCATGTGACTCGTTAATGTTACAAGGTCTCAGGTGTGAAGGGGGAGCAGGTGTGTTAAATTTGGTGTTATCGTTCTCACTCTCTCATACTGGTCTCTGGAAGCTCAACATGGCACCTCATGGCAATGAACTCTGGGGATATGAAAAAATGAACTGTTGCTCTACATAAAGATGGCCTAGGCTATAAGATTGCCAAGACCCTGAAACTGAGCTGCAGCCCGGTGGCCAAGATCATACAGCGGTTTAACAGGACAGGTTCCACTCAGAACAGGCATTGCCATGGTCAACCAAAGAAGTTGAGTGCCCGTGCTCCGCTGCAGGTCCAGCGGTTGGGTTTGGGAAATAGACATATGAGTACTGCCAGCATTGCTGCACAGGTTGAAGGGGGGGGGGGGTGTCAGCCTGTCAGTGCTGAGACCATACGCCGCACGATGCATCAAATTAGTCTGCAGGGCTGTCGTCCCAGAAGGAAGCCTCTTCTAAAGATGATGCACAAGAAAGCCCACAAATGGTTTGCTGCAGACAAGGAGACTAAGGACATGGATTTCTGGAACCATGTCATGTGGTCTGAGACCAAGATAAACTTATTTGGTTCAGATGGTGTCAAGCGTGTGGCAGCAACCAGGTGAAGAATACAAAGACAAATGTGTCTTGCCTACAGTCAAGCATAGTGGTGGGAATGTCATGGTCTGGGGCTGCATGAATGCTGGTGGCACTGGGGAGCTACAGTTCATTGAGGAAACCATGAATGGTGACATGTACTGTGACATACTGAAGCAGAGCATGATCCCCTCCCTTCGGAGACTGGGCCACAGGGCAGTATTCCAACATGATAACGACCCCAAAGACACCTCCAAAATGACCACTGCCTTGCTAAAGAAGCTGAGGGTAAAGGTGGTGGGCTGGCCAAGCATGTTTCCAGACCTAAACCCTATTGAGCATCTGTGGGGCATCCTGAAATGGAAGGTGGAGGTGCGCAAGGTCTGTAACATCCACTAGCTCTGTGATGTTGTCATGGAGGAGTGGAAGAGGACTCCAGTGGCAACCTGTGAAGCTCTTGTGAACTCTATGCCCAAGAGGGTTAAGGCAGTGCTGGAAAATAATGGCAGCCACACAAAATATTGACACTTTGGGCCCAATTTGGACATTATCACTTAGGGGTGTACTCACTTTTGTTGCCATGGGTTTTGACATTAATGGCTGTGTGTTGAGTTATTTTGAGGGGACAGCACATTTACACTGTTATACAAGCTGTACACTCACTACTTTACATTGTAGCCAAGTGTCATTTCTTCAGTGTTGTCACATGAAAAGATATACTTAAATATTTACAAAATGTGAGGGGGTGTGCTCCTGTGAGATACTGTATGACAGTTGCAGTGCCCCAGGATGTGATCACCTTTTGTGACCTCCTGCAAGCAAAGTCAATGGGGAAGCCAGATTCACTTAACAACCATGTTACTAACACCTGCAGTGATTCACTTAACTGTTTCAAGAAAGGTCATAAAATGGGGTAAAATTCACCTACCAAATGTTTCACTTAGCAACAGAAATTTTGGGCTCAATTGTGGTTGTGAGTCAAGGACTACCTGTAATAAACTCATCCTATTTGCAAATTATGAAGGCAGGAAAGAAAAATTCTAAATGAGGAAAACGATTTCTGCAAAAGACAGGCTGAGGTATAGCCACCACAATTCACTGAATTTCAATGAAAAATTCAGACCTTTAACAATTTAGTAAAAAGATAAAACAAGAAAAGAAACATCCAGTTGCAATCACTTCTGGAGATAGAAGAGGAACTGGTATGTTTCAAACAGATGCTAATCTAACTGGGCCAACTCAAAGTGGACAACGATTTCCCCCCCTGTGCCCAGCCATTAAGGAAATTGTCTGGAAGGCTGGAAAACATTTTAGTCTTCTTCCCGTGTCTTTTCCCATCTTTGCACTCTTCATCATACTTCTATATTTGGCCACCAAATTATGTGGCAATTTCTTCAAGAAAGCATTTATAATAGTGCCTTTTACAAATACTGCCACTATCCACCACCTCCCCCTCCCAATGTGCTCACTGAGCATAGAGAGTGGTTAGCTATTGTAGGGCAAGACTTCTGGGGGATTGGGGGAGGCTGCCTTAAGAAATATCTGCACTCAGTAAACTCCAATTCTATTCTGTACTGCTCAAAAAGCCTTTGGCAACTTTTCCCCTTCTAGGCAATGGACAACCAAATTTAAACAGTACATCTTTGGATCCTTATAATCATAGATTGCCACTCGCCAGTCTGGGAACTATGGATGTGCGCAAGTGGGTGGTAGTTCAAAAGCAACACCAAGGAGCTTTGGTGCAACCATCTGGTAGAAGAGATGCTCTCGCTTTGCAAGAGTGGAAATGCTGAAATTACTTTCTATTGTACTGTCAGCTTGGGTTACAAGAGGAGAAGGAAGCGGGAATTACCTGTGTGGTGTCCACTGTACACAAGGGAGCCTGTTTTTAGAACTCTTTGGTTGCATCTAGCAAATTAGTTTCCCCACCAGTCTATTTAAAGGTGTACTCCAATGTCTACAATTTGCTGGAGGAGGATTGAAGAGGAAAAGTTATTGGGGGAAGTCAGAGAGTTTGCAAGGATCCTTTTATTCATGCCTGGTCAGTGTTCTCCACTTCAGGTGCAGTGAGGATCCATTCAGACTGATGTCAAATATGTATAAAAGGGGGCTTTGCATTTCTTCAGATTTGATAAGGTGCTTCGGATTGCTTGGGACAATGAACACAACATCTGTTGGTGACTTTTAGACATCTCCAGCAGTCACACAATCCCTGATGCTGTGTTTGTGCTTTGAAGAACCTTTTTGGAGTCAAACCTGAAGTATTATATGAGTCTAATAACCATGGAGTTACAAGGCCAGGGCAGTTAGCTCAATGTCTCAATGATACACCGTGTCTTACTAGGAAAAGCTTGTGGATCAAACCAGAGAATGCAGGAGAGCGGCTAAAGCATTGTGCAATCCTGGTAGACCCATCAATTAAGTTTATTTTTCTTTTCCTTCTCTTCCTTCTGGTGGGCAGAAGGAAGGCTAACATTAGGGAAGGCTAACAATGTACAGTCACAGCTCTCATTCCAAAGCCACATTCTATTTTATGGCTCAGAGTAAGGTATTATTCACACATGAGTTCATCTATATTAACCCCAATAGATTAGGAAGGATGTTGAGCATAAAGGAAGAAAGCTAACACAAGGGGAAACGAGCCTAGCCTACTTTTGTATTTCCTCTCTACTCCTGATGGGCCAACTTGAACATTTAGAAAAGCACACAATACAATTATCCTGTGATTTTGCTTCTTCAGGGGTGCATAATGGGAACAATAACAATTCCAAATGCTTTTTAACATTCAGTGCTCCCTAAATATGGAAAGTGGCATGCCAGGGAAGCTTGGCTAGAAACCTTCTAGGCTCAACTTTTCTTTTATAGGTAGTTCTTGTGAACCTCCAGTTGCATCATGAACTGGTTCTGTTCTGAAGGCAGGAATGTAACAAATGTTATGGCACAACAGCATTTAGACAACAGGCGCCACACACTACTAGACAATTCAAGCAGACTCCGTTAACTTTGTACTGTCCACAGCCATGTCTCACTACCTCCCAGGTCTTAAAAAATTGAGAACTAGCCTATTTTCTTTATACATATGAAGAAAGGACACTAATTAAAGTCTTTCTCTCAGAATGCAAGCAAGGCTTACCTAATGCAGATTACATAGTTGAGTTTACACAAAAGATTGGTGGACATTCCTCAAGTGCTGTATCATGGTCCTTCCTGTCTCATTCCCAATGAAGTGGGTCTAACATTTCTCTCTCGGTAAAGGGGATTACAGGAAGCACCATCTCTTCTTGTGAACTGGAATGCCATATGGTTTCCATTCCAGAAGCATGGGCTTCAAATGAAAAAAAAATAATGTCATTCCACCATAACCTTATTTGCTCCCATTTGCTCAGAAACAGGAGGAAACTTTCATCCCCCAACACTGTGGCCATGCTTGACAGGCAAAGGTCACTTCTATGATTGCTATCTCCATCTCCCTTTCCCCAGGCAATTAGTTTAAAAATCCAGAGCGGTCAAGATATTCTGCTAGAGAGCAGAAATCTAGCAAGTAACTGGCGGCTACCTCTTCTTAATTACAGTACATACCCTATCTTTACAATTAATTCTTGCCTCTATGTGGCTTGTCCTGCTCGTGACTTTATGATTTGATGACTCTTCCAAATTAGTGCCCAACTGGAGCATCTCACTGCTAACAAGCACATCTTATTTTCTATACATGGAAATGCCTTGCCATCATGGCTCACAGAAACCTGGAACTAGCTTCAAATCCCACCCTACAGTACCAATATATGGACCACCCATTTTTTTTCCTGCTGCTACTATTCCAACATTAGGGCTGTTCCTTATGGACCCCCATGGCAGCAAAGCGCTCCATCTTGTGAATGTGGCGGTGCTTTTTGAGGCCGTAAGTATTGGAGAAGGCTTCTCCGCAGGTGCTGCATTTGAAGGGCCGTCCTCCCTGATGGGCCTGGAGGTGTTTGCTAAAATACTTAGGGTCTTTGAAGAGCCTGAGGCAGGCCCCACATCTTAATTCACGCTTAGCATCATGGGAGCGTTGGTGACGCAGAATGGATGACAGATAGAAGAAGCTCTTGGAGCAGTGGTCACAGCGGTAGACCTTCTCTCCCAGGTGGACCCGCTGGTGTTCCAAAAGGTTGCTACGGTAGCGGAAGTTCTTGCCACAAGTAGGACAACGCTGAGGCCGGGCAACTACATGAAGACGCTGGTGTTCTGCCAGACTGGATGACTGGGCAAAGCGCTTGTTGCAGAGGGCACACTTGTAAGCACGCTCACCTGTGTGAACCACTTTGTGTTGACGCAGGTACCATGAGCGCAGAAAACCACGCCCACAGGCAGTACAGCGGTACGGGCGCTTCTCGGTGTGGCAGCGCTGGTGACGCATGAGAAGGGCAGCTTCCCAGAAGCGCTTGCCACAGACTGGGCAAGAGAAGTGACGCTTTTGCAAGTGTGTGCGACGATGCAACAGCAAGTCATAAGCTCCAGCAAAACTCTGTCCACAGACCAAACAGGCCAACGTGCGACGCACCAGATGCACATACTTGTGAGTCACAAGTCCCAGGAAATGCTTGAAGGTCTGGCCACAGATAGAGCAGGAGAAACGTTCTCCACTCGGCAAAGTCGGATGATCTTCATAAGATGATATGTTCTCACCACTAGCTAGTCCATTCTCTAGTGGGGCGACAGCAGCTGCCGTTTCATCTGGTGGTACAAGTCTCTCAGGAGCAGCTTGGTGGACAAGTTTATGCCACATCAGATTCTCAATGAAACCAAAACATTTGCCACAGACATCACAAGGGTAGGGCTTCTCAGCCACATGGACTTCCTTGTGGCTCATGACATGAAAAAGATCAGGAAAGCGCTCTCCACAGTCAGAACAGCCATAGGTTAGTCCCTCAGGGGGTGGAGGGAGAGAAGGGCCCATGGGGGTCAGGGAGGACCCCATGGTTGGTAAAGAGCAAGGTAGCTGTAATCGGTGAATCTGTTTGTGCCGAGTTAAGCTTTGGGGGTAACCAAACACTTTCCCACATATTTCACATTTGTACGGCCTCTCCCGAGTATGCACTACATGGTGTTTGCTGAGGTGAAAAGATTCACGGAAATGCTTCCCGCACACTGCGCACTGGTGAGGCTTCTCACCTGTGTGGATCCGCTCATGACGCTTTAGTGTCTCCCGTCGCCCAAAGCCACGGCCACAGATTTCACAGCAGAAATTCTTGCCTGCTGCTGTCCCCACCAGCAAGGGGTGGGCACCCAAGAGGCCATAGGATGTTGGCTTGGTGTCTCCCTCAGAGCCTGTACCTTGTGGGTCTTGTGGAAGGAGGTAGGACCCTGGTGGCAGATAAGACAAGGTATTAGTGCCATCCTTGGACAGCTGGGCACCCTCATGTTGGAGCTGCCGATGACGTAGTAGATTCTGGGGAGCCACATAACCCTTGCCGCAAATGTCACATTTGTACTCGGGGCGTGGAGGTAAAGTTCCAGGAGGAGCATGAGTGGCCTGATGCTTGAGGAGGTAGGAGGCATCCCGGAATTCTTTGCCACAAACCCCACACTGCACTCGCAACAGGTCTGAGTGTGTCCGCACGTGTCGTTTTAAGCTCTCACGGCGATTAAAGCTTTTCTGGCAGACAGAGCAGGAGAATGGCTTCTCACCAGTATGAATAATCTGATGCTGGTGAAGGTGACTTGGCTTTTTAAACACTTTCCAGCACAGAGAGCAGGCAAAAGGACCTTCGCCTTGAGCTATGGCAGCACTGAGGGCAGATGTAGCTGTTCCTACAGATGGTGCAGCTACTGACTGGGGGTTGCTGCTTTGGGTAAGAGGCTGGGCTGCTCCCTCAGCACCAGGTGCTATGCTGGCGGTAGCAGCAGCAGCAGCTGCAGCCACATTGGCGGCTGCTACATTGGCAGCCACAGTATTGGCAGCAGCAGTAGCATCCTCAGTGTCTTTGTGACAACGGCGATGCCGGATGAGGCTCGAGATATGGTTATAGGTACGGCCACAGGTGGTGCATTCGTACGGCCGCTCACCTGTGTGCACTAACATGTGTTGCACAAGATGGGATGACTGCTTGAATGACTTCTGGCATATACCGCATGGGAAACGCCGATCAATGAAGTATTTCAGTCGACGAAAATAGTTCTTATCATCTTTGCCTGCCTGACTGTCAGGAGTTACTGTGGCTGCAGTTGATGGGGGAGCCTGCCCACGTTTCAGGCTGTTGAAGAGATGCTGGTGGCCAGAAAGGTCTACTATGCCCCACTGAGGAGTGTTGTAAGCTGCAGCAGCAGCTGCTGCTGCTGCTGTACTGTCAAAGAGAGGCTGACCTGCTGGAGTACTGTATGGCACTTGGTGCTGTTGCTGCTGGGGAGGTGGAGGTTGCACAGGGGCCCCTGGTTCAGCTTTCTTAACTTGAATGGTACTAGATGAGCTGGCTGAGGAAGAAGAGGACGGGCCCTCAGCTTTGGGTTTAGGTGTGCCAATGGTGGCAGGGACGCGGTCAAAGTGAGCAGGCGGAACAGCTGTTGGTGGCTGGGCATATTCATACTGTGGCTGTGGGCAAGGGAGGGCAGCAACGGCTTTGGCATGTTCGTGGTTGTAGGCCTCCATAGGTTCAAAGCGCTGGTGGTTCAGGAACTCCAAGAAGTCAAAAGGGTAACTCTGGAAATGCACACCCTCATCGCTTGCTGCATTGGCTTCCATCTCCACCCAGGAGGGGGCACTGCCTAGAGAAAGGGGAGAAAGACTATAGCAATATGTATCTGGGATACAGGTTATCCATATCAGCAGCTGCACAGTGGCATGGTGTGTTTTCTTGTAATGTCAGGGAGACGGTGAAAATGTATATATGGATATATAGAAACACAAGTATCTTGGGAAACAATTTGGTTTAAATGCTGTCCAGCTATAAATTGGAAGATGTTAAGTTATTTTAAAATGTAATAGCTGGAGCAGTGAAGGGTTGGACAATAAGTAAGAACACACAGTTATAGTTAATTTGTTAAAGAGAGCTGGCTATATGAGAGAATCTGAGCTATACTTGGAGTAATTGGAGTAAAGGGGGAGTTTTCTTGTTTCCCCACCTTTGTTTCGCACGTGTGTGTGCTTTGTGTGCTCTCTGTAATTTACCTCATAATGTTCCTACTGTGTTGATTTACTTGATGTATGCCTATCTTATTTACTGTAAATATATTTATTTATATAAAATGGCAAGTACATGTCAGCGTCTCTGACTCCATCTGGATGCTGGCTGCACAATTCCCTGACATTTTTTTTAAGAAAATTCAGTATCTATTTGTTCCATACAAATAATTTGGAATCCAAAATTATAAACATGTGCATCTATTTAAAAGGTTCATTGTAGTATATTGCTGGTACCCACTTATACAGTGTGGTGATTTTTATCATTTGTTTGTAGTATATTTAGATGTAAGTGTATACTAAAGAAAAATTAAAAAAATATATTAAAATACTAACAGTGGAATACAAAACTTGTTCTGTACAATTGTTTGAGTTAGAAAACATTACCTGAAGAAATGTTACAACAAAAATTCCTGTGGGACCTAAGAATTAAAACAAATACCACCACACAACTTTCATAGATCAAACTTGTGAAGCTAGTTTTACCATATAATGTTTTATATCTCACAAGATACTTCATGAATATCTTCACAATTATATCCATTTATCCTTTTCTCCAAGCCCATGTAAAATATCAGAAAAATGGACTAGAACAGCATGGAAGAATTAGATTTTAATTTAATATTTTGCTGTTTTGAAAGAAAGGTATTAATCCATCTAATTTCAATACAAAACTACATTTTAGATGTGGCATCAGCTTTTTTTCCCCAAAGGTCTTGCTTAGTTACCAAGAATGATGAGAATAGCAGTCCAAAAACATCTGGAACGCTCTTGCTCATTCATGAATCAGAAGTTTAATATAAGTAATGCACTGAACAAATGATTCAAAGGCAGCCATGGAAAACTGGAAAAGACACATTTAGAGATTTCAGAAACCTATGTCTCCAATTTCCCTTAGTTGCTGTCTACAGTATGTTCTGCAAAACAGCATATTTGTATAAGAGTAATAATAGAACCGCAGTCCTACATATAGCGAGCCACAAATGTTGCCCTTCCATTTTAAAAACCTGAGGTATACTGATTTTAATTGTATTTGTTTCAGGACATACTTCAAGTGGCATTCCTGAAAGATCTACCATCCCAGGAGGTTTATTAGCAATGTATTAGCACTGGCTCCCCACAGGGCTGTGTGTTCAGTCCCTACCTGTACTTAATGTACACACGATTGTGTATTGTCTGACCCATCCACTGTGATCATTAAGTTCACAGATGATACTACTGTATTGGGTAGCCAGAAAGGCCCAACAGAGACTCCATTTCCTTAGGGTCTTGCGAAAGAATAAAGTGGAACGACTGATGACCTCCTGTTACCGGTCCACAATAGAAAGCGTCCTCACATATTGCATTACGGTGTGGTATGCTGGCTTGACAGCCACGGATAGAAAGACACTACAGAGGGTGGTGTGCACAGCACAAAACATTGTGTGCTGTTCCCTGATACCACTAGATGACATCGCTAGGGCTTGCTGCCTTAGAAGAGTAAGGAAAATTCTCAAGGACGACTCACACCCTGGTCAGCACTTCTTCACTCTCCTACCATCGGGTAGGAGATATAGAAGCATAGCCAGCCTCACCAACAGGCTGAAGAACAGTTTCTACCCATGGGCTGTCAGACTTCTGAACAGAACATAACTTGATGTCAACATAGTATGACAGACTTGTGGGGCTGGTGCGTTGTGCAACAAGGTCACGTAGGGTAATAAGATTGGGTCTGGGTTAGGGACTTCTGTCCTCACTGTGAGTTGTGGGGGAGGGGGTGCACGAAGGGAAGCTCAGCCAATCTCATTGTACACATGTTGTACTCTGACAATAAAGGTAATAACAATGTATGCTTTTAAACCAAGGCCTCTTTATATCACCTATTAAATGATTTCTATGACAGCTAACAATGATCATAAATGATTACAGTCAATTATACAAAATAGTATATTTGCCTATGGATGGGACAGAAAAACCTTGCCTTTTCAATATTTGTTCCTATTAAAGCAGCTTTGCCAAATATGACATAATCAAATGTGCTAGGTTAGCAAATCAAAATCCAGTCCAATTTAGTGGGCAACAATCCAAGACAAAGGGATTCCATAAACATACTACACACCCTAGGTATGCAGGAAACACAAACTATAGTTTGGTCAAATGGGCTGTACAGTACTTTGCATTTGATTTCAAAATAGTGTTCCACTGTATCTATTTGCAACTAAAACAATCACTTCTTTTTCAGGAATTGCATGATAGCTACAGAGAGCAACTACGCAAGTCAGGAAAGGTGCAGATAGGTTCTATATTCATGCATCTAAGAATTTTCTCCAAATAATTTCCAAAATGTTCCTCAATCTTAAGTGAAGTTTTTCAACTTTTGTATGTGTCCATGAACTGAATGGCATATGATTATTTCTTACATTTCTGAGCTAGTATACATATGATACCCTTGCTTCATGGACGGAATATATTAGTATTAAGTTGGTAAGCCATTACCATCTTCACTCATGTTTGTTAGTCTTAGGATATAAAAAGTCTTTGTATTTGGGAAAAGGTTTAGGAGATGTAAATAAATATGAAACTTAATAAAGTAATTACAAATGCCTCAAGTGTTATTTATATGGAGGAAACACAAAAAAGCCATGGCCTACAGTAGCATCACACATATCTGTGTTCTCCCCGTTTACACATACTGGTATGCTGCATTTCTTCATATATATATATATATAAAACATAACTTTATATGTGGCATGCATGGATGTTGTCACATGCAGTGATTTATGTGTGGCTTTCATGCTTCTTGGATACATGAATAGCTTGATCTGTGAGCTAGATGGAGATATCTGCCAAAAGAAAGAGAGCCAGGCAAAGCAATAGGATAGATTATACAGCCCAATGAAAACTTACAGGTGAAACTTGAAAAATTAGAATGTCGTGCAAAAGTTCATTTATTTCAGTAATGCAACTTAAAAGGTGAAACTAATATGTGAGATAGACTCATTACATGCAAAGCAAGATAGTTCAAGCCGTGATTTGTCATAATTGTGATGATGATGGCTTACAGCTCATGAAAACCCCAAATCCACAATCTCAAAAAATTAGAATACTACATGCAATCAATAAAACAAGGATTGTACATAGAACAATATTGGACCTCTGAAAAGTATAAGCATGCATATGCACTCAGTACTTGGTTTGGGCCCCTTTTGCAGCAATTACTGCCTCAATGCGGCGTGGCATGGAAGCTATCAGCCTGTGGCACTGCTGAGGTGTTATGGAAGACCAGGATGCTTCAATAGTGGCCTTCAGCTCTTCTGCATTGTTCGTTCTCATGTTTCTCATCTTTCTCTTGGCAATGCCCCATAGAGAATCAGTCGAGTTTGCTGACCAATCAAGTACAGTAATTCCACGGTCATTGAACCAGGTTTTGGTGCTTTTGGCAGTGTGGGCAGGTGCCAAGTCCTGCTGGAAAATGAAGTCAGCATCCCCATAAAGCTCATCTGCGGAAGGAAGCATGAAGTGCTCCAAAATCTGCTGGTAGACGGCTGCGTTGACCCTGGACTTAATGAAGCACAGTGGACCAACACCAGCAGATGACATGGCTCCCCAAATCAACACAGACTGTGGAAACTTCACACTGGACTTCAAGCATCTTGCAGTGTGTGCCTCTCCATTCTTCCTCCAGACTCTGGCTCCTTGGTTTCCAAATGAGATGCAAAAGTTGCTCTCATCAGAAGAGGACTTTGGACCACTGAGCAACAGACCAGTTCTGTTTTTCTTTAGCCCAGGTAAGACGCTTCTGACATTATTTGTTAGTCAGGAGCAGCTTGACAAGAGGAATATGACATTTGAAGCCCATGTCCAGGATCCGCCTGTGTGTGGTAGCTCCTGATGCACTGACTCCAGCCTCAGTCCACTGCTTGTGAAAGTCCCCAACACTTTTGAATGGCCTTTTCCTGACAATCCTCTCCAGGCTG
>NW_020716969.1:0-13252 GCF_900518725.1 Notechis scutatus | reverse complement strand
TGTTGAAGCTCGCAAAAGGTGATCACATGACCCCTGGACACTGCAACTATCATAAATACAAGTCAGTTGCCAAGTGTCTGAATTTTGATCACGTGATCATGGGGATGTTGCAATGGTTTGTGAAAAATGGTCATAAGCCACTTTTTCCAGTGCCGTTGTAACTTCAAACGGTCACTAAATGAACTGCTGTAAGTCAAGGACTACCTGTAGTAAGAAAAAAAAATTGTCAGGAAGGGCAAAATAAGTGCTAATACAGTAAAGTTACATTGGGATAGTCTGAAAGTGGCTGGAGAGTCTTGCTGAATTTAAGCAGAAGATTAAAAGGGATCAGGGCTCTTAAAAACAATAGATTCTGCAGCAATAGAATATCGAGGTCAACTTAAACAGAGGGAGGGATGGGAGCTCCTCAATATTTGAAATGTGGTCTGGGTAAAAATCAAGAATTATTAATTCTGTTTTTACTTTTCCTCTGATTGTTGGTAGTTTAGTAATATATACAGGTAGGCTTTGACTCGCAACCGTTTAGTGACCATTCAAAATTACAAGGGCACTGAAAAAAGTGACTTTTGACTATTTTTCATACTTACAACCATGGCACCATCCCTGTGGTCAAGTGATCAAAATTTGGATGCTTGGCAACTGGCATGTATTTATAATGGCTGCAGTGTCCCGAGGTCATGAGATCACCTTTTGTGACCTTCTGACAAGAAAAATCAATGGGGAAGCCAGATTCATTTAACAACCATGTTATTAATTTTACAACTGTAATGATTCACTTAACTGTGACAAGAAAGGTCATAAAATGGGATAAAACTCACTTAACAAGTGTCTTGCTTAACAATGGAAATGTTGAACTCAATTGTGGTCATAAGTCGAGGACCACCTATATACTTCATTGTTTCTTTTTGAATAGTTTAAAAAAATCATTTCACTTCACTGGCTGGACTTAGCCATTAAAATCCACCCTTAAAAAAGGATTGTGAGGAGACACTTTTTTTTCCTATGGCAAAATATATTTTTAAAGTAAGAAAGTATTTAAATCCTTCACTATTGATCAATTCAAATTGAGCCAAAATTATCTTTCAAAACAGAGACTGTTTGAAGATATGAAAATATAATGTAGCTAACAAGTAAATGAAGAGTAATTTAACTAACAATACATTCAAGTGCACGCTGCATCCTGCAACAGAAAGCATACACACTGAGATTAATGCTGTATAAAGGCCAAGAGGCTCAATCAAATTTCCAGTGATGAATGCTGTACTCCTTATTGCTCCTGTTTCGTTCTACAGGTAAAGCAAAATCTGTATTATATTTCTTATAAACAACCCAACCAACAGGTCGGTTGGAGGTTTTCAAAGCAAAATTGCACCACCTTTTATGAAGAAATGCCTGAGGCAAAGCAACATAAATGATCTCTTCCTAAAATGCTGCAGAGCTATTCCCTGTAATAGGTACATCAAAGTCTAGGAAAGTTGGCTTTAAAAGTACACATAGCCTACAGTAATGATGGCGAACCTTTTTGTTGTGGTGTGCCGAAAGCGCCTGGGTACCGGCACCCACAATGCAATGCACCCTGCCCCCCCTACGCATGCAAGCGCGACACCCTGACCCCCACTTACTTGCACTGTGCAAGCGCACACCTCCCAGCTGATTTTCAGCCCATTTGAGGCCATTTTCACCCTCCTGGAGGCTCGAGGGAAGCCTCTGCAGCCTTGGGAGGCCAAAAAATGGGCCTTCTGGAAATACTAGAAGTGCAGAAACAGGCCCATTTTGTGGCCTCCCGAAGCTGCAGAGGCTTCTCTTGAGCCTCTAGGAGAGCCAAAACAGCCTTGAACAGGCCAAAAATCAGCTGGGACACATGCACAATGCAGGTAAGTTTGGCTGGGGCTCACGTGCCCCCGCACAAATGGCTCTGCGTGCCACCTGTGGCACACGTACCATAGGTTGGCCATCATGGGCCTACAGTAACACCATGCAGAAAATTGATAACAGGAATGTAGAGTATTTGGGCTATTTTAGCTAAACAGTAAATGAGAACATCTTGCATACAGCAATATAAGACAGAGTCAATCTAGTTCGTAAAAACAAAAAAAATTGCAGTGTACTTATATACTTTCCTTACACTAAGATATGTAAGAAGGAATTTAAGTCTACAATCTGTTATAAATCAGACAGAAAGAATATGAAATATCCTTTTCAATAACAAAGATAAGATGGGCAGGAAAGTTAAGGCTAATAAATTAAGACTAACAGCAGAATATTGCAAGGCAGTCTTGTGGGCTGATTAGAGAGGGTATCTTCCTGCAACCTGTTACTGAAATATCCAAACTAGGGAGGTGCTGCTATCTTCATAACTAGGCTTGTGAAGGACACCCATCTGAATAACTGAAGAGGCAATGCCATAGTAGAAACAGGAAACCTTAGCTTTGTTGCCTTGAATTATATTTAAGTGCAAATCCATTCATTCCTAGGAACCATATTTATGGGAGTTGCAGCCCAATACATCCAAGCATTAAGATAGAGATAGCTGCTATGGACAGAAGTAATTTTGTTAGACCCAAGATCCAATTAGATATGAGGCACCATTCTACATTCCTAGAGATTTTTAAGAGCTGGCAGACAATTAAAAAAAAAAGGTGAAGTTGAGATAACATTTGAGGTAAGTAGCAAAATCGCAACTTTCTGGGTGAAAGAGACTGACTGTACAATACGTTTACAAGCTGGATGACGGTTTATGGAAAATATTTTATGGGAAAGAATATGGAATCTGGCTATCTTTTCTTTTTTTTCATTAAAAATTTTATTTTATTTTTATTACAAACATATCTTCTTCCAATTGACAATGTGTCGTCTGGTTACAAATATCTTGTGCAATACAGTTAATGTTTACAGTCATATTCTGTGGTAATATAACCTATTGATCATTTTATCATTTTCTGTAAGGCCTTTGTATAACTAGCAGTAAGTCTAGGAAGATGTGGGCATTCTTGGTGGGGGTAGGAGTATCTTTGCTCAGAGTGCCTCATTCTGTTTTGATTCTGCCAGTTTAGAAGGAATAGGAAAATGGGTGAAAGTTCAAGGTACAAGATACACAGTTGTGCTTTCTCATGGGACTTTCCAAACTTTCCCATGAGACTTTCCGTGGCTGTATGATCTCATCCTAGCAAGGTAACATCTGGGACTTTCCAAGATTGTGTGTTCTCATGCTGGTGAAGTAATCTCCTGTTGAGGTCATTGTTTTCTGAATATGCATACTGTATATTTTGCTTGTGTTTTTTCTCAATAAATACTGCTACCTGAGTTCTCTCAGGGTTGGCATTTTTCTCAGAGACAGTTCCCTGTGTCTCATTTCAATGTCAAACCACCATATATTCATTACGTAGTATTGTTGTCTAGTCTTATCTTATTATACTTATTGTACTTAATATCAACTATCTCTCTTTCTTAAGTTTATTTCTGTTTAAAAAAATATCTATTGTCCTTAACTAATCCATTAATTATATCTAGCTTTCATATTTTTTCTCTAACCATTGATAGAATAATTCCCATACCTTATAATACTAAGTTTGCTCTCTTTCTTTAATTACAAGTGTTACTCTATTCATTTCTGAACATTCTAATATTTTCCTAATCACATTTTCTTCAGTAGGAGTCTGTTCCTTTTTCCAATTTTGAGCAAATACCATTCTCGCTGCAGTTATCACATGAATAATCAAATATACATTTTCTTTGCTATAAGTTTCAGGTAAGATCCCCAACAGGAATATTTCTGGTTTTAAATCAGTATGTTGTTGTATCATCTCTTCCAACCATGAGCATACTTTTGTCCAACATTTTGTAGCTTCATCACATGTCCACCACATGTGGTAGTATGTGCCAGGTGTTTGGTGGCATTTCCAACATTTTGCTGATTTATCTTTAAACTTCGCCAACCTCGCTGGCGCATGCCATCTATAAAACACTTTGTATAAATTCTCTTTGTATGCAGTTGACATTGTTACCTTATAATTTCTATCCCATAGTTTCTGCCAGTCATCAAGTGCTGTTGTATAACTAAAATTCTTTGCCCATGCTATCATTGTCTCCTTCACTTGTTCCTCTTCTAGTTTAATGCCTAATAGGTGTACAGGTATTTTTTATCAAACCTTTCTTCTGTTCCTGTTGGTATCTTATCTAATTTTGTCAATTCTTTGTATGAGCCATATGCTTTAACATCTTTTTCATATCTCACCTGTATTTGCAAGAATGAGTATAATATCTATCCCTTGTTCGCCCAATTCTTGTTTGGTTTTAAGCTCACCTCTTTCATTTAAAATATCCTTGTATCTTACAATATTTCCCATGTTAAAAGTGTTCGGGTAGTTAAGTGCTTCCATTGTGGAATAATCTGGCTATCTTTTCGATGTCTACGGCAGACCGCCCTTACATGACTCTGGGTGGCTTAAGGATGAAATGGGAGGACAGTAGTTTATTGAGCTTATGAGGCAGCAGAATTCGGGGTTGATCTAGGGGCACAAGTCAAGATAAAGGATTATAACACAACTTTCGCGGGATCGGTGGGGAGAAACAACAACAAAGGGGGCCAATTCTTAAGATGCAAGGACGGAGCAACAGGAAGACGGGAAAAGGGCGCTAGACTGGAAAGCAACGTGTGTTCGAGGGGGAGGTGAGTCAGGATCGCAGAATAGCCGGGGTGGGGCTGTTCAAAGGGAGAAGAAGTTAACCAAAGGCGCGCGCTGCGGTTATCATCTGTGCGAGGGTTTATCTCGCCTTCAGGATCAGATACGGAGGTGAGAGGGAATCGAGGGGCAAGAGTGGGCTCCATGGTGGCACTCACCGATGTGTGGCGTTGCCCCAGCCTCCTCCGCACCCCAGGCAAAGGCTGGTCCTTGGATAGCAAGATCAGAGTGGGGGATGCCCCCTGGCCCTTCCTTTACCGCCAGGATACGCGGGGGGCGTTTCTGCTCCCTCACGGGTGGGGGCGGGGGCACTACCAGGCTGCAACTCACACAGGCCCAGCCGGAACCGGAAATTTCTTCATCCCCTGCCTCGCACCCACAGGCCTCTACGAATTTTATTCCTTTCCCTCCGCCTGCCTCGTTTCCCAGAGCCCCACGCGCTTGCCCACTTACCTCCCCCCCCCCCCCCCGGGGTTCTGACTCGTCGCGAGAGCTTGAAGGTCTTCCCGCTCGCATTCCTCCTTTTTATTATTATTTTTTGGAAAGTGGAGTGCGCGAGTTGGGGGCGCGCGTGCAGAGCAGAAAGCCTTGGAGCCCGCTTAGCATTGTCAAAGAGGGTCGGTGGCGGTGCAAATGTGTGCGAGCTGCTAGCCTTCCTTCTGGCCTTTAAAGTACACTGCTCAAAAAAATAAAGGGAACACTTAAACAATGTAACTCCAAGTCAATCACACTTCTGTGAAATCAAACTGTCTACTTAGGTAGCAACACTGATTGACAATTAATTTCACATGCTGTTGTGCAAATGGAATAGACAACAGGTGGAAAGCAAGACATCCCCAATAAAGGAGTGGTTTTGCAGGTGGTGACCACAGACTACTTCTCAGTTCCTATGCTTTCTGGATGATGGTTTGGTCACTTTTGAATGCTGGTGGGGCTTTCACTCTAGTGGTAGCATGAGACTGAGTCTACAACTCACACAAGTGGCTCAGGTAGTGCAGCTCATCCAGGATGGCACATTTATTTTTATTTTTTATTTATTTATTTGATTTGCCAATTGTTTACAAGATAATAAGTATAAGTGTATACATAGTTGTGAATACATGAAATGGGTACATATAAGAAAAATAAAAGAATAAGAGAAACAATAGGACAGGGACGGTAGGCACGTTGGTGCGCTTATGCACGCCCCCTACAGACCTCTTAGGAAAGGGGTGAGGTCAATAGTAGACAGTCTAAGGTTAAAGTTTTTGGGGTTTGGGGAAGAAACTACAGAGTCGGGTAGAGTATTCCAGACATTGACCACTCTATTGCTGAAGTCGTATTTCCTGCAATCAAGTTTGGTGCGGTTAACTTTGAGTTTGTATCTATTGTGTGCTCTTGTGTTGTTATGGTTGAAGCTGAAGTATTCATTGACAGGTAGGACATTGCAATGTATGATTTTATATACCATGCTTAAGTCAGACTGAAGATATCAATGTGAGCTGTGGCAAGAAGGTTTGCTGTGTCTGTCAGCGTAGTGTCCAGAGCATGGAGGCACTGCCAGGAGACAGGCCAGTACATCAGGAGACGTGGAGGAGGCTGTAGGAGGGCAACAACCCAGCATCAGGACCGCTACCTCCGCCTTTCTGCAAGGAGGGAGAGGAGGAGCACTGCCAGAGCCCTGCAAAATGACCTCCAGCGGGCCACAAATGTGCATGTGGCTGCTCAAACGGTCAGAAACAGACTCCATGAGGGTGGTATGAGGGCCCGACGTCCACAGGTGGGGGTTGTGCTTACAGCCCAACACCGTGCAGGATGTTTGGCATTTGCCAGAGAACACCAAGATTGGCTAATTCGCCACTGGCGCCCTGTGCTCTTCACAGATGAAAGCAGGTTCACACTGAGCACATGTGACAGACGTGACAGGGTCTGGAGACGCTGTGGAGAACGTTCTTGTAGTGTATTTAAATAGAGACTTCTAGGGCGATGTTCCTATTGGTTAGCAGAAGCAACGATACGATTGGTTAGTAACGTTAGTATCTGATTGGCCGCCTATAGCGGCGGGAAGTTTAACTAAATGTCATTGGTTGCGAGCCGCGGAGCAGCCGCTATAAAAAGGGCTGCTGCAGTTGAACTTACTGATTGTTATTAAAGAGCTGAATTCAACTCCTGTCTGCGAGTCTCTTTACTGGCGACAGAACACTGGCGACGAAGGTGGGATTAAAGAGACAAAGACCGTAAGCACGTGGCAACGACAGCCGAAGGACCAACAAGATGGCCGGCAACAATTCGCCACCTGCACCGTTCAACCCAGCCGAAGAAGACGGAGTCATACATTGACAGATTCCTGATGTTTTTAGAAAGCAACGAGCTGCAAGGAATCACCGACCAAAGGAAGAGAGCCGTATTCCTAACGCATTGCGGTCCGACTGTTTTTAAAATGGCCAAGGCATTAGCAAGACCAAATGACGTTAAACAGATGGCATGGCCAGACCTGAATCGGATGTTGAGGAACCATTACGCACCGGCCGTATCCAACCTGATTAGAAGGCACGAGTTTTACAAGTGCGACTGTTAGGGATAACATGGTTACCTAACTTAGTTTGGGTAAAATAATATATATAGACTATGATTGTGTGTGTCACTTTAAATGCAGACCATGTATTTTGGGTGCGGTTGTAAAACCACCATAAGAGGGAGCAAGAGAGCTCACTGTTTGCTGGCTTTTACTGGATTGCTGACAATGATGGATTGATGGTGATAACTGCGTTTTTTCCCTACTATTGCTGAACGAAGAAAAGAGGTTTGATTTTCTTCATATCTCTACTGCAAAAAGAGATATATTACTGGACTGATTATTTGTGAGTTTACTGACCTCTTTTCGACACTGGACTTTGCTAATGGATAATCCCCGGACGGACTGAACTAAGTGTATGATATATGGACTGTTTGACTATGCTATAACAATCTTACTGGAATAAACTATTTAACTAGCACATTGTATCTGTTTTACTGAGTGTAAACTACAATAACGTTTATCTCACATATCTGCCTGCCTGCCTGACTACTGTTGCACGTTCTGCTAGGGTGTATATCCCTAACAGCGACCAACTAGAAGGCGGGAGCATTGGAGACTTCGTAGCAGCCTTAAGAGACATTGGGGGGGCATGCAAATTCCTCAACATGGACGAAGCCATGAGGGATCGCATAGTCCTTGGACTAAGAGACGCAACCTTACAGAGCAAACTACTAAACCAACCAAACATCACCGTGAACGAAGCCATTACTGAAGCAACTGCCGCTGAAGCCGCAAAGAAATCTGCAGCAAAAATGAAGCAGATGAACACAACGGGCAGCCCGGGCATGAACAAAGAGAAAAAGACAGGGAACCCAAAAGCACGCTGCCACGACCTCTCACCATGAGGACACCGAATCATCAACCGATTCAGATGACGAAGACGAGGAAGTGAACAGACTCTACTCAGAAAGGAACCGGACAGAGAGACGAAGCAGAAGATCCGAGTTCCAGTGTGCGGGTTGTGGCGGAAACCACCCGAGATCTGAGTGTCGATTCCTGGATGCCACATGCCGGCATTGTGAGAAACGGGGGCACATCGCAAGGGTATGCCGAAACAAAAAGAGCTATAGTTCAAGGGGACAAGGCAGTACCCCCCCCCCCCCCCCCCAGAAACAAAGAAAGGACAACCGGAAGCCGTTGGAACCGTGACGGAAAAAGTCAACGGCAAAATGAAAAGGAAGAAACGCATCAAACTATCACAATTGGGATAGCCAGAACAACAAACACTAAGAAGGCTCGAATCAACGTCCTGATTGAAGGCGAGCCGTGCGAGATGGAAGTAGACTCCGGTTCGTATTTATCAATGGTGTCATGGAACACAATAAAAAGCTTAATTCCCGATATACAACACTGAGAACTTGAGAAGCAAAGCCTGATCATCAAGGACTACCAGGGTAACAAAATACCGGTAGTAGGGCTAGGACACTTCAAAGTAAATTTTAAAAGGCACACTTTTAAGATCCTGCCATTAACCATTGTTGACAGAGATCGCCCCAGCCTGCTCGGGTTGGAATGGTTCGAACCGCTCGGGATCGAGGTGACAGGAATCAACACCACCACCATGACTGACTGGGAAAAAGACCTGATAGAAGAATTCCATGACGTATTCGACGGGACCTTAGGCAAGTACCGTGGGACCCCTATATCGTTTAACTTAAACCCGAACGTAGCTCCAGTTAGGCTGAAAGCCAGACGGGTACCATTTGCACTAAGACCTAAAATTGACGAACAACTAAACAAACTAATCGCTCAGGGGGTACTAGAGCCAACTGACCACGCCAGATGGGAGACCCCAATTGTGACCCCTATAAAACCTGACGGGTCCGTGCGCATCTGTGGTGACTATAAGGCCACCCTAAACCACGCATTGCAACAGAGCGCATACCCCGTTCCAGTAGTCCAACACCTGTTGCATTCATTGGGAAGAGGCAGGATTTTTGCAAAACTCGACCTCGCGCAGGCATATCAACAATTACCCGTTGATCCTGAAACAGCCGAGGCACAAACCATCGTAACGCACAGAGGAGCATTTAAATGCAATAGATTACAATTCGGCGTAAACGTGGCCCCTGGCGTTTTCCAGAGCCTAATGGAACGCCTTCTACAAGGACTAAAAGGGGTGGTGCCCTATTTCGATGACGTATTAATATCTGCTGAAAACAAAAAACAACTAAAAGACCGTTTAAGGGCAGTTCTGACAAAATGTAGAGAAGCAGGACTCAAAGTCAAAAAAGAAAAATGCCAACTTGCCACAAACCAGGTCGAATTCCTGGGATACCTTATTGATGAAGCAGGAATCCACCCCACACAAAAAAAATACGAGCGATTAAGGAAGCCCCCAGACCCAAAAACAAAACGGACTTACAGGCTTTTTTGGGTCTCATTAATTTTTATCATGTCTTTCTGCCACAGAAGGCAACAGTAGCAGAACCACTGCATAGACTCCTCGATAAAAAAGCCAACTGGAAATGGGGCCACCAAGAAGAAACAGCATTCCGAAAAATTAAAGACTTAATCACATCAAAATCAGTATTGATTCAATACAGCAACACGCTACCTCTAACTGTCACCTGCGACGCTTCGCCCTTCGGAATAGGCGCAATACTCAGCCACACACTACCAGACGGCAGAGAAGCACCAATTGCCTTTTATTCCAAGACATTATCTAAAACCGAAAGAAACTACAGCCAACTGGACAGGGAAACCTTGGCAGCCATCTTGGGGGTGAAACGTTTCCACAAATACTTATACGGTAGGACATTTTCTTTGATTACCGACCACAAACCATTATTGGGAATCCTAGCCGGAGACAGGGCAACCCCCAATATCCTGTCCCCAAGAATGACTAGATGGTCAGAATTTCTAGCAGCTTACAGTTACAAACTCATTTATCGCCCAGGGAAAGCCATACCCCACGCAGATGCTTTAAGCCGTGCACCACTACCAGGTCACGATGACGATCCAGCTCCCACCACACAGACACTACAAATTGAAACAATGCCAAATTGGCCAATCACCGCATCAGACATCGCAAGGGAAACGGCTAAAGATGCACTGATGAGCCGGATATTGAACTGGGTGGGACGGGGTTGGCCGGAAAACATAAAAACCGAGACTTTTAAACCTTTTAAAAACCGGCAAACTGAATTATCGCTGGAAAAAGGGTGCATTTTATGGGGAGACCGGGTGGTTGTTCCTCAAAAATTACAAGAAAAGGTGCTAACCATGCTACACGAAGGACACCCCGGCATAGTAAAGATGAAGTCCCTGGCCAGAAGCTACGTTTGGTGGCCAGGAATAGATAAAGACATTGAAGCCTGGGTTAAAACATGTAACAAATGCCAATCTTCCAGGCCCCCTCCCCCCTCAGCACCAGTCCTCGAATGGGAGACACCCAGAGGCCCCTGGTCAAGAATCCATATGGATTTCGCCGGCCCCACAAAAGGTTATACTTACCTGATCATCGTGGATGCCTATTCCAACTGGTTGGAAGTCATCATCATGAGTTCAACAACAACAGAAGCCGGCACCAAACAACTAAAAAAACTTTTCGCCACCCACGGTCTACCAGATGTAGTAGTATCGGGCAATGGGCCACAGTTTACAGCATTGGCTTTTGAACAGTTTCTCGCGGAGCATGGAATACGACATGCTTTGACAGCGCCAGCTCATCCGGCGGCGAACGGTAGAGCGGAACGCATGGTTCATTTTACGAAAGAAGCACTGGAAAAGCTTGACGGAAGTGATATGCAAGAAAAACTCAACACCATGCTCACCATCCAACATATAACACCATGCACGACTACGAACAAGAGCCCAGCTGAACTTTTGATGGGAAGAAAATTGTGATCTTACTTGGATAGACTGCACCCTACCTACAACCCAGAAAAGCCACCAGACTCGTCCAGTAAGTACCGCTCCTTCTTACCAGGCAATTTAGTCTACGCAAAAAATCTTACCGGAGAACCATTGTGGTTACCGGGAACGATTACAGAAATCACTGGCCCTCGTTCCTACCGCCTAGAAACCACCGATGGCAGATCGTGGAAACGACACATCGATCAGCTATGTTCCCGACACATCGAACGAGACACCGACATTCCCCGAAACGCAGAACAAACACCCCCAGACATTAATAACAAATCCGGAGGGGGGGGGACAAATTAATAATAAAGAAAATGAAAATAACCCGTTTACAAAACACCAACCGGAAACAGAGAACCCAGAAAGAAATAAAAATCACTTACCATTAGAAGACTTCGAGAAACAAGAGGAGCTGAAGGAACCTCAGGGGAGAAGCAGCCAGGCTGACTCGACCTGCCCGCACACACAGCGAGGAGACCACGCTGCCCATCCAACAAACCCAGACCGCAGAGAAAGACCAATCAACCCAAGGCACGACCGAAGTGGCATGGTCGAGGCACCCCTCCAGGAGGTTCCAGAGGGAAGAGTGGAACGGACAGCTGGCCTGTCCGAACCGGCGGAGACCAACACAGGGACTGAACTGCGCAGGTCAACAAGGACTCACAAGAGCCCCGCCTACCTGCGCGACTACGTTACGTTGGAACGAACCAAGAGGGGAGGGGTGTAGTGTATTTAAATAGAGACTTCTAGGGCGATGTTCCTATTGGTTAGCAGAAGCAACGATACGATTGGTTAGTAACGTTAGTATCTGATTGGCCGCCTATAGCGGCGGGAAGTTTAACTAAATGTCATTGGTTGCGAGCCGCGGAGCAGCCGCTATAAAAAGGGCTGCTGCGGCTCGACTGCAGTTGAAGTTACTGATTGTTATTAAAGAGCTGAATTCAACTCCGGTCTGCGAGTCTCTTTACTGGCGACAGAACAGTTCTGCTGCCTGCAACATCCTCCAGCATGACTGGTTTGGCAGTGGGTCAGTAATGGTGTGGGGTGGCATTTCTTTAGGGGGCCACACAGCCCTCCATGTGCTCTCCAGAGGTCACCTGACTGCCATTAGGTACCGAGATGAGATCCTCAGACCCCTTGTGAGACCATATGCTGGTGCGGTTGGCCCTGGGTTCCTCCTAGTGCACGAGAATGCTAGACCTCATGTGGCTGGAGTGTGTCAGCAGTTCCTGCAAGACGAAGGCATTGATGCTATGGACTGGCCCGCCCATTCCCCAGACCTGAATCCAATTGAGCACATCTGGGACATCATGTCTCGCTCCATCCACCAATGCCACGTTGCACCACAGACTGTCCAGGAGTTGGGGGATGCTTTAGTCCAGGTGTGGGAGGAGATCCCTCAGGAGACCATCCGCCACCTCATCAGGAGCATGCCCAGGCGTTGTAGGGAGGTCATACAGGCACGTGGAGGCCACACACACTACTGAGCCTCATTTTGACTTGTTTTAAGGACATTACATCAAAGTTGGATCAGCCTGTAGTGATTTTTTCCACTTTAATTTTGAGTGTAACTCCAAATCTAGACCTCCATGGGTTGCTAAATTTGATTTCCATTGATAATTTTTGTGTGATTTTGTTGTCAGCACATTCAACTATGTAATGAACAAAGTATTTAATAAGAATATTTCATTCATTCAGATCTAGGATGTCTTATTTTTGTGTTCCCTTTATTTTTTTGAGCAGTGTAGACTGACAGGGAGAAACCACAATAGGTATAGCTTTTTTGGGGGGTCATGGAATGGAAATAAAGGAATGAGTAAATGCTACTTCTGTAACTATCCTGAGGATAGCTGTCCCTAAAATTACGGGGCTGTGCATTAAATTTCTGGGAGTATGACTGTTTCGGCTTATGTCTGAGCCACTGAGAGCTGTGTTATCTTAATACCATTGTAAGAAATAAGGAATTCAAAAATAGAATGGTATATAAGATGCTTAAATGTCTAGAAAAACATATCTTCCTGTATATACATGCTTTGTTTTTATATTTTTCACATGCTCCATTGTTATGCCTTTTTATATTTTTCTCTTATGTATAATGATGCCATTATTATTATTATTATTATTATTATTATTATTATTATTATTATTA
>NW_020716968.1:426081-439105 GCF_900518725.1 Notechis scutatus | reverse complement strand
CTGCTGGAGTAGTTGTAATTTTAATAACTCCACAGGTGGGTGTTCAGGTAACTGCTGCTTTTATAGCTCTTCCCACACTCCATGCATTTATAGGGTTTTTCTCCTGTGTGGACCAGTTTTTGGGAACGAGAGCACCCTTTACACTGAAACTCTTTCCATACTCCATGCATTCATATGGTTTTTCTCCTGTGTGGACCAGTTGATGAGAAGTAAGAGACCTCTTTACACTGAAGCTCTTTCCACACTCCATGCATTTATAGGGTTTTTCTCCTGTGTGGACCCGTTTATGGGAAGCAAGGTCACAGCTTTGCCTGAAGCCCTTCCCACAGTCTAGGCATTTATAGGGTTTTTCTCCTGTGTGGATCCTTTTGTGATATTTCAGACACACTCTGTGCCTCAAGCTCTTTCCACAATCTAGGCACTTATACTGTTTTTCTCTGGTGTGGATCTTTTTATAAGAAGTTAAATTACCTCTCCATCCAATACTTTTTCTACGGTTCACATCGTTGTAGGGCTTCTCCCTTGCCTGGATCATTTTATGTGAAGTAAGATTATTACTACTGGAGCTTTTTCCAGTTTTGCAGTGGTTACTAACATCGGGGTTTGCTTTTAATCTTTTTCTACTTTGACATTTCCCCATATATTCTTTGGAATCACGTTGGGTCAGGAAAAGATCCATTTCCACACATTCAAGAATTGAGTTTTCACTCCAATTGTGCTTCTTTTCAGATTTCCTCCTTCCCCACTTATTTGTAGATGTCTCCTCAGGAATTTCAGTTTTGATTATTTGCAATGGCACTAAATTTGGCTCTTGGTCATTCTCCTTCTTCTGCGCATCAAATGCTTGTGGGGGGAAGAAAAATAAATTAGAATAATCTACAACATCCAGTTTAGTGTCCCTATGCATTGATTTATCTATTACTGGGCATGTCCGGAGAAAGGAATGAGGGAAATGACAGCATGGATATTAGTTACTAACTTAAAAGACTAGCATGGCTCCTCATCTACCCCCCATTCTTGGCAGTTAAAAAATTAAAGGAAAAACAAGTCTTGACATCAGGACGAGGCATGCAAATTGTCTCAACTATGACCCACCCAACTTGCATTCAATAAGACAACATATGTCATTGCAACCCAAAGCAATGCAAAATTTGTTGCTGAGTAGGACAACTGTAACAAGCAAAAAAAATCCTCTCCCTGATCATCTTCCCAATAACTCTGCAGTAATGACCCAGGGCTCCAGGATGACCACAAGACTGAATGTCACCACAATGATCTCTTTCTTCTAAATCAAACTGGGCTACTTAGAAGACCATGAAGGGGAACTGGAATTAATGTAAGAGGAAAAAAGAAGAGATGAAATCATTTTTAACAAGTTACGCATAGATCTAAGTTGTAAATAATTTATCTAGTGACACCTTGCTCTGACTTAAATTTTCCTCCAGATGAACCGTTACCTAAAGAGGCCACCATCCTAGACGTTTCCAACATGACTTCTTGATACAGGGCTTTCTGGCTGGGATCAAGCAGCAACCACTCTTCACTGTTGAAATGGATGGCCACCTCCCCAAAGGACACAGGACCCTAAAGAAGAAAGAATCCCAATGAGAAGACTCGACAGAGTTTGCAAGATCTCCTTCAATCTGCAAATCCTAAAAACAGAAATGTCTATGGAGATTTGCAGTCATCCATGGTCACAGTTGCCCCAAAGGTGCTTTTTTCAAGAGTTAACTGGACTTTCTGCTTTTTCTTTGAAGACATTTTGCTTCTCATCCAAGAAGTTTCTTCAACAACCAGAAAGTCTAGTTGCCTCTTCAAAAAAAAAAAAAAAAAAAAAACACCTTTGGGACTAAAAGCCAAAGTAAAAATCCTTGATTGGACATTCCCTAGGTGGACTCAACACATATGATAAAAAGGGCAGAATTCATAGCCGATAGCCAATTAGGGCATGTTTTATCACTTTTACTGACTGCTGACCTTCAATATCAACCTGCCTTGATCAAGTGGCATAGCGTCCCTAAGACACATCATCTACCAGTGGCCTCAACATTTCATATTTGCAAGAGGTTCCGTGGGATTTCTGTTTGACATAGTAACCAAATGGGCCTTGTGATTCTTTAAAGTGTCAGCCCTGCTCACACTCATGAGCATCTCAATTTAACATTTTTCTTAGGTTTTTGAAGTATAAAATACAAAGAAAGAAAAGCCATGGAAAAGTAAGAAGAGAGGAAGGGGAAAAGAGGGGATGACATGGCCAGCAGGTGACATGCCCAGAGAATCTCCTCTCTCTGGACAGTCATTTTTCCAACTTAACAGGAGGAGCAGGACTCCTTTTGTCTGCTTGACTTTCTGAGGTTAAGGAAAGTCCCAGAATCATCCCTCAAGATCCTCCGATAACAGCAACAGCCAGCACGCAGTTTTAGGAGCTGAGCTTTCAAGATAACTGGGGGGCTGAAGCTAGGAGCTGGGGTCAAAACCACGTTGTTGTTGGACAAAGGAGCTGCTTTGGCGTTTATTTTTCAAACGGACTATAAACTGTGTCCTTCATTTCTTTTTATTTTTTTAAGTTTTTATTTTATATCCTATAAAAGTTTCAATTTCAATTGAACAATGTGTTGCCTGGGTACATGTTATTTAGAAAATAGTGATAGAAACATTTACAACAGTATTAATTCTATGATAATATTTACTTATCCATTTTAACAAATCTCTCTTATAACACTAGTTCTTTTCTTACATTTCCATGTTTCTAACTTTTGTTTTAATTGGCCTACCATTGATAAAACAGGTCCCATGTCAAAAAACATTCAGTTTCCTCCTTTTCTTTAATTATCAATGTTAGTCTATCCATTGCTGCATGTTCTAATACTATCTCTCTCTATAAAAATGGCTGTGTGTGTGTCTGTGTCTGTGTATGTTCCAGCATAACTCTGGAACGTCTCAAGCAATTTCAACCAAACTTGGCACACAGATTACTTACTCTCTGGAAACAAATACTGTGGGGGTAAGACACCCCTAACACCCCTTGGGGTGTGTATTCTATTAAGATACAGCCTGTTGTGCCTTAAAATGGCTTCTACTGTACTGCCTTAAATGGCTTCTACTATACAGCGCTGTGGAGTTGCCATGGTAACAGCCTCACAGTACTCCACAAGGGGTCTCTCTGGTAAGGGGGAAAATCCAACATTAGAAATTATGTTTTTTCTGGACATTTTCAACAAGGCTTTGATTATTCTTGAGGACAAATGTATGGTCAATAAAACATTACTGCAACTTGGCCTGCCTGCACCATTACAAGACTGACATCACATACTTCATGCAGATTACATACAAGAAAAGGACTACAATGTCAAACAGTTTACTGCATATATTGCGGACAAGAAGATACTTCTAAATCAAGTTCATAAAAAAGCATACCAAATGATCATGGATCAGGTAGCATCGGGTTTTCTGTTCAATGTGTGGAGTGTGAAGGATGTGTGTTTGTGTTTATTTTCATGGTCATGATGTGCACTGAAGATGGTGTTTGATTTCATTGTTTGAGGTGCAGTGACGCTTCTGGGGCCACAGGGAAAACATTTGTATAATTTAATTGTTGCTGAAATCAGGGCTTTTCCTGTCTAGTTGTTAATAATAATATTAATATTATTAACAATAATAACAAGGCTGAGAATTCTTCAAGAAAAAATGACATAATAGCTATTTCAGTGAGGGAATATTTAATCGGGGAAGATTTGCTGCAGACCAATTTACAACGTCTAACAGAACAACTTTGGGACTTTTTTTTCAAGGGTATAAAAAAAGCTGAGAACTTTAGGAAAGGAGACTTGATACTCTCCCAAGAAGAAAAAGACCCTATTCTATGAACATAAGCTGGAGGGAGTGACTTTAATATGGTTTAATTAATTAGGATGGATTTTTTTTTAAAATTGATATATGTACTGTTAGAAAGCTTTTAGTTTTGTATTTTTAAAATGAATATGTATTTATACCCAGGTCTGCCGAACAACATCCTAAAGTGCACCAACATGCCTACCGTCCCTGTCCTATTGTTTCTCTTATTCTTCTTTTATTTTTCTTCTATGTACCCATTTCATGTATTCACAACTATGTATTCACTTATACTTATTATCTTGTAAACAATTGGCAAATCAAATAAATAAATAAATAAATAGATTTGAAAATATGAGAATGAATGATCTATTATTCCCTAAATCAAGGAGAAGCTGAGATAGTGAAAATGATTATTTTCTCCAAATAAGAGATTATATTTAATTTTGTCTCAAGCTTGAAATTGCTTTTGGATTTTCTGTTTGCAATGAGAAAAAAAATGAAACTTTGTGTTTTTGTAAACTAGACAGGCTTATTGTTATAATTTGTGCATACTGTTGTGTAAAAAGCAAAATGTTGTGGTTGGAATGTTATTATCTTCGACTGTGCCAAAGAGAATTGGAAGTAGATGCCTTTGCCCCCCCCCCCATTATACTATACCCCCTCTTTTCCCCTTCCTCTCTTCTTACTTTTCCATGGTTTTTTTCTTTGTGTTTTTTATACTTCAATAAAACTAATAAAAAAGTTAAATTGAAAAAAAACACACACATGAACCTTCATGAAAATACTAGGGAAGCACTTCCAGGCATCAAGATGTAGATGATACACAAAGCAATTTCTGCTTCTCCTGTTTTTATCCCTTTCCCCAATGATAGAAAACCAATATTACACTTGCAATAAAGTAGATTTAGACTAACTATTCATCTCCTTTCTGCTTTATTTGACACAGGCCACATGAACTGCCATGTGGCATTTTTTGAAACAAGAATTATACAACCACTAAGGAATTCCACACATCTTCAAAACTTTGTTGAGAGGTGGACCAGTTTGACTGTTCACAAATTTAAATTTCTAATTCTAATTTCCTTGTGCTTTGCTCAGGAATAGCAGTATCATATGTTGAGTCCCCAAAGGAAACTAGGTCTCCTATTGCTCCCTCATATAAGCTGCTAATCTCTTCCTTCTTACCTGAATCAGGAATCCAGTGGCTCTTTCAGCTTCACCAAAAGGAGATAATTCAGTGAACAACGGTGACTCCATTTTGTCCACTGGGAAGGGGAGAGACAGGATGGAAACAGGAAAGGGTCCAACTTCATCTTTTCTAGCTTGAAGGCACAAATTAAGATTTCTTCCTGTCCTGCCCAGGAAACCTCCATTTTTCCTCTTCTACACTGCCTTTCATAGGCTCCATCATGGGAGCCAAGAATAAAAGGAGAAGACCAAACGTGATGCGTTGCCGGTCCCACTGCGGGGATGAGGGGTCAGCTGGCGGCCTGCGCCCGGACCGACTGCCCGGGCGGGCTTCTCTCGCGGTGGCAATGATGACAACGACACAAAGGCTTGTTCTTGGGAGAGGAAGCCCAGAGCAAACTGTGCCCCCTTCTTTTATTGTGCCAGTTTAGGGTGGGATTTGTGATGTGTGTGGAAATAGTACATTTGACCATATAAGGCTATGTTTGGCATAGTTTGACCATATAAGGTTACATTTGGTATAGTTGACCATATAAGGTTACATTTGGCATGGTTGACCATATAAGGTTACATTTGGCATGGTTGACCATATAAGGTTACATTATGTTGACCAATCACATCTTTACACATGTTGTTGGCTGTTTTGTTACCTGGCAGGTATAGTGTCATTGGGTGATATCGCAACATCTCTGTTTTAATTTTATTTTAAGGGCTATTTACTCACTATCCTCACTATTATGTCCAGTCTAGGTCCTCCGACTCATCCTGACATAGGTTCGTGAGAATTCGTGGTTCCCCTTTACCAGCACTTTTGGTGAACTCATTATCCGAGTTATCGGAATCCGAGGAGAATTGCAAGAGGGCCTTTTTCTCTATTAACGCATTAATTTGCTTTTGTTTTGAGGTTAGATCCGAATCGATTTGGCCAAGTTTTATTTTAAGGAATCCTAAGAGTTTACTTAGCACATATGGTCCAATGGTACATGCCAACAAGAGAAGGATAAGTGGACCAGCTATAGCAGATAACAATGTTGTTAACCATGGGGAAAGGTTAAATAATCCTTGATACCAGGTATGTTGTGAAGCTCGTTCCCTCTCTCTTTCTTTTAATCTGGTGTCTAGTTCTTTCATGGAATCTAGGACAACTCCTGAGCTATCAGCATAGAAACAACATTCTTCTTTAAGAGCAGCACATAGTCCCCCCTGTTTCAAAAACAAGAGGTCTAGGCCTCTGCGGTTTTGCAAGACCACCTCAGATAAAGAAGTAAGAGAAGTTTGCAAGGCAAGAATGGATTTTTCGATTCCTCTAAGATCTTCATCTATGGTGGCACTTAACTGTCTTAAGCTGTTATCATTTACAACCAAAGCTGATATGCCTGTTGCTGCACCTGTAGCACCTAAACCCAGCAGCACAGATAAGGTAAGAGCTGTAACAACTTCTCGTTTGGCTCGTAGATGGTATTGTTGAGGTTCTAAAATGGAAATAAAATCTTCAGAATCATATACATCAATTTTTGGTAGTAGCTGAACCTGAATACAGAATGATTTTTTTGCCAATAATACATCTCCGTGGACACATGCAGTTAAACCTGTAGAGCAAGCCCAAACAGAGTTATTTCCAGGAATAAAAAATTGGCCTTGGAGGCGTTTTATGATATTGCCACCGGATGTGGTGAATACCTGGTTGTAACCTCCAACTAAAAGGTCGGTTCTTTCCTTAGGTAGATAAAGTTCACATCTGTGTTTGTGGGTGGCATTAAGGCAGTATTGTGAATAATTAGTAGGTATGTGACCAAGACAGCAGCCTTGACCAGTGATGGCCATGATAGTGAGAGAGCTATTCCTCCATCGGCAATTTTTATCAGAAGTGGAGTTGGAGATAGGTTGGGAAGAGCCGATGGCTTCATAAAAAGGGGGGGTTGAGGACAAGCAAAGCCAGCAGTGCTGGGAAATGGAGGAATCTTGGGAGCTATTCAATAATGCATAAGAGGAAGCAATAAGGGATACCAGTGGGTTCTGGGCATTTGTTAAGGGTTTCAAAAATTCGGATTGGATTTGGTTAGTATTGGGTCCCACAGGTGGGGATGGGGAAAGATGAACATGGCGTTGTATATAGAAAACGTTCCCATAATGATATCCAGGCCACTTGGCATAAATGCGACCTCCCCACTTTGCTCCAGTGTCCCAAATGTTACTTTGTCTCCCTTTGGCCGTAAAGGAGACAGTCACTGGATTACATCTGGACCATTTGTTTTTACCTGCCATACATTGTACAGCCTGGGTGGTTCTGGTAAGTGTGATGAGATCGTTCTTCAAGGGAGGTGTCCAGGAAATGTGACCAGTTGAGACACAAGACCAGGATTTGCAATAGTAATCAGAAATTCCTCCGCAGGTGTGGATATGGTCTGCATCAGTAATATGTCCTGGGCAAACATACAGGTGATGTCTCTTAACAATACTATGGCTTGGGGAAGGGGCATCAGCGGGATGAGAGTAGGCAGTTTTACCTAAAATCATTTCAGCAAAGTCAAAATATAATTCAGGGAAATAGGAAGAAATCATGGTGTAATTAATTGTGGAGTTGAGTATTTGTCCATAAGCGTCCTTGATTGTCCATGTGATGTTGTAGGGGCGATGAGCGTTGTCATGAGATGATGAAAGTGTGGCTTCAGGAAGGAAGCAGCAGCAAAGAAGTAAAAGGATCTTCATCCTGGTCAGTGGAGGCGCCCGTTGGAGAGGGATTGGAGGGCGAGGAGTCACGGTGGTACGGGCGAACACACCTGGCAGGGACCCAGAGTACTCGTTCAGGAAGTTGGATAGCGGCGTAGCCTCGTCCCCAGGTGATCAGCTCAGCGGGTCCCTTCCACTCAGGATCAGGCAACTGTCTATAATAAACAAGCGGTCTCAAAGTGGGAACAGGTGGTTTAGTAAAATGTCGTAACGCAGCAGACAAGGGAGGGGTGCCATTTAGATTCAGAAAATTAAGCGTATACAGACAAACATTTAACACATTTTGCAGTGTCGGGAGGCTAGGGGGGGCCACTGAGGCCTTTGGACCCCATGTATCGTTGTAAGGCCAATTTCAGGGTTTGGTGAGCTCGTTCAACTATAGCCTGCCCTTGGCTGTTGAAGGGGATCCCAAACTTATGGACAATGGACCATTGATGGCAAAATTGAGAAAAGTAAGAACTAATGTATGCAGGTCCATTGTCTGTTTTTAGAATTTTTGGGCATCCCAATACTGTGAAAGTCCGAATACAATGATTTATTACTTGTTTTGCCGTCTCCCCTCTTTGGGGAGTCGCCATAATAAATCCTGAGAAAGTATCGATGGAAACATGAAGATATTTCCAAGGTGCAAATGGCTGAAATTGAGTGACGTCCATTTGCCATGCCTCACATGCTTGTGTACCCCTGGGATTGATTCCTTGGGGGCTGTTTTTTGCTTGCAAACTGCATGTTGGGCATTGCTGTATAATGGCAGTTGCTTCAGCCAATGTGATGCCAAATTGCTTTACTAGGGCCTTTTTGTTTTGATGGAAATAACTATGGCTTTCCCCTGCAGTCAAGGGGGCGGGTTAAGGTGTTTTAACAGTGATGGGAAGTAATTTGCAGGCGGCATCTGCTACCTGGTTTCCTTCAGAAAGAATTCCTGGAAGATGTTGGTGGCTACGTATGTGAGCTACAAACAAGGGGTGTGCCCTAGATTGAATGAGTGTTTGCAGCTGAAGTAGCAATGTCATTAACGATGGTTGTATGGAAGGTGACAGGTATGCCTCAAAGATATGTAAAACTAATTGAGAAACATACAAACTATCTGTGATGATATTAACTGGTTGTGCAGGGAATAATTCCAAGGCTAGGTTGAAGGCAGCCAGTTCAGCTTGTTGGGCCGATGCCTGTGGTGTTGTGAGTTTTTTATGCCATGCGGATTGAGTAAACCACACGCAGACACCATGTACCTTTGACCCATCAGTGAAAATAGTGAGGGATTCCTTAAGAGGAGCAGAAGTAATAGGAGAGGAAAAGGTGACCGGAATGGTCTTGATAAGTTGCAAACGATGGTCAGATGGAAGATGGCAAGAAATAGAGCCAAACCAATTTTCCAGAGCATCCTGCAATACATCGGATACCTGAAAAAGGGGTTCCCATTGAGATAATTTGAAGGGGACATGAATAGCGTGAAGGTCATGGCCAATCAAAGCCTTGGCTCGGTGTCTGCCCTTTTGGAGGAGTTGGGCAATTTGTAAAGGGCGAGGAGTAAGAGTCACCCGGGGTGTGTGAGGGAGGTGTAGCCATTCAATGATCATCAAGCGCTTTGGTGAATCGGGGGAAATTTGAAAAAGAATAGCAGTAAACAAGGACGGGGTGGGTAGAATTGCCAGAGAGAGGGGATTATTTGGAAGGAAGCGGTCGACCCATACAGTCTACAGCGTGTTGTTAACTTCAGTTAGGGCTTGAAAATGAGCTTGAGAGAGGTGAACTACATCAGAAGGGTGCTTTAAGCCGGTGAGTGCGTGGAAAAGCGGAGATAGAGTTGCCGTGGTGACAGATAGATAAGGTCGCGCCCAGTTGAGTGTGCCTAGATATTGCTGGAGCTGTACGAGAGTGGGGGAGGGAGGAAGATTTAGAGAGGGTAAAGCTGGGGTAGCAGCGGATAACAAGAGTTTATGGCCGAGGTATTGGAAAGGGTAATGGGATTGTATTTTTTCAGGAGCTATGTGGAGACCTGCTGCAGTCAAAAGTTTAGTAAGAGTGGGAAGAGTTTTGGCGACTGTGCCTTTTGGGCCTTCAGCTGCAATGAGAATGTCATCCATGTAATGATACACGAGGAAGGAAGGATGTAGATTGCGGTATGGTTGGAGGGCTGCATCTACATAATATTGGCACATAGTGGGAGAATTTAACATACCCTGGGGAAGGACCTTCCATTGGTATCGTTTGGTAGGCTTTGAGTTGTTAAATTCAGGGACAGTGAAAGCAAAAAGGAGTCTATCTTGGGGTTGCAGAGGAATGGAGAAGAAGCAATCTTTCAGGTCTATAACTATCAGATCAAAATGTTGAGGAATGAGGTTAGGATTTGGAAGACCGCATTGTAAGGCGCCCATCGGTTGAATAATGGTGTTAATGGCTCGAAGGTCCTGTAGGGGGTGCCATTTTCCGGATTTCTTTTTGATTACAAAGACAGGAGTATCGTAAGGACTAGTGGAAGGTTCGATATGTGCAGCAGCCAATTGTTCAGAAACCAGTTCTTTGAGAGCTGTCAATTTCTCTTGGGTAAGGGGCCATTGATCCACCCACACCGGAATGGTGGATTTGAGGGATAGAGGGAGGGAGAGAGTCATGATCAAGGAAAGTGGAGAGTGGCGTGAAATTGGGAAAGGAGATCACGGCCCCACAGATTGAAGGAAATGGGAAGGATATAAGGTTTAATAAAGGCAGAAGAGGAGACTCCAGCGGTGGAAGCAGATAACCATCGAGAGCTGACCTGGGCAGCTTGAGCACCGCCGACGCCGTGGACAGAAGGCGAAGGGTCAAGGGGCCATGTAGTCGGCCACTCAGAAGAAGAGATGACAGAAGCGTCCGCGCCCGTGTCGACAAGTCCTGTAAAAGGATGACCATTCAGTGAGACAGTCAACAGGGGTTTGGAAGCTTCAACAGGGCGATCAAGTGCCATGAGCGAGGAAGAGGGAGAAGGAAGAATAATAAGAGTAGCCACAATGGTATGTTTTTGTAGGGTGAAAGGACGATCCCCAATTGCGGCTAGAGAGAGGTTGTTAAGAGCGGAGGAGTCGTATAAGAATGGAGAAGCAACGACTCCTTCGATAATCAGTGAAGAATTAGGCATTAATAAGATTGGAGTAGAGGGAGGAAGGGGTTTAAGCATTGTGACCGTAAGAGGAAGAGTAAATACAGAGCCAGGATCCTCATAGACAATAGTTTCAGATAGGGTAACAGGGTAGGAGGAGGGTGAGAAAGAGGTGGAATCAGAAGGCAGAGAATGCGCGGCCTTGGGGATGGGGCTAGCCGCCGGCCCCGAAATTAGTTTTCCGAAGGTTTGGGTTGATTGGGGGGTGGATTAGAGCGGCATTGACTAGCCCAATGGAATCCTTTGCGACAGCGAGGACAAATAGTTTTAGGTTTAACAGAAGGGGAAGAGGGGGAGCGGCCGCGTGGAGCGCCGCCCCCACCTGGCGCTCGGCACTGGGATTTGAAATGACCGGGCTTACCGCAATTAAAGCAGTTGCCAGAGCGTGGGGCAGCCATAACAAAAGAAGAGGAAAGAGCAGAGACAAGAGCTGAGGCAGTGGACTGAGCACGATGAGACTCTGTGCCCACATCCTGACAAGCACGGATATAGTCAGCAATAGTTTGATGGGGGACAGATTGAAGCGGTTTGAGTATTTTTTGACAATCAGCGTTAGCGTTGGTAATCGCAAGTTTTGAAAGAAGCTCCGCCTGGGCTTGAGGATTATCAATTTGGCGGTTAATTGCCTCAGAAAGGCGATTGATAAAGGTAGTGTAGGGTTCGGAAGGTCCCTGAAGAATTTTAGTGAAGGAAAGAGAAGGTTGCGAGGGATCAGGGACACGGCGAAAAGCATTAAGAGCAGCATTGCGCATGATATCATACCCAGGGGCGCCAATCGTGATTTCCTGGCGTGGTTGTTGGACCGTATTTTGACACAGGAGATGATCAAGGGTGACATTTTGAGGCAAACCATTGGCGGCAGCAGTAGTAACAGCCAAGCGATAGTTGTTATGCCATGCAGCAAGTTGGGAGGAAGTTAAAAGCATATTAGCCATCATCTGCCACTCAGAGAAAATGATATTATGATTACTGGAGATATTTTCCAAAAGCGTACGGACGTAGGGTGACTTGAGACCGTACTTAACAGTGGCAGATTTGAGTTCTTTCATGAGATCCCAGTCCATAGGAGTATAGTGCGGAATGGGCGCGGCGCCGGCAGCGGCACCTTGAGGAATTTGAAGAACCATGGGGAAGCAGGAGAAGTCTTCCCCGGTGAGTTGGCCAGTGGCGAGAGCATGTTGAAAGGTATTATGGACAGGGGAAGGAAGACGGGGGGAAGGCAGCGAAGGCGGGGGATGGGGTGAAGAAGGAGTAGACGGCAGAGGAGTTGAGGGAGGATCATAAGGTGGCGGAGGCAAGGAAGGATATAGGGATTTGGTAGGTTCGTAAGGAAGGGGGGCGGAGGGAGGACAGGGATCGGAAGAGGTAGGATCAGGGGGAGGATTAGGTGTGATGGAACGGGTAGGGACAGGATCGGAAGGTGGGTAAAGGGTATTGAGTGCAGCCATAACGGCGCGCCAAGCACACATAATGTCAGGTGGAGCACGAGGAGGTTCATGAATCCATTTCCCGATGCGCTCCCAAGTAGAACGTAGGAGAGTACCCTCCTCAGGATAAGCAGGACAGTGTTTTTGGAGATAAAGGAGAAAGGAGGTAATATTTTTGCGAGAGAGAGGATAGATAGTAGTGCCGTTAATTTTCTGTACAGAATTAGCCTTCCTGACTAAAGAGTGAAGCTCATCCACATGCTTGGACAGAGCTTTGGAAAGTGAGGAGCCCATACTTACGATGCGTATGCCGATACCCGGTGCGTAAGATGAGAGTCAAGGCAACGTATTCCTAGAAAAGAATCACAGGATAACGTCGGGGGTCACCAGTTGATGCGTTGCCGGTCCCACTGTGGGGATGAGGGGTCAGCTGGCAGCCTGCGCCCGGACCGACTGCCCGGGTGGGCTTCTCTCACGGCGGCAATGATGACAACGACACAAAGGCTTGTTCTTGGGAGAGGAAGCCCAGAGCAAACTGTGCCCCCTTCTTTTATTGTGCCAGTTTAGGGTGGGATTTGTGATGTGTGTGGAAATAGTACATTTGGCCATATAAGGCTATGTTTGGCATAGTTTGACCATATAAGGTTACATTTGGTATAGTTGACCATATAAGGTTACATTTGGCATGGTTGACCATATAAGGTTA
>NW_020716968.1:406970-426071 GCF_900518725.1 Notechis scutatus | reverse complement strand
GTTGACCATATAAGGTTACATTTGGCATGGTTGACCATATAAGGTTACATTATGTTGACCAATCACATCTTTACACATGTTGTTGGCTGTTTTGTTACCTGGCAGGTATAGTGTCATTGGGTCATTAGGTGATATCGCAAGACAAACGCACCACACGCTGCGTTTGGCAACCAAAGCATTTCCTCAATCACTCTAAATTCTCTTCCACCCTCTCACTCTCTGCAGTTTAAAACCAGAGAAATTAGTGATATTCTAGCAACCCAGGAAATATGTCTGCAAGGACAGGTGGTGTTGGAAATGGCCCAGCAGGGATCTGTGTAGGAATTTAGTCAAAATTATCTCTTCAGGAAGGCCAAAAACAAAGAAATGTCTCTGGATGGAGGAGGAGGCAGAATGCAAATCAAGATGGCCCCTACAAGGGTCGGTCTTCTGCAAAAGGCAAACAATAAGCATGCTCTGAAGGGAGGAAATTCTTTTGTGGCCCCTAAGTCTTCTAGCTTGAAGAAGGAATCATTTTTCTTATTGGGTCACCTACTAAATCCAACGACTAAGACACAAGAAGACACAGATAATTAAGGATAACTAGAATCTTTCTAGAAAACCTCCAATCCAGTGGAACAGTCTCCCCTTACCTAGTGAGGAATCCAGATCTTGACTTCTATCCTTGGGGATCCCTCTGAAAGACAGATCAGGAGAAAGATTTGTGTGATCCACCCAATTACTCCCCATTCATGGAAGGACCTCAGAACCTGAAATATAAGCAAAGGAGCAGTTAAGAGGACAGGACAAAAGAGGACCTGGATGTTATTTTCTGCCTACGAAACCCTTGTGTCCATCAGTGAAGATGGATGAGACCAACGAGAGAATCACTCCAAGTGAGATCCTCTTTGGAGGGAAGCAAGACTAATTTCACTAATGAGGTTCCCTAAATATCTACTTGCATTATTAATCTCCAAAACTCCATCAGAGAGAAATGGAAGAATCCAAGCATGTGAAGATCCCTCCGTATTCCCCAAAAGAAGTGTTGGAAGAAATACCCTTCTGGGTTCAGTTCCAAGTGGGGGAAAAGACACTGGATTCATACCTGGTTCATACTAACATATGTGGTGGGCATGTCAAAAAGTAAAAAAAATATTGGACAAAAACATACATGGCTTGAAAAAAATGATAAAACAACATATAGATAATTGTTGGGCATACTACCAGACAGGTATAACAAAGGGAATGTATATCTGATTTTACTTGTATTGATTGCAGCAAGAATAGTATTTGCACAACAAAGGGAAAGTGAAGAGATCCCAACCAATGAAGATGTGATTAGAATAAGCTAATGCTTACAATTAAGGAAAAAGAAGAAACTTTTTTTAAAACTCGGGACTTATTTTATCAATGGCTAGCAGACAAACACAGAAGCTAGGAAAAGGGAAATATATTAAAGGATAAGTGATATAAGGAAGATACATTAACTTGGTTAAACAAATAGCCTGATCATTATTGTTATTAACAGTAATATAATTGATACTGGCTCTCTTGGTAGAACACACAGAGGGAGAAAGATCTACTCTCTCCCTCACACACACACACACAAAGGCATACACACATTTCCCACACTTTTCTGGGCTATAAAATTAAAATTTAGAGGTACTTACCTTCTTTCCATGCAGCCTTTGAGCTCAACACTCAAGACCCCTTTTAAAACCTTTGTTCCAAATGGCCAAGATCCAGGGAAACTCACCCACAGACTCAATGGGTCAGCTTGCCGGCCAGGGTCTGCTTATCTGGACCAGGTCCATTGATCTGGTTAACTTGGGAGTCCCATCTGCTGGGTACCAAATTGTTGGAAGAAATATCCTTCTGGGTTCAGTTCCAAGCGGGAGGAAAAAGACACTGGATTTGTGGAAGTTGCTTGGAAAGGAGGTTTAATGGAGCACAGGATCACGTGCCTGGGAACTCCTGGGTGTAAAAGGGAAGAGATGCTGAGCGTCCTTGGGTTTTATGCTCTCTGTTGGGATTTGAATTTGAGCTTGTATTCTGATTGGTTGTCAGACTCCCATGGGGCTATGCAGGAGCAACTCTGTAGGCTGTCCTGAGTCCCGGGCTTGGTTGAGGCTTACTGGATGATGATGCAATGAAAGGGCTTTGTGCAGTTCCTATTATAGCTCTACCTGGAGTACATGTGTTATGTAAAATACACTGGCCCAGATCTGAGTAATGGCCCATTAGCAAAGGTGGGTGGGTGTGCGAGTTTCTGCTTTTCTTTTTAGGGGAAATATTCTGCCTTTTTAATATTTCCTAGGATATTTCATTTTTCTAGGAGAGGGGTAGGTGCTAACTTCCTACAGGTAGATGGCTAATCCTATCATGCCCTGATCCCATCATCCTGGTGCAGGGAGCTGCAGGGAGCTGCTTTGTCTTTAAAGACATGTTTCTCCTTTTCTCATCCAGGCAAATATTATATTCTGCCTTTTTAATATTTCCTAGAATGTTCCTACTGAGAACAATCAACCCATGGAACAGAAGTTGCCCTTGGAAGTTGTGGGAGCGCCATCACTTGAGACTTTCAAGAAGAGATTGGACTGCCATTTGTCAGAAATGTGTGTAGGTCTCCTGCTTGGGCGGGAGTGTGTGTGGACTTGATGACCTATAAGGTCCCTTCCAACTCTGATTATCTGTTATCTGAATATTTCATTCTTCTAGGAGAGGGGTGGGTGTGCTAACTTTCCACAGAAGCTTCTCTGTTCTGGGGCCCTTCCTGCCTCTTCTCCTCTGCCAGTCTCAGAAGGGATCTTCCAACCACTGGCACCTGGAGACTGCTGGCTCTCCCGGCTCTCCAAAGATCCTTGCAGCCCCGGAATCTGAATCTGAAGGAGATGTGAGTAGGGGATTCATTTAGGTTTCTTTCTCTCCTCCCCGCTGCCCCATTCTTGGATCTGCCCCCATGCACTGCCCAGAGTAGTTATGGGGAGGTTTTCTCGCTCTCTTCAAGCCACGTTGCCTACCCTGGGGAGGATCTGAGTCGCGGGAAACCCTCTTTCCCGCCACCACCAGATTCCCAGAGAGCAACTCTCAGCTGGAATTAGCTGACTATTCAGACATAGTGGAGCATGTGCAATGGCCTTAGTCAGCAGCCAAGAGAGCGACCTCTGCTGGCCACTGGGAAGAAATTGCGGCCGTGGGAGCAGCTTTGAAGACTATGCTGGGCAGCCTCTGCCCGGAGCTGCACCTGCCCTGGGGAGCGAGCTCTGCAAGCGGCATCCGGGAGAAGCCAGGCGGAGATCGTGGGCCTCCCCGGGTCCTGGTGCAAAAGGCGACTGGCAGAAAGTTACCCGGAGGGGATTCCGTCAGAGCCCATCGACTCTCTGTCTCTCTGTGTGTGTCTCTCTCTGTCTCTCTCTGTGTCTCTCCTGTCTGTCTCTCCCTGTCTCTCTCTCTCTCTCTCTCTCTCTGTGTGTGTGTGTGTGTGTGTGTCTTCTGTCTGTCTCTATCTGTGTCTGTCTTTTTCTGTCTCTTGTCTCTCTGTGTTTCTGTGCATCTCTGTCTCTGTCTCTCTGTCTGTCTCTCTGCCTCTCTCTCTTTCTGTCTCTGTGTGTCTCTGTCTCTCTGTGTGTCTCTTTCTGTGTCTGTGTCTCTCTTTCTGTCTCTCTCTCACACACACACACACTCAGAGTGAGAGAAGGAGGGAGGGAGCGGACAGAAAGACTCACACTATCAAAGCTTAAAACAGACCCGGGAAAAGTGAAAGGGTTCCCAGGAAGGAAAAGTGAATTTCCCTTGTGGGAGCTGAAGCTACAGAGGGTCCCGTCTCTTCCCCGGAGACCCAACAAAAGTCCACGGAACCCAAGAAACTTTGAGAGAATCTCCTGCAAAGGGAGCAAAGCCAAAGGAGGAGCCTGCTTTGGATAGATTTTCACAGGAAAGAAGCAAAGTGCCAAAATCGTTTTCCTATTCATGCACAGGTAGGCTCGATTGATGTCATTCCAGAATGTCTCAGGGGACTTCCTTCCCCTCCCAGTTTTCCCCCTGAAGGTGTAACATGGTGTGATAAGTAGGATTACATATGTAAGATTATTCCTGTAAAAAGATAGAGCCACGGTAATGCCACCTTTAGCCTCTGTGTAACCTAAGACACTTTACTGGAATATTAAGATATTATGTTATGTAAGATATTCTCTATATTTACAATAACAAGATTTTTTTGCACATTGTGGCAGGTCATATATTTGGCAGGTCACGCTGTCCAGTTGTCATGCTAAATAATTCGGACATTAGGAGAAGCTGCCAAGACGTTCTGACCCAAACCTGGTTCCACGAGAATAAACACAAGACAAAGATACCAGCACAACCTTTTACTGTTTCATTTACGAATCCTGTTTCTTCACAGATAAAAAGGCTGCTTCCAACTAATTAGCTCCAATAAGGAAGAGCCTTGCCAAGTTTTCGCAAGTCTGCCAAGAACAACAGATAAAGTTCTTAAACAATAAATCAAAGAATCTCCAAATACCAACTCACATATTCTAACATCCACCAGGCTCGAGTATCAAACTTCTTTGCCTTCTGCAAAGAACTGCAGTTTCTCAGCTGGCTTTTATCTTCTCAGGAAGGGGCCATTACCTTCCAGTCTTACTCCCGAGTCGCCTGTGCTGCTCTTTTCTTCTAGCAGCCATGCGCGCACGCACACTGGGCCCAGGCTCCTCACTGCTGCCAGCCTCCACAATCTCCAAAGGCAGCATTCCACTCCCTGATGGTCCTGGCCCCATCCCTGCATCACTCATCTGAGTCCTCGCTCTTCGAGACCTCAGCCATCTATACCTACTCCAGGGCTGACAATGGGGTGCCCTGCTACACTTTTGACCCCAGCTCCGGCTTACACTTTTGACCTGTGTTAATCACCCAACCCCGTTCCCTGCAGCTCCAACGGGCCCAGTAGCAGGTAAGATAGATGAGAACAAAAGGATACTCAAGGTGTCAGGATTCCAGCAATCGCTCTAATTAAATCATGATTCTCGAGCCAAATTTCAAAGGATTTAATTGAGGCGACATACTGACACTGCCCTGTATGAAGCCAATTCTGGCATACATAATTTACAGTCACCTGTGACCCTGTTTCCCCCCTCCCCGCCTGGGTGGGGCTGGGTGTCAACATTCAAGTTCTCCAATTAAATACATATATTCACAGGCAAAAACTCTGGTTTAGTTACAATCTTTTAAAGATAAGAGTTGGAATGTACTTTCGCTTTGCTGCACTGCTCTTCCAGATTTCTTTCCTCCCCACCCCCTTTTTTATGGCAACTACTAAAACAGGCATAGGAATGTTTTATGAGTTGACACAGGAATGAGGTCAGATTGATGAGGGAAGCATCCATCTTGCGCAGGGCCATAAGTAATGGCTTTGAGGATAATGAAGGCCTAAACCAGGAGGACGGAGTTGGGTACCAAGCTGATGTCTCTGAAGGTATAAAAGGTCGCCATACTTTTCCCAAAGTGCGGCTTTTCCCTTGCATGCTCTTTGCTTGTATGTGGAGGGACAGTCTACTCAACTCTTTGCTTTGATCAAAATAAAAGCTGTTACTATTCCAAGGCTCTGCTTAAACACTTCTTTGGATCTATCATTGACTTAAGCACACCCCTAAAGCCTTACAGCTTCTTATCGAAGGAGCTTCTTCAACTCTAACTGGATGGTGGGGAATGAAAGGTTTGATACTCCGTGCAGACAGCTGGCCATTTGAATTTTTTTTAGACAGTCATTGAGGCCACTTGGAGATTTATCTGTGTCCTCAGGGTCACGTGAGTGGTGCATTTTGGTGTGGAGCAGTGGTGGTATTCTACCGATTCGGCCCGGTTCTGCTGAGCCGGTAGCGGTGAGGAGCAGCAGAGACCAAACCGGTTCTCTCCGCCGCTCTGCTGTTGGGTCCACCCGCCCACCTGGGCACCCATACTCACCTTTATCCTCTGCTTTTGAAGCGCAGCTGCTTTGTGCGGCACAGCAGAGTGCCACGCAGCAGCTGCTGAAGCGACCGGGAGAGTGCAGGCTTGCAGGAGGTGAGTTGGAATGCCTCTGCGCTTGCGCAATGTGTGCATTTGGCGCATGCATGCACACATGCACACAAAGTGTGCACGCACACAAAGCACACTACCAAGCCACACCCACCCAACCGGTGGTAAAACTTTTTGAATCCCACCACTTGGTGTGGAGCCTTTGTGGAACTGCTGCAAGGGCTGTGTTATAGACTGGAGATGGATGATGTCATATCCCTTCCCCTCTGTTGAGAGAGGGCTGTTCAATTTTCAATTTTTCATCCATTTCCAGTCTACAACACAGTCCTTTCAGCAGTTCCAAGAAGGCTCCACATCCATCTGCACCACTCAGGTGACCCTGAGGACACAGACGAACTTCCAAGTGGCCTCAAGGACTCTCTAAAAGGATGCAAATAACCAGCTGTCTTCAGCTTTTGGTACATAAGATGACCCCCTCCTCTTTGTGGCAGCCCCTCAAATATTGGAATATTGCTATCATGTCCCCCTACCCCTTCTTTTCTCTAGACTGGCTATACCCAAATCCTGCAACCGTTCTTCATATGTTTTAGTCTCCAGGACTTTAATCACCCTAGTTGCTCTTCTCTGAACTTTTTCCAAGATCTCTTTGTGGTGACCAAAACTGGATGCAGGATTCCAGGTGTGCCCTTACTAAGGCTTTATAAAGTGGTACTAATACTTCACGTGATTTTGATTCTTAGACTAGACTAGAATAACAGAGTTGGAAGGGACCTTGTAGGTCATCTAGTCCAATCCCTTGCTCAAGCAGGAGATCCTATACCACCGTCTCTTCTTGAAAGCTCTTCATCATCAGAATGACCTTGTTGCTGTTCCACTCCTTAGCCTCCGGCTGCCCCAACTCTGTGATGGCCACGTGTTTCCCGAGGTGGCTGTCGAAGCGGACAAACGCCCGCCGGTCGTAGAAGTACCTGTCCAAGTAACGTACCCGGTGCGTCCCATCAAGGGAGAAAAGACAGTCGGTCTTCTCCTGATACAAGAAATGGATTGCAGGGGGGAGCGAGGGAGGAAGAGGAGGAGGAGGAGGAAGGCCATCATAATGGAGTCCAGAGACACCTGAGCAGACTGTTTGCTTCAGTGGCCAACAGAGCCAACACGATCTTGGGCTGCATCCACAAAGGGACTCCACAGATCAGACTGTGGCTTTTTCCCAATGGGAAAAAGAGGCAGAAGGGCTGGGAAGGGGCAGAGGCAGTGGTGGTATGCTACCGGTTCGACCCAGTTTGGCGGTAGTGAAAAAAACCCTCTGACGATCAGCTGAGAGGAGGAAAAGATGCGAGGAGAAAAAAGAGAAAAGGGCAGGATCAGCCCACCTGCCCCTGCAATTTACTCCTTTGCTTGGTGTGGGGAAAGCTGCACACGTGCATTAGGTGCACATGCATTAGGTGTGCACGCACACACGCACACACGCAATCACCAAACCAAGAAAAACCTAAAGTACACATATAAACTGGGTGAAACCAGGCTTAATAGCAGTAACTGTGAGAGGGATCTTGGAGTTTTAGTGGACAACCAGCTAAATAGGAGCACGCCGTGTGCAGCAGCAGCCAAATGCAATCCTAAGTTACATTAACAGAGGGATACAATCAAGATCAAGTGAGGTATTGATACCTCTCTATAAAGCCTTAGTAAGACCACACCTAGACTACTGCATCCAGTTTTGGTCACCACACTATAAAAAAGAGGTTGAGACTCTAGAAAAAGTACAGAGAGGAGCAACCAGGATGATTAGGGAACTGGAGACTCAAACATATGAAGAACGTTTACAGGAACTGGGCATGGCTAGTCTAGTGAAGAGAAGGACCAGGGGAGACAGTGTCCCAATATTTGAGGGTCTGCCACAGAGAGGAGGAAGGGGGGTCAAGCTATTTTCTAAAGCGCCTGTAGGCCAGACAAGGAAAAATGGATGGAAACTGAACAAGGAGAAATTTAGCCTGGAAATAAGGAGAAACTTTCTGACAGTGAGAACAATCAAATAATGGAACAGAAGTTGCCCTCGGAAGTTGTGGGAGCACCATCACTTGAGACCTTCAAGAAGAGATTGGACTGCCATCTGTCAGAAATAGTGTAGGGTCTCCTGCTTGAGCGGGGGGTTGGACTAGATGACCTACAAGGTCCCTTCCAACTCCAATTATCTGTTACCGGTTAAACCAGTAGTGGAACAGATAGGATCCCACTGCTGGGCAAAGGAGGCCAGAAACTTACAATGAGAGGCTGGGGGAGGATGGTCTCTTTTGCCTGAGGGAGGAGGAGGAGGAGGAGGAGGAGGAGGAAGAGGAGGAGGAGGAGAGGTGGAGCAGGAGGGAAAAGAGGAGGAGAAGGTGGTGGAGAAGGAGGGGCAAGGATGAAGAGGGGGAAGGGGAAGGAGGAGGAAGGAGGCCATCATAATGGACTCCAGGGTCCATTGGTCCCAGCCATTACAACATGAACAAATAATTTTGGGGGCTTTACCCTGTTTTAATGCAACAAACTTCGAGGAGTCCAGTCCCGGGTTTAATTCAGGACCCAGAAGGTCCGACTCTAGCCCAGCTGCGTGGGATGGCTTGCAAGACAGTCCCAGAGTTACTTTGCCATGTCACCCTTCCCCACTTTGGCCACATCCAAAGAAGAGGGGGTTCACTCTCTATCTTCCTGGGGGGGGGGGGGGGGGGGTAGGGGGAGACCATACGGGATGCATTCCATCCCAGAGGTAGAGTTGGTGGGTCTGAATTGGGGGGTGGAGGAAGTGTTTTTGTTTCCCTTCTCAAAATTGGCAGGAGAAGCAGAGGGACCAATTGGAATTGTCCCTTCTGTAGTGTCACCGGTCTCCAGGCAGAGTCTCTCTTGACTTCACCTTGTAGAGGTTCATGGCAGAGAGAGAAGCAGAGAAAGTGGGAGAATAGAATAGAATAGAATAGAATAGAAATAGAATAGAATAGAATAGAGAATAGAATAGAATAGAAGGCTTCCATCGCTTTCAAAGCCTCCAACTTCTTCCCCATCCAGAAAAAAAATAAAAATAAAAACGAAAATGGAAATAGGGCTCTTTGCAAAAAAAACAAAACAAAAAACATTTGAAAGGCTCGCGGTCTCTGAGAGGGCGGGGCCGCCAGGTCACGTAGCCGCGTAGCCGCGGGCCCGCCTACGCGATAATCCATTGCGCGCCCCGCGGCGGACGCCATTTTGAGACCGGGCGGAAGTGGATCCGGAGCGGCGCCCTCGGCTTCCGGTTTGCTGAGTGTGTGTTTCCCCGCCCCTCCCTTCCCGCGAGGCGAGAGCGGCGACCGGTATCCGCGGGGACTGGGCGGTTGGCGGGCGTCGCGCGGTTCTGAGGTGAGACTGCTGTCCCCATCGTCCCCGGCCAAACGGGGCTTCCCTCCCCTCAGAAGGACTTTGAACCCTCAGAAGGACTTTGAGGGGGGGGGGGCCCTCGTCCAGCTGCCGGACTACAGGGTCCGTTATCCCCAGGCGGGGGCGGGCGGGCGACCGTTAACGGGCTACATCTCCCATCATCCTGGCCGGCTGAGTTCCATCTGCCTCGGCTGGTAGAAAGACTACAACTCCCATCCTCCCCAAGAAACGCAGGCACTTGGCCGGGGTGGGGGGCAGGAGGGGAGTTGCCCTTTAGGGGCTGCATCGTCTCCCGGGCTGTGCACCATGGGCCCATTCCCCTCTGGAGGCTCAGCAATACTTGTGGCCTCTCCAGAGGCAGAGATTCAGAAAAATCCACATGGAATTTATTTATCATTTTGATTTATTATACACATACACAAGTGCTGATTTACCTATGTATCTATTATCTAGATTATCTCCATCCCTATTCATCGTTTTTTTTTTAATTTTAAAAAAACTATTGAAAATTAACATATTCAAATATATACAAATATATGTTATAAAAAGAAAGTAGGTTGATACATTTCATCATCGTTTTCTTGACAGTACAATCAATACAGTTAATACTTGACAGTTAATAGCCATATTAATAATAGTCAATAATCCATTAATAATATTAATAAAATAAGTAATTCAAATATATAGGTCGGTAAATCAAAAAGTATAAAGTTAGCACCAAGCTATATCTAAAGCAAATCAGGTATAAATCTATATAAATAGATGCACTTTATTCTATAATATTTAAAAAGAGAAAAAGTGTAAGATTTTATCTAAGTATTCCTTTATCTCTTCTTACTTCTAAATATATTAACTTTAATAATTACACAATATAAATATAACTAAATGAATATTATAAATATAGATATAAATATTAATATAAATCTCTACTTTCCTGACAATCCTATTATCTCTATACCTATCTACCTATCATCCATCTATCCATATCTATTATCTATCTACACATACTCAACTGGCTGGCAAACCGTACTCAACGAGTAGTCCTTAATGGGTCTAAGTCTACATGGAGGGAAGTAAGCAGTGGGGTGCCACAAGGTTCTGTCTTAGGCCCAGGACTCTTCAATATCTTCATTAACGACTTAGATGAGGGAATAGAAGGGGGACTTACCAAATTGGCAGATGATACTAAGCTGGCAGGAATAGCTAACACCCAAGAAGATAGGCTCAAGATCCAGATGGATCTTGACAGACTAGAACACTGGGCCCTATCTAACAGCACCCAGAAGGCAATGCACGCCCCCCATGCCCTCTACACATGCACGCGCAGTCCCACCCACCCAGCTACCCTCCCCCCGTCTGCATTGTGCTTCACAGCTGATTTTTGGGCAGTTTGAGGCCTTTTACGGCCTCCCAGAGGCTTCAGGAAGGCTTCTGCAGGCTTTTCAGGCCGAAAACTAAGCCCGTTTGGTCACTTCCAGTATTTCCGGAAAAACAGGAAGTGACAAAACGGGGCTAGTTTTCGGCCTGCAGAAGCCTTCCTGAAGTCTCTGGGAGGCCGAAAAAGGCCTCAAACCAGCCAAAAATCAGCTGTGAGGTGTGCGCATATGCAGTAAGGTAAGTTTGCCTGCAGCCCACGTGCCGGCACAAATGGCTCTGCGTGCCACCTATGGCACGCGTGCCATAGGTTCGCCATTACAGGTGTAGGATCTCCTGCTTGGGCAAGGGGTTGGACTAGATGACCTACAAGGTCCCTTCCAACTCTGATTATATGTTATCTGAATGAGGGCCATTTGGACACACATTAACACATACATACATACACAGGTAGTGCTCAACCTAACAACCGCAATTGAACCCAAAATTTACGTTAAGTGAGAAATTTGTGAAGTGAGTTTTGTCCCATTGTTACGGCTTTCCTTGCCACAGTTGTTAAGTGAGTAAACATGGGCCAGTTAAGCGAATCTGGCTTTCCCATTGGCTTTGCTTGTCAGAAGGTCACTAAAGAGGGAAATTGCGTGATATTTCATTTCTCATCTAAGAAACTCCATCAGTTTTGATGGGGTGGAGTGAGGTGGGGATCCCGACAGACGCTGGGACCGTCATAAATGTGAACCATTTGTCAAGCATCCGAATGTAAGCCACGTGACCACGGGGATGCTGCATCGGTCATAAGTCACTTTTTCAGTGCTGTTGTAACCCCCTGAACGGTCACCAAACGAACTGTTGTAAGTTGAGGACAATCTACTGGGAAACTGCTGGGAAAGAGGCACCTCTGGATGTAATATTCAGTGTAATCAGATGATTGACGTTCTTCTATTCTTTGTTCCAGTGTGGGAGAGAAACCAGAGGGGCTTTGGCACGTGCAAGGAGAGAGAGACACACACACACAATGGGTGAAGCTCTACAGAAGAAGCTACAGGGGGAGCTAGACAAATATCAGCAGCTGCAGAAAGGTCAGAACTCCCCCGGACCCTGCGGGGGAGGAGGGGGGAAGGGTCCCAGGACCGTCCCCTGCGCCGTCTTTCCATTGCTCCCAGTCGCTCCTGGAAGGAGGCAGTTCGTTCAAGGCCATTCTGCAGGACCCTGCTCTCTGGAGGTGGCAGCCATTTCAGAAGCCCAGTTTTTTAAAACACATTCCCAAGTCGGTTGCCCGGGCAGATGTGTTGAACTACACCTCCCATCTTCCCCAGCCAGCATCCCACCAGCCTGGCTGCAGGAAAACAATAGGAGCCGTAGTCCCACACTTGGTGTGACCCACCAAACATCTACTCACAACTTGTTAAGGTGGGTCTATAATGGCTGGTGAGGCTATCTGGATGCCCGCTAGCGCCTTCTCGCCCTCATCTCCCCATGGTATCTTCGCCCTTCAGCGCCCGCCTCTCAGGGCGCTGGAGCATGGTTCTACTCCTTCTTTCAAAACCTTCAGGGTGGCTTCCCCCAAACCAGCCAGAGCCTATCTTGCATTCCTGGAGAGCCGGTTGCAGAAGACAGAAGGAAGCAGCGTTGTGACTCCCCCACAGAAGGGTCCCCCTGCTGACTATGTTGGAGGGGTTCGCAAAGATGCGGATGGCCTCAGAGGGGCCCCAAGTGCTCTTCTCCATCTGAGAGGCTGAGCCTTTCAGCAGTTTTGGGGGTGGGGGCACAGAACCCATCTCTCTCCTGATTCCCTCCCCTCTGGACCTGAGAGGCTGCTGGAAACAGGCTGAGGAAGTCAAGAAGATTCCAGGTAAAGGACTCTAACCACAAGGGTGTGTGTGTGTGTGTGTCTCTTCCCCTCCTTGCAGATATGAGCAAATGCATGACAGCCCGTCAGAAGCTGGAAGCTCAGTTGACGGAGAACCATGTGGTGAAGGAGGTGAGGTCAGGCCTGGTTCCCCCACCTACCCCCCCCCCCGCCTTCCCTGGGCTTCCTTTCAGCAACAGCCCTCCTCCTCCCCTCCCCTCTAGGAATTGGACCTGCTGGACCCCTCTAACTCTGTCTACAAGCTCATTGGGCCGGTGCTGGTGAAGCAGGACACGGAGGAAGCCAAAGCAACCGTGGGAAAGAGGCTGGAGTACATCACAGGGGAGATGTGAGTAGACCGGGGGTTCCTGGGTGAGGCCTCCAGCTCCTGAGGCAGTCTATCTTGGGAGTCCCCACAGCTCTTCTGGGGCTTCTCCCTGTGCTCAGCTGCTCACCGGTTTGATCCTCTCTCCCCAGCAAACGCTACGAGGCTCAGATTCAGGACTATGAGCGGAAGTCGGAGCAGCATCGGGATGCCCTGGGCCGGCTGCAGCAGGAGTTCCAGCGGACCCAGGGCAAGGTGTCCGTCAAAACTTGAAGGGGCAGTGCAGAGGGAGGAGTGGGCCAGCCAGCCCCCAGGCCTGCCATTTGGGCCTTTTTGGATCCCTTCAAATAAAATTCTGTTGGACCTTTTATGCGTCTCCTCTCTTTCACTGGGGCTTGGGGGACCCAGAATTCCCAGAGGAAGATGCCCAGTGAGAGGAAGTCATCCAAAGGCGGACGCAGCTGAGGTGCTTGGATAAGTGAGCTCAGCCACATGAGAAAGACATGGCGAATCTTCCAGACGTGAAGGCAAAGTTTCCCTGACTTCAGACAAGGAGGGACAAAACATGTGCATCTGTGAAAGGAACCCCTTTGCCTGACTGGGGTACAGACCGTATTCCTCCTAGAACCTCTAATTCAGCGGTACCCAACCTTTCCAGCTTGGCCCAGTGTGGAGTGGTATGTTAGTAGCAGGCGCACGCATGTGGGTACAGCTCCATTTGTATGAGCGACAGGCGTGGGCGGCCCTAGACTCATGAACGGAACATTGTGGGCAAAAGTGGAGAAGTGTTTGGGCTGGCGCATGAACCTCTACTCGCGCGAGTGGAGGGCGCTTGCACGCTAAGCTCTATTCACACAAGTACAGGGTGTGCACGCACACAAATGGAGGTGTGCATGCATGCATGCGTTACTCCCCCCATGTTGGGCCGGCCTTCAAGCCACGTTTTTCGGTGCCGTAACTTTGAACGGTCACTAATCTGTTATAAGTCGAGGACTAACTGTACTCTTCCCCCTTCTGAAGATACACCCCCTCCATTGTTTCAATGTTCCATCTCCCCACGGTGAGACTTCTGTGTCCTGCCACCAGTTGGGTTGAAGCACTTAGCCAAGCCTGGAGACCACCAGATCCTGGTTCTCTGCATATACTAACCAGCCATTCTGGGATTTCCTTTCCCGCCATTCCTGAGAGGTGATCTGATCCAAGAAAGCGCCAATCTCCCCTGCTTTGGATCCCCCGACGTTTCTCCATCCTTTCACCCAGCTTTGGTTCCATAGGAGCTTCATCTCCGTTGCTCTTTTTTGGAGTCAACCCCTACGGCTTTTATTTGCTCTAGAGCAATAAAGGATAAAAGAAGAAAACCCAAAAGTGCTGCAAGTATACATTTGGCCCTTAGTTGTACGTGTATTTTAACGAGTACCACTCAGTCACCCAGAGATCAAGGAGTGGCTTCTTTTAAAACCAAGGGCAGAAGGAAACCATGAGTTACAGAGGGACAAGGAGACGCTGATTTTGCTTCCGAGAAAAAAGGGTGAAAGGCAGGTGCCGGTTCAAGGCTGTGGGAGGAAGGCTCCAACTCGGCGCTTCCACCCTTCCATCAGCAGCAAGTCGGAAGCGCTCCCGCAGGATAACTGCACCAGGGTTGCCAGATCGCAGCTTGGCTCTGTGGCCAAACGCAAGTCAAAATTTGGCCAAATTATTTTCTCTCACGGCCAAATTTTCCGGCCACATTTTTTTATGCAATATAACATGAGGATATATTGTTTTTTGTTTTTTTAACTGTTTTTAAATAATCAAATCATAAAAAATAGTCTTTATTCGACAACGTGACATGACATCATGGGAATTTCTGCGTTTCTTTACTTGCATCCAGGCTAGGCAGCTCACTTCAAATAACCGCTCTACCGTTTGGAAAGCTCAGGGCCAAATGCAGCGATCCTGAGGAGGGGGGAGCTAGGGCATGAGGGTTTTTAGGGGGATTTCCCCCCCCCGATTGAAAAAATATAATCACTAAATAAATAAAATGACACAAAAATAGCAATTTTATATATATGAATCCTTATGAAAACTGAATGCTCAATAACCATCTTTTCAAAAAGAGAGGAATTATCCCAATAATTACATGAAAACAAAGAGTACTTCTAATGTAGTAATGTGAAGAAAGAAAAAGGTAAAAAAACAAACTATAAGATCAAGTCTGTCAAGTATACACATACACATTACACATAGCTGCCTTACCATGCATGCAGAGTACACGCAAAATGCGTTTAGCTAGCTTATATGTACCACAGGCGTATTCTCTCGGTCGCACATCCGGGATTTTCCATGACGCCGTGCGCCGACTGGCGAGAAAACAATCCAATACTGAGATGTTTACATCCGGGTTAACATCTGCTTATATTACACAGCGCTGTTCAGTCAGAAGGCTTCAGCTTGTGTATCGCGTCGTTTTTCAGAGGTTTTCAGACGATCTGACAGTCATTTTCATGCGAATATATTGTATTGAAAACCGGTATTCGGCCAAAATTTCAATTTCACGGCCAAGCAACTTTCATACGGCCAAATTTCCGGCCAAATATATTTGGCCAGAGACATGATTTTTTTTCACGGCCAGATTTCTATACAGCCAGATTTCTCGAATTTGGCCGGAAAAACGGCCAGATGGCAACCCTGAACTGCACACTCAGCTATTTCGTGCCTATCTGAGTGGCGCGCATGCTCAGTAGAGCCCTTCCCAATGAGCGAGGCTGTTCCTCCCCATCTTGGCCTCGGTAGCTAATAGGCTGCAGATGTTGTGCTGGGGTGGAGCATGAATGACAAGAGGGGGAGCGGGAGCCCGCCGGGTCACATGAGCTTGGCGAGCCAATGGCAGGCGAGAGGCGCCTGTCAGATTTGAGCGGGAAACGGGAATCTCGGAATCGCCTCAGCCGCTTCTCTGCTGGGTACGAATTTTCCTCCTCGCTCTGAGGAAAGTCATATACAAACATACACTAAACTAACTGTCTCTCTCTCTCTCACACACACACACACACAAAAACTCCACCTGAGGAGAAGCAACACTGCCCTGATGGGCCCTGGGCTTGGTGATCTCCTTGGTCCCGTCAAGGGGATCTCTGGGGCCTTTTGTTTCCCCTCAGACCTTGGAAAGCCTTTGGCAGCTTCCCCTTGGGGACATAGGATCTCCTGGTGGTCTCCTAACCCAGCCTCCACAAAGCTGAATTTTCTCAGCTCCCTCCAGGCGAAGGGTGGAAGAAAGGGCCATAAAAGGAGAATTGGGCTCTGTGAAAGGTGGATGAGCTGCAGGGTGGAGGCGTTGATTCAGCCCCAAGGTGAGAGGTTTGTTTTGTCTGGTGTGAGTAGCCAATAATCACACAGAGGTGGAAGGTAATATATTTAAAACTTTTATTTCTGTAACAGGTAAAAAAAAAATCACACTAGGGACTAGAGAAACAAACCAAGGAATCTGGTGGGCCCTCACGCCAAACTTATAAACCTCACAAATCTCAGATTATACCAGCAGTTTTAATTGGTTCAAGACACCCCATAGGAAGTCATGTCTGTTACTCGCTTAGTGGCCAATTGCTTTGCAGGGAAAGTTCCAATCCAATTGTAGTAAGTCTCTATAGTCACAAGAGCTGACCCTGATTTCAGGGCACACAATCAAAAATTAAATTAGCCAGCTTCTCATAAGTATTAAGTCAATGTGGAAGCCACAAGAAGTCACATGTTGCAATCGATTCACATTGTCCTTTATGACCATGGAGGATTGGATTAACAGTTACAAGTGGAACTGCCCAACTGATGTAAGACCAGCACAGTCATACGATGTTTCAATTTATGACTGCATGGCTTAATAATGGAGTTGCCAATCCCTATTGTTGTCAGAAAGCAAGGGTTACTTGTTACGTACTTACTTAAAATTTTAACATTCATAGAGCTGCCAATCTTAAACTGAGTGGCTTACAGTCAATAAAATAATATAAAAGCAAACAGCAAAAAAAAAAACCAAAAAGGTGCCTCGGCCTCATTTCTCTAATGTGCCCATTTTAAGGGCTCCTGGAAGGATAAAAGGGGCAGAGGCTATCAGATCTTGGAAAGCGTGTTCCATAGGCAGACACTGCAACTACTGAGGACCCATGAGATGGCAATATTTAAGAGAAAGGACAACTCTATTGCTCCAGTGGAACAGGCAAATGGCATTAGCACTTAAGACTTACATACCACTCTTTAGAGCACCCTCTGAGTAATTTACAATGTCAGACAGATATCCTCAGGGAAAGTTAGTCCTATAGATATATAGTCCTGCATGTCAAGTGTTTTAACATGAATCAGTTTGCAATTCTTGACTAAAGTTGTGTCTGCATTCCATGCTTTTATAAGGTTTCATATCATAGTGGATCCGCTTACATGAATTAAGGATATTTCAGTCCCTAAAGGCATCTCCTCCACATGGGTCCTTTTATGGGAAGTAAGTTGATTGCTCCACATGAAATTCTTTCCACACAACATGCATTCATATTTTTTCTCCCCTGTGTGGATTCTTTCATGAGAAATAAGAGTTCTGTTTTCAGAAAAACTCTTTCCACATTCCATACATTTATAAGGTTTCAACCCTGTGTGGATCTTTTGATGGGAATTTAGGTGACTTTTCAACCTAAAGCTCTTCCCACACTCCATGCACTGATATAGTTTCTTCCCTGTGTGGATACTAATGTGGTAAGTAAGAGAGCTGCTTGTACTAAAGCTCTTCCCACATTGATTGCATATATAAGGTTTGAATCCTGAGTGGATCCTTCTGTGGCAAGTAAGGGAACTGCTTCGACTGAAGCTCTTTCCACAGTCCACACATTTATACGGTTTCTCTCCTGTGTGGACTCTTTTATGGGAGGTCAGGGAACAATTATGGCTGAAGCTCTTTCCACACTCCAGACATTGATAGGGTTTCTCTCCTGTGTGAATCCTCCTATGAGACATCAGGTGGCCACGGCCATGAAAAGTTTTTCCACAGTCCACACATTTATAAGGTTTTTCCCCAGAATGGATCCTTTTGTGGGAAGTAAGAACACTGCTCTTGCTAAAGCTCTTCCCACACTCGATGCATTCATAGGGTTTCTCTCCCGTATGGATCCTTTTGTGGGAAGTCAGGTAACAGCTTTTACTGAAGTTTTTCCCACACTCTATGCACTTATATGGCTTCTCACCTGTATGGATCCTTCTATGAGAAGTAAGGGAACTGCTCAAACTGAAACATTTCCCACAATCTATGCATTTGTAAGGTTTCTCTCCTGTGTGCATCCTTCTGTGGGCAGTAAGGACGCTGCTTTTGCTAAAGCTCTTCCCACACTCGATGCATTCATAGGGTCTTTCTCCCGTATGGATCCTTTTATGATAATTAACAGAACTATTCGAACTGAAGCTTTTTCCACAGTCCATGCACTTATATGGTTTTTCCCCTGTATGGATCCTTTTATGAGAAGTAAGGTCACTGCTCTGTATGAAGCTCTTCCCACACTCTAGGCATTGGTAGGGTTTTTCTCCCCTATGGATCCTTTCATGATAAGTAAGGGAACTATTTGAACCGAATCCTTTTCCACAGGCTGCACATTTATAAGGCTTTTTCCCTGAATGGATCTTCTTACCGTATTTAAGATTACCAGTACATCTAAAGCTGTTTCCAGAGTCCACATGTTTATAAGGTTTCTTTTCTGTGTGGATCATTTTATGAGGAATAATGTCACTGTTACTGCTGAGGTGGTAATTATGGGAATTGGGTTTTGCTTGGAATGTTTCCCCACTTCCTTGATAGTTTCCCATCCCATTTTCCTTACGAACATTTTGGGTCAGGAGATAATCACTTTCCATGCATTCAAGAGTGGAGATTTCTCTCCAGTTGTAGCATTGGCCTCTTCCAAACTTATCAGTAGATGTCTCTTCTTTTATTTCAATCTTGATTACTTCTGGCACCACAGTTGGCTCTTGGTAACCTTCATTCTCCTGATCATCAACTGCTCGATGGGGAAAAAAAGACAATTAAAAAAATCTGATTAGAAAAGCAAGAAATTCAGGATGTCACCAGGGATCAAGTCTCATATTATTTGCAGAATCCTTTTCAGTACTTCTAACACAACAAACATAAAACTTGCTCTTCCCATCCCAGGCCCTAGCCTGCATCTGC
>NW_020716968.1:343755-401405 GCF_900518725.1 Notechis scutatus | reverse complement strand
GGGGTTGTCTCCCCCTCCTTACCAGCCTCGGGATTCGGAGTCCGGTAAACCTTTTGGGGGGGAATCCGGGGTCCCCCTCTTCACCATGGGCTCCGGGAGAGTTTGCTTCCTGTCTTCCCTGCAAGAATCGGTCGAGGAGACTCTGCCCAAGGGTGGGAAAGAGGAAGTTCTGGCCCCTCCCCCCGCGGGAAGGAAGCCCCTCCCCCCTTTGCCCGCTCCCCAAGATTCTAGAGGAGCAACTCACTGCCGGGTCTTCCCAGCCAAGTCAGACGCCAGTCAGCGCATGCGCAGTGGCGCTCGGTGAGTCGGGAGAGATGACCGGCGCCCTGCCCTCTAGCGGCGAGATGGTGGGATGACCTGAAACGCTACGCGCTCCCGTCTCTTTTTGATGGCGGTTCGTTCATTCTGGCGGGGAGCCGTTGCGGAAAGAGAAGCCGTTGCAACGAAAGGGTTAACACCAGTGTAGCTCCGTGCTCCGTTCTTCCCAGGAAACCATCTAGTTCAGGGGTGTCCCACCTTGGCAACTTTAAGACTTGTGGACTTCAACTCCCAGAAGCAAAGCTGGCTGAGGAATTCTGGGAGTTGAAGTCCACAAGTCTTAAAGTTGCCAAGGTGGGACACCCCTGATCTAGTTTCTAGTCCAACCCCCCCTACTCGCTACATCGATGTATAACAGGGGTCCCCAAACTTGGCAACGTTAAGCTTATGCTGGCTGGAGAATTCTGGGAATTCAAATCCACAAGTCTTAAAAGTTTGCCGAGTTTGGGGACCCCTGCTTTATATGGTTATATATATACAGCATAAAAAAAGAAATACTTATTGGTATATTAATAACAGATAATCAGAGTTGGAAGGGACCTTGTAGGTCATCTAGTCCAACCCCTCCCCCCCCGCCCAAGCGGGAGACCCTGCACCATTTCTGACAAATGGCAGTCCAATGTCTCTTTGAAAGTCTCCAGTGATGGCGCTCCCACAACTTCCGAGGGCAACTTCTGTTCCATGGGTTGATTGTTCTGTCAGAAAGTTTCTCCTCGTTTCCAGGTTAAATCTCTCCTTGTTCAGTTTCCATCCATTATTCCTTGTCTGGCCTACAGGTGCTTTAGAACAGGGGTCCCCAACCGCCGGTCCGCGGACCGGTACCGGGCCGCGGAACAAGCCTTACCGGGCCGCTGGTTGCTGGGCGCCGCCATCTTTTTTTGGTAAAAAAAGCAATTTTTCGTCAAAAAAGATGGCGGCGCCCAGCTGACGCTGGAACCGGGCCGCGGCGCCCAGCTGACGCCGGAACCGGGCCGCGGCGTCGAAAAGGTTGGGGATCCCTGCTTTAGAAAATAGCTTGACCCCCTCCTCCCTGTGGCAGCCCCTCAAATATTGGAGCACTGCTATCATGTCTCCCCTGGTCCTTCTCTTTACTAGACTAGCCAAGCCCAGTTCCTGCAACTGTTCGTTGTATGTTTTAGCCTCCAGTCCTCTAATCATCCTGGTTGCTCTTCTCTGTGCTTTTTCTAGAGTCTCAACATCTTTTTAAATAAATCTGGTATTTTATCCATAAAGAAGAAATACTTATAGATATATTTACATATCTGGTATTTCATCCTTTATACTGTTAATATACAGCATACATACTTCTATTATTTACATATCTGCTATTTTATTCTTTATACTGTTTATATACAATTTAAGAATTCTGGGAGTTGAAATCCACAAGTCAGAAAGTCGCCAAGTTTGGAAACCTCTGATGTATAGAATAGAGTAGCGTAGAATAGAAATAGAATAGATATAGAAATAGAATAGAGAACAGCATAAAACAGAACAACTTTGTCATTTTGATTGTACACTAATCGCATACATTAAAATGAAATTTTGTTGCGTACAGCTCTCAAAGCGTCACCATTTCCAATATACACTACATAAAGATGACAAAATAAATAAATACAAAATTATGTATATACCCACACACATATATGACGCATACAAACAACACAGGCATTTGCCCAATGGCTCTCCCACCTGGTTGAAGACTTGCAGGAGACCTCCGTATTTCAAGTGGTGGGCTGTTCCCTTGCCCTGCAGCCTTTCCTGCTCAGGAGGAAATTCTTCCTGACAACCTGCCCGCAAGCTTCCTTGGACTTTTCATCTAATGGTCTTTGTCCTGCAGAAAGAATTGGTCCCCTCTTGATCTGTCAAATGCCCCCTATAGACACAAAGGGATTGACCTTGGCCAAGAGGCGTCACATAGAAGCCACCTGGATATCACAGGCCTGGCTGGGTCTCATACAATTTTGTGCGTCATCAGCTAGTAGTATGGGATTTTCACATCTCAGCAATCGTTGACACGCATGGGCTTTGCTTCTCTTGAAGCCCACCTACACCCCCAGCCACCCAATTCCACTTCTGATGTTGGAAGCGACTGGGATGGTGTCTCCTCTCTTCGGGCGGGGGGGAGCATCCAAAGGCTGCGTTGAAGTCCCCTGTTGCTATTGGTGGGGATGTTGTCCAGGGTCCCTAGAAGGGGATAAGGAGCCCCAACCAGTAAGGAGGGAGCGATGGGAGAGACCGTTGATGTTGGGGCGAGTAGAAATCCCTAGAGAAGATGTTGGAGAAACGGCAGAGGTAGAAGCCTGTGAGACTCCTCCCCTTCTCTTCTGACCACACCCCTCCCAGTGCACTTCCCTCAGCGGGAAAAGACGGTCCTGAGAAGGGGTGGGAGGAGCCTCTTTGCTGGCTAGGGGGATGAGGAAGAGGCACCTGAAGGAAGTGCCAACCTCAACAAAGTGCCACCCTCAGCGGTCTTAGGAGCTCAAGAATGGATCCTGCTCCTCCTGTCTCTGACTCCGAATAAGGCCTCCCTTTGGGCCCCCTCTTCTCCCTCAGGCCGTGCTCACGGTGTCCCCCAAGAGTACCTTTCCAGCTCCCCTCAAGCATCTTGAGTGCTTTAAAATGACCGATTTAGGCAAGCCAGATAAAAGCCCCCAACCCAAAAGAAGGTTCACAGTTGGGGGGCAACCCCCCCCCCTCAATTCAGCAGCTTCTCTGATGGGAAACACCTCAGTGGATCCCTTGGGTTCACCCCATGGCTGAAGCGGAATGACTGGGAACATCCCCCAGCCTTGGACTCCACTCACCCCCCAAATATCCTTCAAAATAATGATGGTATCTCTTGCAAAGCGAAGAGAAAAGAGTGGAATTGCTGGCTGGAGAATAAGAAACACTTTGAATGAATATACTCAAATAATATATTACTTAATTGTATTAAATTAGAAGATAAATGTCTTCCCATTAATACCCATCTAGACCCTCCAACTCCTTGAAGAACAAATCCTTGTCTACCACTCAAAGGCCAAATGGATGTCCAAGCTGTAGAAAGCGGCAAAGGGGTTTCTGTTCTCTGGTTACCATTTGAGTCGTCTGATGTAAAGAATAAAAAGTTGGCCAACTTTAACCCAATTGTAGGAATTATCTCCACAGACGTAAAATTAAGAAAATTCTAATAAAAATGCCAGGATTTTATGAGGAATGTTCCCACATTTTATAGGCTATAATGTCTCTCGTTTGCTTCTTTCATAGATAAATCTATCTTACTAATGCTTTTCTCATTCCATGGTTTTCAATGCATCCTTGCGCAACGTGAAACTGAGTCAGATCTGAACTCATTCCACCCCCTTCTAGCGCTTTCTAACGTTTTATTCCACACTTCCCCCTCCCCCGATAAGTTCTCTTACATATTTACCTGGTTTCTTCATTTAGCTTTTTTGTTCAATGTGTATAAAGGAGGGCATCATTTACATTGCACAATTGTTTCCAATAATTTATTAGAAAACGAGAAAGGTTCTTAATAATCAGGAAGTATGTTTTTAAAAATATATTAGGATTAAAAAGTACAAAGTCACAATCACGCTAGTAACAGTTTTCTCCTAAACCATAGCAACCTGACATGTCAAGTACGATTGATCTTTCTGATGAACTTGATATCACAAAATGAAATAGAGGCAGTAAAGTGGCATTTGAAAATCTTGTCCTCGCCGTTAGGAAGTTTCTCTTTAATTTCAGGTTGTTTCTCTCCCCTCAAGTAGATTCCATCTGTTACTTCTTGTCCTGTCCTCTGGTGCTTTGATTTAACTGACTGTGTTATTGATGTCAATAGTATTGACCCTCGGCTCGTTTTTGGGTCACCTGCTTTCTTGCTTTGCTTTGTTTTGCTTGCATACACCAGCTCTTCACAAAGCCTGGAGGCTGATCCCAAACTCACTTCAGACGTCGATTCTGCCTAAATAAGGCAGCTTGACCAAGCTGAGGTTGTGAAGTTTTGGAGTAATGAGAGGGGCAATTGTTTTAACATATTTTCTTGAGTGACACCTTAACTTGAATAGGTAATGTCTCTTGAATTAAGAACACTATCCTGGGAGCTTTCCAAAATCAATCCCTTTATTCAGTTGCTCCTGCAGTGATCCTCTGAAAAAAGAGAGACTGTTTTACCACATTTTTCCACAGATGTAATTCTTTTTACTCCCTAACTTTAGATGGTTTCATATCACAAATTAATGACATTTCATTCCCTAAAGGAGACTGCCGTGTATGTGGTCCTGATCTGGATCATATTAATGTGGTAAATAAGTTGATTGCTTTCCACAGGATATTTTCCTCTGTGGGTTCTTTCTTGAGAAGCATCCTGCTTTCACAAAAACTCCTTCCACATTCTGTACATTTCTATTTCCCTCCTGTGTGTGGATCCTCTTATGGGAAGTAAGGTGACTTTTTAATCTGAAACTCTTCCCACGTTCCGTGCACTGGCACAATTTCTTCTGCGTGTAGGTATTAATGTGGTAAGGGACTGACTTGTACTCTAACTCTTCCCAGATTCATTGCACGTGTACTATTTCTCCCCTGTGTGGATCCTGTTATGAGAAATAAGGGAACGGTTATCACTGAAGCCTTTTCCACATTCCAGGCATTTATAAGGTTTCTCTCCAGTGTGAGTCCTTTTATGGTAAATCAGATAGCCACTGGCAGCGAAGGTCTTTCCACAGACTGTGCACTTATAAGGTTTTTCCCCTGTATGGGTCCTGTTATGGAAACTAAATTGACTGCTTTGGTTGAAGCTCTTCCCACACTCTAGACATTTATAGGGTTTCTCTCCTGTGTGGATCCTTTCGTGCGAAGTAAGAGAAGTCTTTATAGCGAAGCTCTTTCCACACTCCAGGCATATATAGGGCTTCTCTCCCGTGTGCAGCCGTTTATGGACGTTCAGGTAACTGCTGTTTCTGTAGCTCTTCCCACACTCCAAGCATTTAAAGGGTTTTTCTCCTGTGTGGACCCGTTTATGGGTACCAAGGTCGCAGCTTTGCCTGAAGCCCTTCCCACACTCTAGGCATTTAAAGGGTTTTTCTCCTGTGTGGATCCGTTTATGAGAAGTGAGAGAACTCTTTACACTGAAGCGCTTTCCACACTCCAGGCATTCATAGGGTTTTTCTCCTGTGTGGATCCGTTTATGAGAAGCAAGGCAACTGCTACTCCTGAAGGGCTTTCCACACTCCGTGCATTTAAAAGGTTTTTCAGCTGAATGGATTCTTTTGTGGGATGTCAGTTGAGGGTTACTTCTGTAGTTCTTTCCACACTCTATACACTTATAGGGTTTCTCTCCCGTATGAATCCTTTGATGGGAATTAAGGCCACCACTTTGAGTAAAACTCTTCCCACACTCTATGCATTTAAAGGGTTTCTCTCCTGCATGGATCAATTTATGCTTAGTAAAATAACTGCTTGTACTGAAGCTTTTTCCACAGTCTACACATTTATAGGGTTTTTCCCCTGAATGGATCCTTCTATGGCATATCAGGCAACCACTAGTCCTGAAGCTCTTCCCACACTCTATGCATTTAAAGGGTTTTTCATCAGTGTGTATCCTTTTATGGTAAGTAAGGGAAATTTTCATATTGAACCTTTTACCACAGTCTACACATTTGTAAGGTTTTTCATTTGAATGGATCCTTCTATGGCATATCAGGTAACTACTTCTTTTAAAGCTCTTCCCACATTCTAAACATTTAGAGGGTTTTTCTCCAGTATGTATGCTTTTATGGGAGGTTAGATAAATGTAGTCCCTGAAGCTCTTTCCACACTCTAGGCACTTATAGATTTTATCTCTGGTGTGGATCTGTTTACGAGAAGTTAAATTACCTCTCCACTTGTCACTTTTTCCACAGTCCACAATGTTGTTAGGTTTGTCCTTTGACTGGATCATTTTAGGTGAAGTAAGGTTATTACGGCTGGAGCTTTTTCCAGTTTTGCAGTGGTTACTAACATTGGGGTTTGCTTTGAATCTTTTTCTACTTTGACATTTCCCATTTTCTTTGGAATCCTGTTGAGTCAGGATGCGATCCATTTCCGCACATTCAAGAATTGTTTTTTCTCTCCAATTGTGCTTCTTTTCAGATTTCCTTCTTTCCCCACTTATTTGTAGATGTCTCCTCAGGAATTTCAGTTTTGATTTTTTGCAATGGCAGTAAATTTGGCTTCTCGGTCTTTTTCCTTCTTCTCTGATTCAAATGCTTGTGGGGGAAGAAAAATAAATTAGAATAATCTACAACATACAATATGCTGTCCCAATGCATAGATTTATATATTACTGGGCATCTGCGGAGAAAGCAACAAGGGAAATAACAGCATGAATATTAGTTGCTAACTTAAAAGACTCATCTCACCCTCATTCTTGGCAGTTAAAAATTTAAAGCAAAAACAAGTCTTGATATCAGGATGTGGCACGCAAATTGTCTCAACCATGGCCCTTGCATTCAATAAGACAACATATATCATTGCAAGACAAAATTTGTTGCTGAGTAGTACAACTGCAACAGGCAAAAACATCCTCTCCCTGAATTTCTTCCCAATATTTCTGCAGTAATGACCAAGAGCCCCAGGATAACCCAAGACTGAATGTCAATCCTTCTTAGTCACCACACTGATCTCTTTCTTATAAATGAAACTCTGCTACTTAGAAGACCATGAGTGGGGAGTGGAATTAATGTAAGAGGAAAAAAGAAGAGATGAAATCATTTTTAACAAGTTACCCATAGAGGAACCCTTACCTGAAGAGGCCACCATCCTAGATGTTTCCAACATGACTTCTTCATGCAGGACTTTCTGTCTGGGATCAAGCAGCAACCACTCTTCACTGTTGAAATGGATGGTCACCTCCCTAAAGAAGGAAGAATCCCTGTGAGAAGACTCGACAGAATTTGCAAGATCTCCTTCAATATGGAAATCCTAAAAGTAGAAATGTCTGTGGAGATTCTCAGTCATCCAAGTGTTCAGCTTCTTGGATGAGAAGTGAAACACCTTCAAATGTTTTATCTCCTTTACTGACTCTGCTGACCCGCATTATCAACCTACCTTGATCAAGTGGCATAGCGTACGTTACACACACCATCTACCAACGACCTCAACACTTCATGATATTTGTGAGAGATTCTGTGGGATTCCTGTCTGACATACCCTGTTTCTCCAACAATACGGCCTCCCCCAATAGGAAGTCCCAGCATGTTTTATAGGCATGAAATGAAATTAAGCCCCTCCCCCCAAATTAAGGCCTATATTAAAACATGCGAAATGGGGGGGGAATGGTGGGGGAGCTTGCCGTAAGGAAGTACTTTTGTTGCACACCCTGATATGGTGCTGCCTGCATTGACCTCGATACGAAGTGCCCCACCAACGCTGAGGTCAACATCCAAGCCATCGCCGCCCGCCTGCCCGCCCGCCCAAAGATGCAAGTGGGGGGGAATTAAGTCACCCCCGAAAAGACGGCCTAGCCATTTTTTCGGGGCTCAAATAAAATAAGACCCGGCCTTATTATATGAGAAACACGGTAGTAACCAAATGTTCTTTGTGGTTATATGATGGGCCAGCCTTAGATCACTCTCATGAACATTCATGAAAATACTAGGGAAGCACTTCCAGTCATCAAGATGCAGACAAGACACAAGGCAATTTCTGCTTCTCCTGTTTTTATCCCTTTCCCCAACAATTACACTTACACTTACAATAAAGTAGATTTAGCCTACCTATTCATCTCCTTTCTTTTTTCTTGGGATAGGCAACATAAACTGCTATGTGGCATTTTTTGAAACCAGAATTATATAACCACTAAGGAATTCCACACATCTCCAAAACTTAGTTGAGAGATGGGTGTAGTTTGACTGATCACAGATTTAAATTTCTAATTCTAATTTCCTTGTTGTGGTTTGCCCAGGAATAGCAGTATCATATGTCGAGTCCCCAAAGGAAACTAGAGGTCTATTACTGCTCCCCCATATAAGCTGCTAATCTCTTCCTTCCTACCTGTGTCAGGAGTCCAGCGGCTCTTTCAGCTCCACCAATAGAAGGAGATGATTCGATGAACAACGGTGACTGTATTTTGTCCACTAAGAAAGAGAGAGACAGGATGGAAACAGGAAAGGGTTCAATTACATCTTTTCTAGCTTGAAGGCACAACTTTATGTTTCTTCCTGTCCTGCCCAGGAAACCTCTGTTTGCCACTTCTACACTCTGCCTTTCATAAACTCCATCCTGGGAGCCAAGAACAAAAGGAGAAGACCAAATCCCAAACACCCAAGACCAAACCTCACCTGGATCGAATAGAATAACAGAGTTGGAAGGAATCTTGGAGGTGCATTTACAACTTCTGGAGGAAAAAAGTAGGTCTTCAACCTCCTGCTTAGGCAGGAAACCCTATACCATTTCAGACAAACGGTTATCCAATCTCTTCTTAAAAACTTTCAGTGTTGGAGCATTTAGAACTTTTTGAGGCAAGCTGTTTCACCGATTCATTGTTCCAACTTAAAAACTAGCATGGTCTGGTTTACAAATTTTATGAATTCCCCATCTATCCCTTTGCCCAAATCACTGACTGGTCTCCTAACCTTTTGGAACAACACATGGAAGCATACTCATGACAACCTGCAGTTTGAAACCATCATGTTCCATGTGGAAGTGCAATTTGTGAAATTCTAGCAATCCAGGAAACATGCCTGCAAGGACAGGTGGTGTTGGAAATGGCCCAGCAGTGTAGGAATTTTGTTAGGGATATACACCCTAGCAAAACGTGCAACGGCAGTCTAGCAGGCAGGCAGATATGTGAGACAAAAACGTTGTAGTAGCTTATACTCAGTAAGACAGATACACTGTGCAAGTTAAATAGTTTTTATTCCAGCAAGAGTTATAGCATAGTCAAACAGTCCATATGTCATACACTAAGTTCAGTCAGTCCGGGGGTTATTCAGTTTGCAAAGTCCAGTGTCGAAAAAGAGTTCATTAAACTTACAATATCAGTCCAGTGATATATCTCTTTTGCAGTCAGAGATATGAAGAAAAATCAAACCCCTTTTCTTCTCTCAGCAAACACGCAGTTATCACCATCAATCCATCATTGTCAGCATTCCAGTAAAAGCCGGCAAAGTAAGCTCTCTTGCTCCCTCTTATGGTGATTTTACAACCGCACCCAAAAAACTTGGTTTACAGTTTAAAGTGATACATACACTTAAACTAACATAGTTTATATATATTATTTTACCCAAACTAAGTTAGGTAACCAATGTTATCCCTAACAAATTTAATCAAAACTATTTCTTAAGGAAGGCCAAAAAGAAAGAGAAATTGTGGAGCTGGAAGCAGAATGCAAGTCAAGACGGCCCCTACTAGAGTCGGTCTTCTGCAAAAGGCAAACCATAGGCTTGCCCTGAAGGGAGGGATTTTCTTTGTGCGCCTTAAGTCTTCTCACTTGAAGAGGGAATCATATCTTTCTTTTGGGGGTTACCTTCTACCAAACCCAACAACTAAGATATGAAGAATTATGGATAACTAGAATTTCTCTAGAAAATCTCTAGTCCAATGGAACAGTCTCCCCTTACCTAGTGAGGAATCCAGACCTTGACTTTTATCCTTGGGGATCCCTCTGAAAGACAGATCAGGAGAAAGATTTGTGTGATCCACCCAATTACTCCCCATTCCTGGAAGGACCTCAGAACCTGAAATATAAGCAAAGAAGTGCAGTTAAGAGGACAGGATGAAAGAGGATCTGGATGTTTCTTTCTGCCCACAAAACCCTTGTGTCCATCAGTGGTGATGGATGAGACCCAATAGGAGAATAGCTCCTAATGAGATACTCTTTAGAGCAGAGGCCTCATTCTCGCGGCCCGCGGGCCAATTGCGGCCCGCAGGACGATATCCTGTGGCCCCCATCGTGATATGAAAGTATAATATTAGTGCGTTCTCCATGCGTCGCTAGCTGGCTAAACACTTCTAGGTGCGGCCCAGCTTCACCCAGACTCTGCCTCCAGCGGCCCCCAGGTAAATTGTGTTTGAGACCCCTGCTTTAGAGGGAAGCAAGAATAATTTATCTAACGAGGTTCTCTAAATATCTACTCGCATTATTCATCTCCAAAACTCCCATCAGGGAGAAATGGAAGAATTCAAGCATGTGAAGATCCCTCCGTATTCTCCAAAAGCTTTTCTGACCTGGGGCCCTTCCTATTTCTTCTCCTCTGCCAGTCTCAGAAGGGATCTTCCAGCCACTGACACCGCCGGGCAACTGGTCTTCGTTGGCTCGCCTGGCTCTCCAAAGATCCTTCCAGCCTCGGAATCTGAAGATGTCAGCAGGTAGTTCCTTTAGGCTTCCTTCTCTCCGCCCCCCTGCCCCATTCTTGGATCTCCCCCCCTCCCCCGCCACCCCCCGCCCCGGGGCGGGGGGGGGAGTCCCCCCCCCCCCCCCCCCCCCCCCAAGCCTCAGAATCTCGTTGCCTCCCCCTGGGGAGGATCTGAGCGGCGGGACCCCACCTCTTGCCCGTCCCCACTAGATTCCCAGGTAGCAACTCGCAGCCGGAATTACCCGACCACGCAGTCGGAGTGGAGCATGCGCAATGGCCTTAGTCGGCAGCCAAGAGAGCGCGCCCCCTGCTGGCCCTTGGGGTGAAATCGCGGCTGTGCGGGGGTAGCTTTGGAGGCTTTTGCAGGGCAGCCTCTGCCCGGAACTGCACCTGCGCTGGAGAGCTAGCTCTGCAAGCGGCATCCTGGAGAAGCCAGGCGGAGATCAAATGTCGGTTTCGTCCTTTTGGGAGCCCATCAGGGGTGAAATTCAACCACCTCGGCCCACCTCGAGAGAGGTGGTAAGGGGCGATTTGAATCGGTAAAAAAATCGCCCCAGTCGCCACTTTTTACTATTATTTACTATTACACCACGCCCACGCCCTCCTTCTCCCCCCCTCTCTCTCTCTCTCGACACGCGGGTCGTGGGAAAACCAAGGGAGCTGTGGCTGGAGGAGACCTCTAGATTTTGGGCCTCATCGGCTAGTAGCTTGGGCTTTCCACATCTCAGCAGTCGATGCCTCCCACAGACATTGCTTCGCTGGGGGCCCCCCAGTTGAACACGGAAAGGTCCCCCCAGTTGCGCTGCACACAATCACTTTCTCCGCACGGAGATATCACGAGAGATTCTGCCCGGAGACTGATGACTCAACAGAAGGGAGTCTTCCCATTGGGCGCAACTTATTCCTTGAAAGCCAACTCCGAAGTAACCCTGTCAACCCCTCCCCCCCATTCTACTTCTCCCCTCTCTTGGGGGAGGGGGCTTGGGGGAAGCCATCATGGGCTCCGCTTTTTGCTGCTGCGTGTGGGGACGTTGGTCGGGAGCCCTAGAAGCGAATAGGGGTGGAGGGGGGGAGGACCCACAGTAAGAGAGGGGTGGGGGGTAGGAGGGACCATTGGTGCGCTGGGGGCGGGGAAAGAACGGGACTGGGACCCCCCCCCCAGGTGAGACGGGAGCTTATGTGACTCCTCCCCTTTCTTCTTGGCCGCGCCTCTCCCAGTGCGATTCCCTCAGGCGGAGAAGCGGGAAAAGGGGTTCCGAGAGGAGTGGGAGGAGCCTATTCTGGCGGGAAGAGCGGAGAGACAGACGCCACTCTGAGGGAAGCGCCACCATCGGAGGGAGCGGGAATCTTAAGAGGTCGTCAGGGACGGACTGGACACCTTTCTCTGGGTCAGTCACTGAATTGGTCACTTCTTTCTCTGCTTCAGACACTTCTGGTCCCCTCTTCTCCCTCAGGGGACCCCTCTGCCCCCTTAGTGTCCCCCTCAGGAGCCCCTTTCCAGCTTCTCTGATGGGATCCCCCCCCCAGGGACCCTTTGAAGTCACCCCATCACTGAGAATATATTGGAAGATCTCCACACTCAAGATCCCTTTCAGGCCTTGGCCTCCACTCTTCCCCAAAGACCCTTCAGAATAATATTGTTTCTGTCAGCTTCATTTTCAAAGGAAAAGAGTGGAATTGCTGGCTGGAGAATAAAAAAAAATATTGAATGGACTTATTCAATCAATACATTATTTAATGATATTGAGAAGATAAATATAGACTTGCCTGGACTTCCCCACTAGTTCAAATTCTTAAAAGGCCAAAAATACCTTCCAAGTTGTAGAAAGGCAAAAGGTTGACATTTTCTGGTTCCCCTTTGAGTCCTCTGGTGCAAAGGAAGAAGAGAAAGTAGGCCAAAGCACTTTCAATACCCATGGATTATCTCCACAGATGTAAAATTTACATAATTAGGAAAATTCTAATAAAGATGACAAAGATTTTATAATGTTCCACATTTTATAGTGTAGGAAGTTAGCACCCACCCCTCTCCTAGAAAAATGAAATATCCTAGGAAACATTAAAAAGGCAGAATATTTCCCCTAAAAAGAGTAGAAACTCAGAAGCAGAATCTTACCTCAGAAACAGAAACTCAGCCCCTCCCCCACCTTTGCTAATGGACCATTACTCTGGCCTAGGCCAGTCTATTTTACATAACAAAGATCTGCTCCAGGTAGAGCTATAATAGGAATTACCCAAAGCCCTTTCATTGCATCATCATCCAGTAAGGGTCGACCAAGCCTGGGACTCAGGACAGCCTACAGAATTGCTCCTGCATGGCCCCATGGGAGTCTGACAACCAATCAAAATACAAGCTCAAATTCAAATCCCAACAGAGGGTATAAAACCCAGGCACTCTCAGCATATCAGCCCTTCTCTCTTTTCCTTCACCCAACATCTTGAAGCATGCGATTGTCCTTTTCACTTTGGAGCTCCAAGCCATGTGGTCCTGTCCATCATTAAACCATCTTTCCAAACAGCCTCCATGTTTCCAGTGTCTTTTCCCCACTTGGAACTGAACTCAGAAGGATATTTCTTCCAACAATTGGATATAATGTCTCTTGTTGATTGCTTCTTTCATAGATAAATCTACTTTACTAATGCTTTTCTCATTCTATGGTTTTCAATGCACAGTGTGAAACTAAGTCGGATGTGAACTCATTCCACCCTTCTAGCACTTGCTAACATTTTCTATCACTCTCCCTTCTCCCGATAAGTTCCCCTACATATTCATCTGTTTCTTCATCTAGCCTTTTTGTTCAATGTGTATAAAGTAGGGCATCATTTACATTGCACAACTGTAGAAAAAGGCAAGGCTAAAGTTTTCTGGCTCTTTGAGTCCTCTGGTGTAAAAGAAGAAGAGAAAGTTGGGTAAAGCACCTTCAATGTCCCATGGATTATCTCCACAGATGTAAAATTTACATAATTAGGAAAATTCTGAAAAAAAATGCCACATTATAAGAAATGTAATGAATCTTCCTACATTTTAGAGGCAGTGCTTTCTCTCATTTCTTATAGGTCAATCTGCCTTGTTACTTTTCTCACATTCCATGGATTTCTATGTAATCATCATCTGTGCAGTGGGATTCTTTTGATGCAGATTTATCTGAGCTTGTTCTGTCACTTCCTTTCCATTCCACTCCTCACCCCTTACTAAAGTTTGCTCCACATATTCATTGTTTTTCCCCCATTTAGTTTCTTTACTGCATGTATATTATGTAGAGGCATCATTTACATTGTGCAATGACTGTTTCTCATAATTTATTATAATAACCCTTCAAAATGAGAAATACAGTTAATCAGAACATGCAGAAACATTTTTAAAAAGCCATATTAAGGTAAAAACACAGTCACAACCACACCAACACAAGATTTCTCCAATTGGCAGTGCCACAGTCCCCTAAAATTTCAAATAGGATTGACCTTTCTCATTACTTTGATATCACAAAATATACAGTGGTACTAAAGTGATAATGAAATCCTGGACAAATTCAGCAGTTTGGGAATGTAACAGAAATCCAGAAGTGTGTGTCTCTATCTGACACACACACACTTTGAAATGAACGAGATAGATAGATAGATAGATAGATAGATAGATAGATAGATAGATAAATAAAAATATGTTAGAAAATATGTTCCTGGTTAGAAGACACTGAGTAATTTAAATCAAGCTATTTAGTTCCCTCATTAAAAAATATTGTTCATATGAATACACTGTTGGATCCATAAAAACATTTTTAAAGTAAATAGTTGCAATCATAAACTCACTGGCCGCACTTCTCTTTACAGCAGGATTAATGTGATTGTACATATAAACACCTGGAAGAGATGTTTCACAGATAAACCACAACTAATGCACATCATTATATATGAAAAAAAGAACAAACAGCTGAAATACTTGGCTATATATGGAAGGAAGGCCGGTATTTTCAATACAATTAGAGCTAAAACACACATACAAACATATTTTCCTCTGCTTTGCTTGCGTATGTCAGCTCTTCACAGAGCCTGCAGCCTGATCCCAGAACAACTTAAGATATTGCTTCTACCTAAATAAAGCAAATTGACCAGGCACAGGTCTTGACAAATACTGGCATAATAAGCAGGACAATGTAATAAAAGATTCTTGTGAGCAAGACATAACTAGGTAATATCTCTGGTATTAAAAAAATCTAGATTGGGAGCTCTTTCCATAATTCATACATTTATTCAGTTTCTCTTATGACGATCCTCTGAACTGTTCGCTTCTTTCTGTGGGAGCATTGTATTTATTGGATTCTTAAAGTCAATTCTTTTATGGGGAATACTGTAAGACAGATAAAAAGACTGACTTTCTTGTGTTCTATGCATTTATATCTGCATTCTGTCCTATGTGAAACTTTTTCTGGGAAATAAGAGCTCCTTATACTAAAGTTCTCAAGACTCCAACTTGATAATTCTTCTCCCACGCATGATTTGTGGTTCTTTGATATGGATTTCATCATGGGAACTAAGGGACCTGCCCTTGATTAACTTCTTCCCATTCTCCCTGCATTTATAGACTCCTTTCCCAAGTGGACATTTCCTTCTCAAACTGTTCCTGCATTTTATGTATTCTAATGTTTCTTCCATGCATACCTACAATAACTTATTTTCCAAAAATAGGTTCTATTCCACTTGAAAAAGCTTGGTGGAGTGGTTAAGACACCAGGCTGGAAACTGGGAGACCATGAGTTCTAGTCCCACATGAGACAAAGTGATCTTGGGCCTGTCACTTTCTCTCAGCCCTATGATCACAGCAATGGCAAAGCTATCTGCAAGGCACATACAGAAACAAAAGCATTTGAAGCTCTTCCCATAGTATGTGCTTACATGCTATTTTCCTTGTGTGGAACCCTTTAAGACATATCAATTCATAATTATTAAGTGAAGCTCTGCTTTTACTGTATATGTTTGATATCACAGTCGATCTTTTTACAAGAATTCAGGACACTTCAACCCCAAAAGGCATCTCCCCCATGTCAGTCCTTTTATGGAAAGTAAATTGATTGCTCCACATGAACTTTCTATAGCATTCCAATTTTAGTATATATGCTGCCGAAGCAAGCACCATATGAAATTCTTTCCACACATCATGCATGTATTTTTTTTTTTCCAAAGCTGTAATTTGTGTTAGGCATAAGAATCCCATTTTTCACAAAAAACTCTTTCCCGTATTCAGAGCATATCTATCGTTTCTCCCGTGTGTGGACTCGTTTATGGGAAGTAAGGTAACAGCTTTTGCTGAATCTCTTCCCACACTCTGTGCATTCATAGGGTTTCTCTCCCGTATGGATCCTTTTATGAGAAGTAAGGGAACTGTTCTTACTGAAGCTTTTTCCACAGTCCGTGCATTTATAGGGTTTCTCTCCTGTATGCATCCTTTTATGGGAAATTAGGTGACTTTTCCATCTGAAGCTTTTCATACACTCTGTACACTGATATAGTTTCTCATCTATGTGGATACTAACATGATTTGTAAGGGAGCTGCTAGAAATAAAACTTTTCCCACATTCCTTGCATATATAAGGTTTCAACCCTGAATGGATCCTCTTATGAGAAGTAAGGGAACTATTCATACTGAAGCTTTTACCACAATCTGTGCATTGATAAGGTTTTTCTCCAGAATGCATTCTCTTGTGGGAAGTTAGGTGACTATTCAATCTGAAGCTTTTCCCACATTCTGTACAGGGGTATAATTTCTCCCCTGAGTGGATACTAATGTGTTTAGTAAGGGAGCTGCTTGAAATAAAACTCTTCCCACATTCATTGCATATATAAGGTTTCAACCCTGAATGGATCCTTTTATGGCAAGTAAGGGAACTGCTGCTGCTAAAGCTCCTTCCACAGTCCGTGCATTTATATGGTTTCTCTCCTGTATGGATTCTTTTATGAGAAGCAAGGGAACTGTTCAAACTGAAGCTTTTCCCACATTCTATGCATTTATAGGGCTTTTCCCCTGTATGGATCCTTTTATGGGAAGTTAGATAACTGCTGCTACTGAAGCTCTTTCCACACACCGGACATTTATAGGGTTTTTCTCCCGTGTGGATCCTTTTGTGGTAGGTAAGAGAACTATTCATACTGAAGCTTTTTCCACATTCCAGGCATTTGTATGGTTTCTCTCCCCTATGGATCCTTTTATGGTAAGTAAAGGAACTTTTCATACTGAAACTTTTTCCACAGTCTACACATTTATAGGGTTTTTCCCCTGTGTGGATTCTTTTATGGGAGGTCAGATAACTTCTGGTGCTGAAGTTTTTTCCACATTCCAGGCATTTGTAAGGTTTCTCTCCCATATGGATTCTTTTATGAAAAGTAAAGGCACTGTTCATAGTGAAGGTTTTACCACAGTCAATGCATTTATAGAGTTTCTCTCCCATATGGATCCTTTTATGATAAGTCAAGGAACTGTTCATATTGAAACTTCTTCCACATTCTGCGCACTTGAAGGGCTTTTCCCCCAAATGGATCTTTTTATGGTAGTTAAGATTACCTCTCCACCTAAAGTTCTTTCCGCAGTCCATACATTTATAGGGCTTCTCTTTTGTATGGATTATTTTATGTGGGATAATTTTGGTGTTATTGTTGAAGTTTTTTCCAATTTTGCCGTGGTTACTGAAATTGGGTTTTGGTTTGAATCTCTTCCCATTTCCTTGACACTTTCCCATACTGCTTTCTTTGAAATCATGTTGAATCTGGAAGTGTTCCATTTCTGCACATTCAGCAGTCGAGTTTTCTCTCCATCTCCTTCTTCCCGAATTATCTGCAGATATATCTTCTCGTATTTCAGTTTTGATTATTTGTGATGGCATCACACTTGGTTCTTGGTAATTTTCATTTTTCTGCACATCAACTGCTCGAGGGAGGAGAAAAAGAAATCAGAAAACTCTATAATATATAGTTTGCTATCCCCGTAACAATCCCTAGCCTGCACCTATTCCTGGACATTTGGAGGAAGAACAAAATGAGGAATGACAGCATGAATGCTATTTCTCAATTTAAAACATTGGCATTGCTGCTCAACTCATCTAATTCTGGGTATTTGACAACAATTTAAATGCAAAACATGAGAGAACATAACAACTAATGCAGTGTCCTACAGCCTAGATTTTGACATCATGATGTGGCATAAACCCTTTTGTCAGATGTGCCAAAGCCAAATCATTGCAGTAGAATTCCAGGGGGGAAAATGGTGCTAATTAGGACAAGTGAAATAAAGCAAAAACATCCCTCTCCGATTATATTCCCAGTAGTTCTGGAAGACTAGATGTCAATTCTCCAGACTGACTATCTCTAACCAGTTCCTTTCTTCTAAATGATACTGTGGTACTTAGAAGACCACAGAGGGGGACCGGGATTAATACAAAATGAAAAGAGAAAGGTAAGAAACCATTTTAACAAGATCTGCACAGATATCCTAAGCTGCAAATAAACAGTCCAGTGACTCCTCAATCTTACTTAATTGCAGGAAAAGGAATTACATGAAATTTGATTGATATAAAAATAATATTGTGAAATATTGTATAAGATAATGAAAGGCTATAATTTAATAAAAACAACTATATTATTAGAATTGCATAACCTGTTAAACGTAAATATGTGTCAGCTTTGGAAGTCATATTAGGACCAGAAGCTTCCATGCTGCCACATTCTTGAGCGTGGGAAGTTGGGAGGTGGGATTTCATGGAGCGTATGTGGTTAGACATAATAGCATTCTAGACATAATAGCAGTCAAGGTCATGTTATTCCTACACCTGGCTGAGTAGTTGGAATGGATGGTGATTGCGGCATGTGATGGAATGATGGGTACAGGGGGTGGATTTGTAATTTTTTACTTATTGGAGGAAAATCCGGAACTTTCAGATTCAGGTTTTCCCAGATGTGCCAGTGTAACTACTCTAATAAAAGGAAACTTTGAGAAAATACCTGCCTTGGGGTTTTTAATTGGAGTTGGGTTTTTCTGGAATGCTGACAATATGATGAATACTATTTTATTTGAATCAAAATGTGACGAGAAAGGGGAATTTTAAAAAAAATATAATAGTGACATATTTAGAAATTAAAAAGGGGATAAACAATGGAAAATTATAATTTAAGATAAATGTGTGAATTGTTATTAGAACTATATAATCTAGTAAACATTGCAAATATGATTATTAATATATAATAAGTAAAAGGAGTGAGATTAAGAATATAGAGATTGACACAAAAATAACATTGTAATATTGAATAATCAAGATTGATAATTTAACAAAATATATGTATTAATATAAAATTTTAAAAGATCGTTAACTATATTAAACAAGAGGAATATTCTCATATTTGTATCAAAATGTAAGACACTACGGAACCACACTGTTCACCCAATGATATTTTTGTTGTAGCAAAAAAATAAAAAATTCATTGCAAAAATCTTACTTAATTTTCCTCTAGATGAACCTAAAGAGGTTATAATCCTAGAAGCCTCCAATATGACTTCTTGATGCAGAGCTTTCTGCCTGGAATCCAGCAGCAACCACTCTTCACTGGTGAAATGAACAGCCACCTCCTCAAAGGACACAGGATCCTGCATGAGGAAGAATCCCTATGAGCAGAGTCAGGAAGAATTTGCAAGCTCTCCTTTAATCTGCAAATCCTAAAAACATAGAGTTATAATTCTTAGTTGGACTTTTTCCCCAGCTGAATTCAACGTGGTATGTGATCAAATCGTCCCCTGATCTCCCAAGAGATAGTTACATACACCATCCTCTCCAGCATGTTAAGTGTGCTACTAGAGGAGCAAACATATTGGACAAAGTACATACCAACAACAAACATGGCTATAAGGTTCTACAATTACATTTGGGACATTCAGATCACAAGTCACTGCTTTTAGCACCAGCATACATCCCTCTTAGGAGACAGGCTCTGCCTATAATAAAGACAGTGAAATCTTGGCCAGAAGATGCTTCCCAACAACTTCAGGATTATTTTGAGAACACAAATTGGGACAGCTATTATCACCCTGACCTAGAGGAGCACACTGCAATTGTTCTGTGCTATATCAAACATTGCACAGATACTATCACTGGATAAACGTATTAGGATCTATCCCAATCAGAAACCCTGGATGACCAAGGAAGTCCAGCACCTCTTGCGTGACAGGACCAAGGCCTTTAGGTCCGGTGATGGGCAAGATACAGTGTTGCCAGAGCTAATCTGAAGAAAGGTATTCGGAAGGCCAAGACTGATTATATAAGAGGAAGATTGAGGATAATTTTTATAGCAATAACATGAGGCAGGTGTGGCGAGGGATTCAACAAATTACCAGCCATCAACTGACCAATGTCATTTCTGCTGAGGGGGATGCTTCATTGGCAGAGGAACTGAATCATTTCTTTGCTCGCTTTGGAGACATCAGAGACAGATAAAATACAACCACCAGCCAATTGTAGCCCCCACCTCATTGTGGAGGAACAGGAGGTGAGGAGCAATCTGAGGGCTGTGGACCCTAGAAAGGCTGCTGGTCCTGACAGTATTTCTGGCTGAGTGCTTAAAGATTGTGCTGATCAGTTGGCTGGAGTCTTTACCAGGATCTTCAATCGGTCTTTATCCCAGTCCACTATTCCATCTTGTTTGAAGGTTCCACCACTGTTCCGCTGCCAAAGAAGTTCCCTATCAATAACCTCAACGATTACAGACCAGTGGCACTCACTCCTATCATCGTGAAGTGTTTTGAGAAATTGGTCTGCCGGCACATCATTTCTGGTATTCCGCATACATTTGATAAACACAAGTTTGCATACAGAAGAAATAGATCTACAGAGGATGCTATAGCCATCATTCTTCATGCTGCTCTGACTCATCTAGAAAGCGGGGCGGGGGCGGGGGGGACACGGACTATGTGAGGATGTTTTTGTAGATTTTAGTTCTATATTTAACACAATTCTTCCACATAGACTAGTGTCTAAACTTCTGGACCTTGGACTTTCTTATTCAATCTGCCTTTGGATTATGGATTTCCTATCTGGCCGCTCACAGAGGGTCAGATTAGGTAATCATACCTCTTCAGCCCTTATTCTTAACACTGGTACACCACAGGGTTGTGTGTTGAGTCCCTACTCTAAAGAGTACATGACTGCATTCCCACTCACACTAATAATACTATTACTAAATTTGCAGATGATACAACAGTGGTAGGACTCATCTCCAGGGGGATGAGTGTGCCTACCGAGATGAGGTGGACCGGTTGCTTTTGTGGTATGGAGACAATAACTTGGTCCTCATCACCAATAAGACCAAGGAGCTTATAGCGGACTATAGAAGGAACAGATCAGACATCCAGCCCTTGCTTATCAATGGAGATCAAGTGGAGCAAATGGTCAATTTTAAGTTTTTGGGTGTTATCAAAAAAGAGGACCTGACCTGGGGTGCTCACTTTGCAGCATTGGTCAAAAGGGCCCAGCAGAGATTATACTACCTGAGACTTCTCAGAAAACAACAACCGAATGAAAACTGCTGGTGACCTACTGCTACACCATAGAGAGTATCTTAACTTACTGTACCTCTGTATGGTTTTCCAATTGCACCAGGGCAGATAGGAAAGCACTCCAGAGGGTTAACGTCATTGCCCAGAAGATCATTGGTTGCCCTCTCCCCTCTTTGGAAGAGCTTTATAGCTCCTGCTGCCTTAGGAAAGTTCAAAACATTTTTAAAGATCCATCTCATCCTGGGCACCCTTTTTTTGAACAATTACTATCTGGCAGATGGTACAGAATAATAAAAGAAAGGACAAATAAGCTGAAAAACAGCTTCTATCCCAGGGCAATAGCCCTGTTGAATTCTATTATATAGTGCAGTGTTGGTGTGGTGTTGGAGTTTTCAATTCAATGTGTGGAGTGTGAAGGATGTGTGTTTGTGGTTATTTTCATGGTCATGATGTGCACTGAAGATGGTGTTTGATTTTGTTGTACGAGGTGCAATGACAATAAAGTAAACTAAACTAAATTAAGTCAGTGGTGGCTAATCTTTTTGGGCTCCCATACTGAAAATTGCGTGCGTATGGGATCGCATGCCAGCACCCAGAAGGCAATGCGTGTGGGGAGGCCCCCCTCCCTGTGTATGCATGCACATCTCCCGTACACCCCCACCCTCCACACATGCACGCCAGATACCCGACAATCAGCTATCGGCGGTGCGCGCATGCACAGTGGGGCTCTTCTGGGTGACCTCTCACATGCTGGCAGAAGTGGCTCTGCGTGCCACTTCCAGCATGTGTGCCATAGGTTCAACATCATGGATCTAAGTGATGTAGGACAGCAGGTTCTCCCTGAAGATTATTACAGTTATTATATGTGAATTAACTGTATTCCTCTCTACTGAATGATTTCATGTAATTGATTACTATAAACTGGATTTTACCAATTGACAACTACAGCCCTCAGTTGACTTTCTCAGCCAAGCAGATTCACAGGATGAAGGACCACTATATCTATTTCCTTTGTTATCCTTTATCTCTTTTCTAATCCAAAATGTTAAAAAACTGGAAACAGGCCAATACAAAATCACTTGTTTAATGCAGCCCATCACTGGAGACTTTTAAAGAGGCTAGACAGCCACTTGTCTGAAATGGTATAGAGTCTCTTGCTTAAGCATGAGTTTGGACTAGTCACTAGAACACCTCCACGATCCCTTCCAACTATTATTTTGCAGTTCCTAAAAGCCAAGATGAAGTCAGGATTGTCTTCAGTCTTTACCCTTTAGCCCGGAAAAAAAAGTTCTTAACTCTTTGAAAACAAGGAATAATTCTCAATGTATTTTCTCTAAGAATAATGATATTTCACTTAATGAGAGTTCCAAAATGAAAGCCATCTTGGAAAAAGTCACTTAAGACTATCAGAAACAGTCGCACCAATTCCCACGGTCATATAATTGCAATTCATGCATGTAGAAACCAGTTCATTTTTATGTGTTCTGGCAAAAGAAAGCCATTGGATAAGTTGGATTTGTATTTATGACATGTGACTAGCTTAATAAACACGATTTGTTAAATAACCGGTTACTCAGCTCAACTGGTTACTCAACAACCACAATGACTTACAATGGTATTCCTATCCCAATTTGATCATAAATTGAGGATTAGCTGTTTATGTAAGTGAAACTGGCAGCCTTATTACTGGGCTTCCAAAAATGATAAAAGCTGGCATTGTTTCAGATGTTCCTATTGCTTTGCCTAATAGTTTTATTTTACTGTTTTTTTTGTTTCATAGCGTAAACTATATTTTTAGACTCCGGCAGTATAACCATCAAAGTTATGAATGCTTTTCCAATACAGTTTTGAGAGTTAAGCCTTTGGAAAAGTTGAGTAGAGTTGTTTAGAGTTTGGAAGAGTTGAGATTTTGGGGAAAGTGCAGAGAAGAGCAACCAAGATGATTAGGGGCCTGGAGAGGAACATATATGAACAGGTTGCAGGAATTGGGTATGCCTATCTAGTGAAAAAGAAGAACCAGAGGAGACATGATAGCAGTGTTCCAATATTGGAAGGGCTGCCACAAAAAAGAAGGGGTCAACCTATTTTCCAAAGCACACGAAGGCAAGACAAGAAACAATGGATGGAACCTAATGAAGGAGAGAAGCAACCTGGAATTAAGGAGAAACTTCCTCACAGTGAGAACAATTAAGCAGTGGAAGTGTTTCCCTTCAGAAGTTGTGGGTGCTCCGTCATTAGAGACTTAAAAAAGGTCTGGACAAGCATTTGTCTAAAATGGTCTCATGTCTCCTGCTTGAGCAGGGGGTTCGACTAGAAGACCTCTAAGGCAGAGGCCGCCAACCTTTTGGACCTCAGGGACCACCAAACTCATAATTTTAAATCCCGCGGACCACTAATATGAATTTTGACTGACGGTGGCTTGCTGACGTTTTCCCAGGGTCTCTGCAGAAAGCAGCAGAGACCCTGGGAAAATCCCAAAAAAAAGTCTACAGGAAAATTCCCCATCCCATTTTCCTACCAACTGATCATTCTTTACTTGGGATCACAGGATACCATCTCTCTAGCTCCGTTCTCAGGGAGAGAGAGAGAGAGAGAGAGAGACTTTTGGCTTCATGCAAGGAAAGCAGCAGAAGTCTTTCTTTCTCTTTCCCAAACTCCACCAGAAAAGAGTCTTTGTGAGACATGTCATGCTGGCGCAGCCTCTTGGAGCAAGATGCCTTGCAGGGTCCCAAAGACTCATTTCTGGCGGAGCTTGGGGGAGAAAAAGACTTTTGCTGCATGCAGCCAAAAGCAGAAGCAGAAAGAAGCAGCTGGGTGGCCAAGCAAGGTGCGTGGGGCGAGTGGGGCAAGTTCACCCCCTCTGCCATTTCCCCCCTCCCCTCACTACCTCATGTTGTTTGCAATGCAAGCAACCCAAGCCTTGTGTTCCCGCACAGCCTGGATTAATTGCTTTGGGGGCTGCTTTGGGGGTGACATTTCTCTGCGGACCACCAAAATTTTCTCACACCACCAGTGGTCCCCAGCCCACTGGTTTGCGACCACTGCTCTAAGGTCCCTTTCAACTCTGATATTCTATGTTCTAAGTCGAATGTTTATACTTGAATATTAATTTCCTTGTTCCACATCTCTGAGGAACAGCAAAAAAACTGGGACCCCAAATGAAACTGGAGGTCTCAACAACGATTCCCCCGTATTAGTTTTTGATCTTTTCCTTCCTACCTGAACTGAAGGTACAGATGTTCTTTCAGCTCTACCAGTACAAGGAGATGATTGGATGGATAACAGTGACTTCATTTTGTTCCCTGGGAAAAAGACAGGAAAAAATAGGGAAGGAATCAACTCCATCTTCTCTAGCTGGAAGCATCAACTTAAGTATTTCTTCCTGTCCTGTGAAGGAAACCTCCATCCATCACCCTCTTCTTTTGGTGACATTTCATGGGCTTCATCTTTGGATCCAAGGACAAAAAGAGAAGATCACAGCTCCACCATGCATTGGGATAGAAACCCCAAGCGGACCTCTCTCCTAGCCTTTTGAGCAGGGACACACAAGTATACTCTTGCCAACCACAGTATTCACTCAATTATGGTGGATGCTCCCCCTACCCCCTGGATTCAAACCCCTTCCACATGGAAGGGCAACTGACGTTATTCTGGCACCCCAGGAACATGAGCGCAAGGAAAGATGGTTTAGAGCTGTTCCAGCAGGGATATGTGTCAGATTTTACTTGAAATTATCTATCAGGGGAGGCCAAAGACAGATTACTTCCCTCCCCATCTTGGAAGATAAAAGAATTCAGAATAACTAGAATTTCTCTGGAACAGCTCCAACCTTGTAGAATGACCTTCTCTTACCTATTGAGATGTCTTGACATTGATCTTCCTCCTTGTAGAGTCCTCTGAAAGATGGCTCTGGAGAGGGATTTGTGGGATTCACCCTTTCCTCAGGACAATTAGTCCCCACCTCCATGAAGGACCTCGGAACCTGAAATTTTGACAAAAGAATGAGTTAAAAGAAGCACATGAGCTACATTTTCATTTTCAACATTGCAAAGCTCTGTGTGACCTGAATCAGCGAACAGGGATTATTAAGATGTGTTAATCACCGAAACTGTTACAGATACATTTAATAATTCCAGCACATTAACCTTCCTCCATATTTCCCAAGAGGAATGTTTCTCACCTGGTGCACTCCATCCTCCTCCGCCTGGCTTAGCAGGAAACCTTCGGCCAGGGCCACCGCCTGGCTAGTGGTCTCCGCTCGGCATTCCCGCACCCAGTGCTGCATCTCCCTGGGCAGGACGGCCAGAAACTGCTCCAAGATCACCCGGTCCAACATCTGAGCCTTGGTGTGCTTTTCGGGCTGCAACCACCCCCAGCAAAGGCGGTGAAGGCGGCTGCAAAGCTCTCGCGGCCCCTCAGCCTCCTGAAAGGGGCTGTTCCTGAAGTGCCAATGCTGGATCTCAGAACCAAGGGCTTCGTTCTCTGGGATCTTCTGCCCAGGTCCTACCCAGATCTCCTCACAGCTCCCAAGCTGACCGGCAACGGGGCCTTTTCCTATTCGCTTCCAGGCTGGCTGGTTTGCCTCCATTTCCGGTGTTTTCTCTGACAGGGATCCAGAAGGGCCCCGCGGATCTCCTGGGAAGGTCGTTTCAAGTCCTGGGATCTGGAGGAGTTTCCCAGAGAGGCGGAGAGATGATTTTTCAAGCCCTCATTTGGCTCTCAAAAGGCCTCCAGCTTTTACATCCAAAAGAAAAGAAACTTCAGGAATTATAGGCTGTTCTCATTCAGAAGCTATGATTGTTAAGATCAATTTCAGGGCCAAGTAACGGTTTGGAGAGGGGGTGTGTGCAAAATCTTTCAGACTCAGTGGAAGGTCTCTTTCTCCTTCCAATCAACACATTTTGGGGAGGGGTCTTCTCTGAAAGGTGCCCGCTCAGTTCCCCTGGCAGCAGAAAAACTCTTGGGGGGGGGGTCTTTTCAATCCCTTTCCCCCTTAAAGCTTGAAAGGTGTCCGTTTGCACAGGTGGTGGGGGAGTGCCAGGCGAGGAACCCCCCCCCCCTTGCCAGGTTCTTTGTTAGAAATGCGGGGAAACGAACCTGGTGCAAATGTCAACAGCTGGTTCCTTTAGCCTCCCTCCAGCTATTTCTTTCCCCGGGAGAGACTCGGGGTTGCGGGATCCCTTCCCGGCTGCTTCCCAGGGCTCAGCTCACAGCCGCTCCTTCCCAGCTGGGCAGACGTGGCGGAGCATGCGCAGTAACACTCAGGTATTCGACATTGAGGCCATCGCCCCCTAGGCATCGTCTCTCCGATTGTCTTCCCCCGTTGCCCGTATGGTACCACTGTCGGATCAATAAAACCATTTTAAAAGTCCTTTTCAGCTGGGAGAGTAGAGTAGAACAGGAGTAGAGTAGCTGGAAGGGACCTTGGAGGTCTTCTAGTCCAGCCCCCTGCTCAAGCACGAGACCCTATAGTACCATTTCAGGTCAGTCTCTTCTTAAAAACCACCAGCACCCATGATTTTTGGAGGCAAGCTGTTCCACTGGTTAATCGTCCTCACTGTCAGGAAATTTCTCCTTAGTTCTAGGTTGCTTCTCTTCTTCCCTCCCTTGTTTCTGGTCCTGCCTTTTGGTGCTTTGGAAAATAAGTCTTTGGGGCAGCCCTCCAAATACTGGAAGGCTGCTCCCTTGTCCTTCCGTTCTACAGACTAGCCAAAACCCATAATCCTCCAACCGTTCTTCATATGTTTTAGTTCTCAGACTCCAGGCCGTTGAACAAGATCTGCACAACCTTACAGGGCAGTTGTTTAGGAAGTTGGTTGGCGCCTTGAGTCGCATGCAAGATGGCAAAAGGCGGAATAAAGAGGGAAAGGGATGCATTGCCCTGCTTGAGGTTGCAATGCAAAATCCTCCCTTCTCCCCTCCCTGAGGCTTTTCCCGGGAAATGGGAGAGGGTTGTTCGAGGCAAGGAGAGTTACTTTGGGGGCGGGGGGGGGAGGTCTTGCATGCAAAGGGACCCTGGACTCTGCTCATTATCCCCCCCCCTCACCCCACTAGGACTGGGATGACTAACCCTGACTGAGCCCTGACTCCCCCCTCCCACACATACCCACTTTGGCTTCCTTCCCACGAGGTGGCTCTGCACACCTCTGACTCCCTTTCTTTGCCGCCTGCGGAGACGAAGGGGTTACAGCGAGCGAGCGAGCAAGCGCGGAGTCCTAGAGTGGCCAGGCGTCCTCAGAGGGAGCGAGACTGCCCCTCCCGCCGCGGCTTCCAAAAGGCTCTGTGGATGGAGGCTTTGTGCCAGCCCAATGAGGTGACAATCTGGCATCTCCTCCTTTTCCCAAGAAATTCACCAGAGGGCGCTCTCGCTGACGGCTCCTTGAGCTCCACTGCGCATGCTCCGCTCCGGTCGCTTGTCTGAGAAAAGCCGGCTGGGAGTTCAGCCCTGGGAATCCCTTGGATGGGGTGAGGGAAGGGGGGCTGTGCATGCAAATGATGCAACCCTGGTTGGGAGTGAGAAGGTTAGGCAGGGTTCACATTGTGCGTTAATCAGGTTCGCTTCCCAGCTATTCTAGGCAAAACAAAAAACAAAAAAAAATCTGGGGAAAGGGCTTTCCTGTGTTGGAAGATATGTCCCTCTGGGGTTCAGTTCCAAGTGGGAGAAAGACACTGGAAACATGGAGGCTGTTTGGAAAGATGGTTTAATGGTGGACAGGACCTCATGGTTCATGGGTAGCTGACCACATGGTGGGGAGAGTGAGATATATATTTTATACTCTCTCTTGGGCTTTGAACTTGCTTCCTGTTCCTGTGTAAGAAATATATTCTATTGGTTGTCAGACTCCCATGGGGCCATGCAAGGCTAACTTTGTAGGTTGTCTTGAGTCCCAGGCTTGGTTGAATCTTGCTGGGTGATGTAATCCAGTGGCCCCCAACCTTTTTTGTGCCACGGCCCGGTACCGGCATCACAAAATGATCCGTGGCCCGGTACCGGCATCAGCACGCATGACAAAGCAAGGCGAGCCGAGCGACCGGCCAGCCAGCCGTCCCCCGCTTCTCCCCGCCACCTTCAACTCCTCCTTTGTACCTTTGTCGATGGGCTTCGCTTTGGGATGGCTTCGGGACGGTCGCTCGGCTCGCCTTGCCTTGGGTGCTGAAAGAATCCTCGTGCCTTAGTTTCATTCGAAGCCCCCCCCCCTTCAATGAAACTAAGGCGCGAGGATTCCTTCAGGACCCAAATGCTCAGGACCCAACCGGAAAAGCTCACCCGGAAGCACTTTCTCATCGAAACAAGATGGTGGCGCCCAGCAAACCGGCGGCCCGGTAGGAAATGTTCCACGGACCGGTACCGGTCCGCGGCCCGGTGGTTGGGGACCCCTGATGTAATCTTCCCAGGTGCCATGTGGTGCATGGGTAGAGGGCTAATGCTATCACCCTGGAGTTGAAGGTCTTTCATCTTGTACATAAGCTGGCACCAAAATATCTGCTGGGTTTCTGTGTCCCTTAAGATTTCTGTTTCTCTTTTAGGGGAAATATTCTGCCTTTTTAATATTTCCTAGAATATTTCATTCTTCTAGGAGAGGGCTGGGTGCTACCTTTCTACAGATGCAAATGATCAGCTGTCTGCAAGGAATAAAAATCTTTCCATTCCCCAGCATCCTGTCGGAGCTGAAGAAGCTTCTTGGATGAGAAGTGAAATGTCTGCAAAAGAAAAAGCCAGAAAGTCCAGCTGCCTCCTGAAAAACACCTTTAGGACAACCATGACCTGGAGGACTGAGAATTTCTACAGACTTTTACTGTGTTTGATTATTTTTCCATCTCACTTGTGAAAAAGCTGGATGCCACTTGAGAGCGGAATCCTTCTGGTTTTCTGTAAGAGAAGAGACTAGAAATGGATGCAAACCAACCAGCCTGGGAGGGAGTGGGAAAAGGTCCCACTGCTGTTCAACCTGGGAGCTTCGGAGAAGTTTGGGCAGAACCCAGGAAGAAGATCCCGGAGGAGGAGGAAGATGCCCTCAGTTCTGAGATTCAGCGCTGGCGCTTCAGGAATAGCCCCTTTCAGGAGGCCGATGGGCCGCGAGAGCTTTGCAACCTCTTTCACCGCCTTTGTTGGGGATGGTTGCAGCCCGAGAAGCACACCAAGACTCAGATGTTGGACTCGGTGATCTTGGAACAATTTATGGCCGTCCTACCCAGGGAGATGCAGTGCTGGGTGCAGGAATGCCAAGCGGAGACCACTTGCCAGGCGGTGGCTCTGGCCGAAGGCTTCTTGCTGAGTCAAGCGGAGGAGGACGAACAGGGAAGGTATCAGGTGAGAGACACTCCTCTTGGGAAATATGGAGCCATCTTAAATGTGATTGAAATCTTAAATGTCTGCCTAAGAATTTTGCGTATTGATAATACAATGAGATGGTTAGAAAACCTTATTGGTGACATTGCCCCTGTGTTCTTCCAAACAACATATTTGGAGCAATTTTTCCATCGTCCTCTTCCATTCCAAATTATGAACACAAAAGGTCTAGCAATGTTGTGGGCTGAAATTTAAATTCCAGTTCTTGTCTTTTAACTCTGTTTCTTTGCCTATACTCCAGGTTCTGAAGTCCTTGCTGGAAGTGGGTACTAATTGTGCAGAGGGAAGCACAAGTCCCTCTCAAGAGTCATGTTGTAGAGTGATCTCCAAGCAGGAAAGTCAATCTCAGGATGCCTCACTTGGTAAGGGATGGCCGCTCTACCTAGTTGGAGGCTTTCTAGAGAAATCCCGTTTTTTCTAAATTCTCTCTATCCTCCTGTCTTGTCATGGGACTTACTAGAAGGTGACCCAGAAAGATATAAACTTCAAGGCTGTCAGGGGAAAAATCCAGATCATTAGCAAAGCTGCACTTGTAAAATTGAAAAGACAGCACACCACAAAAGTCTCACTTCAGGAGTCAGAGTTTTATTGAGTTTTAGAACATAGCAAACACAAGGCACTTATATTGCCGTGAGGGTTAATTGGACAAGCAATCAAAGCGGACGGCTTGAGGCCAATTGGCCCCCACCCACTGTCCAACATTACATTATACCTTAAAACTGCAAACACATGATTTTCCAGAGCTTGCCATGCTGTCATAGCAACCGGGGCAGTTTTCCCATTCGCTCAACCTGAACATTGCAATATTGTTCTTTTAGCAGGTACAGCTAGCACATAGTTCCCCATTTTCCACAGCCCCAGTTCCTCTTACCTGATAGAACAGGGGTGTCAAACTCAATTTCATTGAGGGCCGCATCAAGGTTGACCTTGGGAGGCTGGGGTGGGCATGGCCACCTCGATGTCACTTTTGTTGGGGGTGCCTGTGTTGGCCCAAGCACTCTGCCAGTGAAAACGGGCTCCCGAGCTGTGTTTTTGGCCACGACAGCCTCCTGTAACCCTGTGCCAGTGAAAATGGAGCTCAGGAGGGCTCCACATTGCCCTCATGAGCTCTGTTTTTGGCCACAACAGCCTCCTGCAACCCTCTGCCAGCAAAAATAGAGCTCAGGAAGGTCACAGATAACAGATAATCAGAGTTGGAAGGAACCTTATAGGTCATCTAGTCCAACCCCCTGCCCAAGCAGGAGACCCTACACCATTTCTGACAAATGGCAGTCCAATCTCTTCTTGAAAGTCTCAAGTGATGGCGCTCCTACAACTTCCGAAGGCAAGCTGTTCCATTGGTTGATTGTTCTCACTGTCAGAAAGTTTCTCCTTATTTTCAGGTTGAATCTCTCCTTGTTCAATTTCCATCCATTATTATTTGTCTGGCCTACGGGTGCTTTAGAAAATAGCTTGACCCCTTCCTCCCTGTGGCAGCCCTTCAAATATTGGAAGACTGCTGTCATGTCTCCCCTGGTCCTTCTCTTCCCTAGATTAGCAATGCCCAGTTCCTGTAACCGTTCTTCATATGTTTTAGTCTCCAGTCCCCTCATCATCCTGGTTGCTCTTCTCTGTACTTTTTCTAGAGCCTCAACATCATTTTTATAGTGTGGTGAACAAAACTGGATGCAGTATTCTAGGTGTGGTCTTACTAAGGCTTTATAGAGTGGTATTAGTACTTCCCTTGATCTTGATTGTATCCCTCTGTTAATGCAATTTAGGATTGCATTAGCTTTGCCATTTAGGATTGCATTAACCATGTGCTCCATTTTCACACGGACTGGTCCTTCCCCGTTTCCAGGTCAGCCCTGTGGGCCAGATCTAAGCATCCTGTGGGCTGGATCCGGCCCCCGGGCCTTGAGTTTGATACTCCTGTGATGGAAGAAGAAACTGAGCGTATAGGAAACAGGAACCACACGTTAAGACATACATGCAGAGCACAATTTCAACAAACAATATTGATTTTACTTCTGGCCCTTACAGTTATGTATCCATTAAAAGCTACTCCTTGCATCTAATCGCCTTTATCCATCTTCAAAAATGACCCCAAACTTAGCCTTAGAGAGGCAGACCATAAAACTCTGGTCAGAGTTTATAAAAATATGTGCATTCATACAAACCCCAGTCAAAAGAGCCCTTCAGGCCAACAACCTTCTATCAGAGGCTCAGGTCCTTATTTTCTTCTCACAGGCTTAAGTCCATCAAAATATATCCCTCACCATTCCACATACTGCCCTTTAGTGACCTCTGTTTGCAGAAAACTGATTCTTTGGTGGGGGGGGCGGTATGTGTGTGCGTGTGTCCCCCTGAATTGCATTCTGACTACATCATCCTGAGGTACTTCTCTTTGTTTTCAGTGATTCAGACAGAAGCAACTTGATTTCAGCCTTCCTTGATACATAATTTCAGATAAATTCTGACACATATTTCTATTGGGCCATCTCCGACAACATCTGTCCTTGCGGGCATGTTTCTAGGGGTGCCAGAATTTCATCATCCACACAGAACAGGATTGTTTCAGGCTGTTGAGGGTGGGGGAGCATCTACCACTGAGTGAATGCTTTGGTTGTCAAAAGTATACCTCTTTGTCTTGTTGGTGACCAAAAGCTTAGGAGACGGAGCCAGTTGGGTTTGTTCCTCCGTACATGCTGTGGTTGTGGTCTTCTGCTCTTTACTCTTGGCTCTCAAGATGGAGCCCATTAAAGGCAAATGAAAGGTATAGGGCAGGATGCAGGACAGGAAGTCTTTAAGCTAGGAAAAAATGGAGTTAATTCCTCTTTCAGCTTCCATCCTGCCTGTCTCCTTCGCAGGGAAAAAAATGGCATCGCTGTTATTCATTCGATCACCTCCTGGTGCTGGTGGAACTGAAAGAGCAGCTGCGCTTTTAACTCAGGTAAGAAGGAAAAGGTTGGGGCTAATTTGGGGACGCAGTGGGAGACATCCAGTTTCATGTGGAGTCTCAACATATGATACTGCTGTTCATGACCAACCCAGGATAGGTAATTTAGAACGCTCACATTCCACCTGCCTCCCAAGATTGTTTTGGAAATGTATTTAATACTGATGGACTCAAATGCCACCTGGCAGTTCATGCAATAAAATGTAAAAAACAACAACAACCTAACAGACATAATGACAATCTCCTCTGGAACAGTGCCACCTTGGATCATTTTTGGAAGGTCAGTAAGAAGCTGCCAGCCTAATTTGCCGAAATGCAGTGGAATAAAAGATCTACAGTAAGAGTTATTCCTTCTTTTTAAGATCAGAGTTTTCTCTTCTGGGCATTAAGGAGGTTGACAAAAATGAGTAAAGACTGAAGATAGTCATGACTCCAGCTTGGCTTCTAAAAAACTGAATCCATGCTAGTGTTTGATTGTAATATATAAATGGTTTTACATTGGTCTCTTCTCAGATTTTTCAACTTAAGGGTGTTAAAGTTCCTCGTTCTGTGAGTAACCGGGACTGAACCTGAGAAGATCAGCTGTGGAAACCTGAACTTGCCACTTGCTCAAGCCCAATTTACAATAATTAATAACATGAAATCAGGAATGCAATTAATACGCATATAACAGCTTTGATCATCTTCAGGGAGAGTCTGCCATCCTATATGGCCTATATGGAGAAGATGAGATGTGTAACCACTCCTTGAGTGATCAAGGGATAGTTTTATCACATGGCATGTTGAGTCCAGCTGAGGAAATATCCAATTAAGAATTACAGCTGTATGTGTTTTTGGGATATGCAGATTAAATTAGATCTTGCAGATTGAGTCTGTTCACAGGAATCCTTCCTCCTTCAGGATCCTGTATCCTTTGAGGAGGTGGCCATTCATTTCACCAGCGAAGAATGGTCACTGCTGGATCTCGGCCAGAAAGCCTTGCACCAAGAAGTCATGTTGGAGACATGTAGGATCATGGCCTCTTTAGGTAAGCGTCTATCTATCTATCTATCTATCTATCTATCTATCTATCTATCTATCTATCTTGGATCTGTGCAGGTCTTATTAAAATTATTTCATCTCTTTTATATTAATTGCAGTCCAACTCTCTGAATTTCTAAGCACCATAATTTCAGTTCAGGAATCAGTGGTGACCAGTCAGACTGGACATGCAATCTTGGAATTTTCTTTGGGCCCTATGTCAATACTACAAAAATGGTGGGAAGATAGGGATATTTTTGCTTATTTCAGTTGTCCTAACTAGCACCATATTTTCTCTTGCGATGATATTGAGATTACATCTACGTTGTCTCATTGGAAGCATCATATGTGCATCACATATATTGCTCAAATAATTGCAGATGCGATATGAAGATCAGGGCAGCAGAATATTGTATTGGTTGTTTTTGTTTTTATTTTGTATTCATTAAAAAAATCTTGTTAAGCACCCAGAATGACACGAGGTAAGCAACTATGCTAGTCTTTTAAACTAAGAAAAAAAATATTCATGGAGTCATTTCCCCTGTGCTTCATCTGCAGCTGCCCAGGAATAGATATGGGACATATCATGGGGATAGCAAACTCTGTGTTATATATTTTTCTGATGTATTTTTCTCCTCAAGCAGATGATGAGCCGAAAAATGAAAATGACCAAGAGCCAAATGTGTTGCCATCACAAATAATACTGGAATCTGCAAAGAAGTCAGGAAGGAAGAGATGTGAGAAAAACCAATCTTGTAATTGGAGAGAAGAGCTGAGTTCTGAATGCGCCAAAAAAGATCTTTTCCTGATTCAATGTGATTTCAAAGAAATCAATACAGAAAAATGTCACAGAAGTGGGGAAACAGCTCAAGCAAAACGCAGTTTCAGTAACAACTACACACCTGGAAAGAGCCTCAGCAATAATAGTAACATTATTTCTGATAAAATGGTCCATGCAAGAGAGAAGCCCTATAAATGCATGGACTGTGGAAAAAGCTTTAGGTGGATAAATAATCTAACTGCACATAAAAGGATCCATTCAGGAGAAAAGCCCTTTAAATGCCTGGAATGTGAAAAAAGCTTCCGTATGAAGAGTTCCCTTATTCTTCATAAAAGGATCCATATGGGAGAGAAGCCCTATAAATGTGTAGAGTGTGAGAAGAACTTCAACACAAGCAGTGAGCTCACTTCCCATAAAAGGGTCCACACAAGAGAGAAACCCTATAAATGCCTGAAGTGTGGAAAGTGCTTCAGACATAATGGTTCTCTTACTTCCCATAACAGGATTCATTCCGGGGAAAAACCCTATAAGTGTATTGAGTGTGGAAAAAGCTTCAGTATGAACAGCTCATTTACTTTTCATAAAAGGATCCATACGGGAGAGAAACCCTTTACATGCGTGGAGTGTGGAAAGAGCTTTAGCACAAATAGTGCGCTTTCTTCCCATAATAGAGTGCATACAGGAGAGAAGCCCTTCAAATGCACCAATTGTGGAAAAAGCTTCAGCCATAGAGGTTCTCTTACTTCCCATAAAAGGCGGCATTCAGGGGAAAAACCATATGAATGCAAGGTCTGTGGGAAAAGCTTTACTACGAACAGTTCCTTTATACTGCATAAAAGGATCCATACAGGAGAGAAACCATATAAATGCCTAGAATGTGGAAAGAGCTTCAGTCACAGCAGGTCCCTTACTTCCCATAAAAGAGTCCATACTGGAGAGAAACCGTATAAATGTACGGACTGTGGAAAGAGCTTTAGCAATAGCAATCACTTGACTACCCATAAAAGGATTCATTCAGGGGAAAAACCCTATAAATGCATGGACTGTGGAAAAAGCTTTAGTATGAACAGTTCATTTACTTTTCATAAAAGGATCCATACAGGAGAGAAACCATATAAATGCCTAGAATGTGGAAAGAGCTTCAGTCACAGCGGGTCCCTTACTTCACACAAAAGGATCCATACAGGAGAGAGACCCTATGAGTGTAAGGACTGTGGAAAGAACTTTAGCAACAGTAGTTACTTAACCTCCCATACAAGGATCCACTCCGGGTTTAAGCCATATATATGCAGGGAATGTGGGAAGAGTTTTATTTCAAGCAGCTCCCTTGCTAATCACATTAGTATTCACACAGGAGAGAAACTGTATCAATGTACAGAGTGTGGGAAGAGTTTCAGGTTGAAAGTTCACTTAACTTCCCATAAAAGGGTCCACACAGTGGAGAAACCCTATGAATGCATAGTGTGTGGAAAGTGCTTCAGTCATAGTGGTTCACTTGCTTCCCATAACAGGATCCACACAGGGGAGAAAAAATATGCATGCACGATGTGTGGAAAGAACTTCAGGTGGAGGAATCAACTTACTTCCCATAAAAGGATGCATACAGGGGAAAAACCCTATAAGTGCATAGAGTGTGGGAAAAGCTTCAGTATGAACAGTTCGCTTATGTCTCACAAAAGGGTCCATACCGGAGAGAAACCTTACCAATGTATAGAATGTGGGGAAAACTTTAGCACAAACAATGACCTTACTTCTCATAAAAGGGTTCACACAGGAGAGAAACCCTTTCAATGTACAGAATGTGGAAAGGGCTTCAGTATGAATAGTTCTCTTACTTGTCATAAGAGGATCCATACCGGAGAGAAAAAATATGTATGCATGGTGTGTGGAAAGAATTTCATGTGGAGGAATCAACTTACTTCCCATAAAACAATGCATACAGGGGAAAAACCCTATAAATGCAAGGAGTGCGGGAAAACCTTCAGTGTGAACAGTTCCCTTACGTCTCATAAGAGGATCCACACTGGAGAGAAACCCTATAAATGCATAGTGTGCGAGAAGAACTTCAGCACAAGCAGTGATCTTTCTTCCCATAAAAGGATCCACACAGGAGAGAAACCCTTTAAATGCTTGGAGTGTGGAAAGTGTTTTAGTGTGAATAGTTCCCTTACTTCACATAAGAGGATCCATACAGGGGAGAAACCCTTTCAATGCACAGAATGTGGAAAGAGGTTCAGTATGAATAGCTCCCTTACTTCTCATAAACGAATCCATACTGGAGAAAAACCATATTCATGCCTAGAGTGTGGGAAGAACTTCAGTACAAGTTGTAATCTCCGTTCCCATAAAAGAATCCACAAAAGAAGCCCATAAAAGAATCCACAAGCAATCCATAACATTGCTGTGAATGTGGAAATTCTTTTTGTGAAAACTGTTCTCTTAGCCAGCAACTTACACCACATGTTCAGAGAGTTCAAAATTACAACAGCAGTGAATGATGGGTCTTACAAGTCCCGCCTGACATTACAGCTGCTGCAGAACTTCTGGGTTCCTGTGAACAAAATTCAGACTGTTGGCAATTCACCTGTCCTTACAATCAACAGTGGTTCTACTGTGGTAGCACACGTGCTATCTTTCCTCAATGCTGCCTCGCTGAGTCCCCACCCTCCTCATTCCCCATCAAAGCTCAGTCCACTTACCTTTTCTGTAGTCCACAAAGCAGCCTCAATTAGTGACTGATCCCTCCACATGGAGGTTGCATAGGTCCATCTCTGAAGAAGGCTTAAGACCTGCAGGAACCCTGTTGATTGAGAAATGGAGTATTGGGTTCCTTGGGATGGGAGAGAAGCAGGACAGGACATGTGTGAGCTAGGGAGGTTCTGCAGCATGGGCCTAGGTATGCTCTAGTTCAGGAGTCACCAACATTTTGGACCTCAGGGACCACCAATTTTAAATCCCGTGGACCACTAATATGAATTTTGACTGACGGTGGCTTGCTGACATTGGTGGGAGAGAGAGAGAGAGAGATTGATCCAATCTAACCTCGGAGGACTGGCGGTGATGTTCTCTCTCTCTCTCTCTCTCTCTCTCTCTCTCTCACACACACACACACACACACACACAGAGGTCCCTCACACACCAGGCAAGGGGCGTGGGGCAAGTTCCCCCCTCCACTTTTTCCCCTCTTCCCTCACTACCTCATGTTGTTCGCAATGCAAGCAACGCAAGCCTTGTGTTCCCGCGCAGCCTGGAGTAATTGCTTTGGGGATGACATTTCTCTGCGGACCACCAAAATTTTCTCGCAGCCCAGCAGTGGTCCGCAGCCCACCAGTTGGTGACCATTGCTCTAGTACTCCCAAGACCACTACATCTGAGACACCCTATGCTCCACTTAACAATTGCATTGTGGAGAGGATTGGTTTCATTAAGCAAGGTGATCGTGTGAGTGCCTTAATTAATGTCCATTGCAACTTGCAACTATAATTGCAGGCTTCGTTACAGTCATAAATTGTGGATTACCTATACTTCTCATAAAAGGATTCATAAGGAAAAAATGCATGAACAGTGTGTGGAAAGGACTTTGGGTGGATCATCAGCTTCCATAAAAGGATCCACATGGGGGAGATAACTTTAGGGACTGAGATATCCTTAATTCCTTTAAACGATCTACTGTAATATTAAATACTGTATATACACTAAAGGCAGAGCTTTGGTCAATTATTGCCAACTGATATGTACTAAAAGGTTTCATACAAGGGAAATACAATGTAAGCATGTAGTGTGGGAAGATCTTCAAGTGCTTTTTCTTTATGCCTTTGAAGTAGTTTTTTGACTCTTGGTGCTACTAGTCTCTGCAGATTTTGGGGCAAGATTTTTCCAGTGTTTTATCGTTGTTGCCATTGTAGGGCTGGGAGAAAGTGATAGGCCCAAAGTCATCCAACTGGATTCATGCCTAAAGGAAGACTCCTGGTTACTAGCTTGGTGCCTTAACCACTCCATCAAATTGGCTCTTTCAAGTGTAATAGAAATTTTATTTTCTACAAATGTTATTGGAGATATATGTGGGAGAAACATTAGAACACGTGGGAAAAGTTTGAGAGGCAACCATCCACTTGGAAAGGGGATCTATAAATGCAAAGAGGATGGGAAGAGAGTAAGCAAGATTGCTTAATTGCTATGGTAAGATTTATATGGGAGAAATCTAGAAATATAGGTCTGGGGAAAGAATTAAAGGGCAGCAATCTTAAGAACTTCAGTACAAGGAGCTTATTTCTTAGAAAAAGGTTCGCATAGGAAAGATAGAATAAATGCATGGAATACAAAGAGTCTGCTGACTCTTTCCCATAAAAGGATTCACACTTACGGATCTAGTACAGTGATGGTTAACCTTTTTGTCGTGTGCCGAAAGTGCGCATGTGCGTATGTGTGCCTGCACCCATAATGCAATGCGTGCGTGACCCACCCCTACCCCTATCCCATGTGCATGTGACCTGCACCATGTGCCTCTGTGCATGCACGTGTGACCCCCTGCACACCCCACCCCTGCACATGTGCCTGCATCTCCCATGCATGCGCCGCCTCCTGCACATGCGTGGCAGATACCCGACAATCAGCTGGCTGAGGGGGGGTGCACATGCGCAGTGGATCAATTCTGGGCGATGGCTCACGTGCTGGCAGAAATGGCTCTGCGTGCCACTTCCAGCATGTGTGTCATAGGTTCGCCATCACAGATCTAGTAAATACAAGGATCCTTTGAAAAGAGGATGTACAAACTCGGAGGATTGTCATAACATCGGAGAAATTGAACAATGTATAGATTATGGAAAAAGCTTCCAGGATAGATTTCTTAATGCCAGAAGTATTACCTAATTCTCTAGTCCCAAACCTTTTGGGTACCAGAGACTGGTTCCATGGAAAATAATGTTTGCATGGATGGGGGCATGGTTTCACATGTTACCTAGATCCCACACATGCGCAGATGAAGCTTCACTTGCACAGCCCGGTTCCTAAAGGACTGAAAACATGTCCGGTCCAGGGCCCAGAGGTTGGGGACCCCTGACCTAATCTGTTTGGTCTGGCTCATGAGAATTTTTTATTCAACTGTCCCAGTCATTATGCAAAAACTGCCTGGTCAAGCAGGTTTATTTAGGCTGAAGTAATATCTGAAACGAGTCTGGGATCAGTTCTAGGCTTTGTAGAGAGTTGTCATATGCAAGCAAAGCTGAGAAAAAAAAATGTATATGTGTGCATTTTTAGTTCTACTTGCTATAAATGTTGGGACTTAAACATTACCAAAGTACTGAAATTATTCTTTTTTCATATAATCTGATGTGCATAACTGTTGTTTAGCAGGAAAAAAAAATATCATCTGAATGTTTATATGTACATGCTTGTTTAGCTTCGATCTCTGGGTGCAAAACTGCATTAATCCTGCTGAAAGAAGTGTAGCCAGTGAATTAATGAGTGCCTCTTGATGCCTTTTTACTTTCAAAATGGTTTTTTTTTTAATCCAACAATATATGAGCATTAAAAAAAAAGGTTTGAGCAAGTTGTTTCTCTTTATGTCTTTATTTCCTACATAACCAGAACCATATTTTTTTGACCTTTTCCAGAAACGCCATTCAGCTCAAATAGAATTTTATGGATTTCTGTGTGTGTTAAAATTCCAAAACCACTGCAATTTCTCAACTGCCCTGATTACGCCAAATGATCATTCCCCTCCCCACTGCGCCAATTTACCTTTTAAGCTAGTTGGATAACATTAAAATTAATTAAACAAAGAAACAAAATTTTCAGGAGTTCAGTCCTCTTACGCCTACCCCTCCCCATATCATGGGAGTATCACGGGAGATTAAAATTCAGATACCCCGTTTTCCCCCCAACTTCAGTTCTCTGTGAAGCAATGTGGAATTATGTGGCAAAGGCAGAGGTGGGATTCAAATATTTTTTACTACCAGTTCTGTGGGTGTGGCTTGGTGGGTGTGGTGTGGCTTGGTGGGCATGGCAGGGGAAGGATACTGCAAAATCCCATTCCTTCCCCACTCCACTAACCTGCTTTCCAGCTCCGTTCTCCTGTGCAGGGCAACAAAAGAAAACCCTGCTGGGACTCGGGAGGCAGAGATAGATGGGGGTGGGGCCAGTCAGAGGTGGTATTTGCCAGTTCTCCTAACTACTCAAAATTTCCACTACTGGTTCTCCAGAACTGGTCAGAACCTGCTGAATACCACCTCTGGGCAAAGGGTCTTATTCCCAAATTCAGAGGCTTCCCAAAAGGGATCCAAGCTCAACTTTTCCCTGACCTTAAAAAAATAACACCACTCAAATTTGAGATTGAGAAGAAAAACCTGAAATTTCTGAAGAAACCAAAACACTTTTGTCATAGTTCGTTATATATTTTTTCTTGCATTTGTGGACTTCTGTCTGAAAATGCCTCACTTTCCCTCTTTCACTTTCGCTTTCTGTCTCTTTCCTCTTTTAATCCCACCGAATTTTGGGACCTCCAGATCCAAGTCTAATTCGGGGCCCAGAAGGTCCCACTTGCACCTAACCACTGGGGGGAGACAAGAGAGGAGCACGGGTTGGTCTGTGAGTTCGTTTACACCAGTGTTGCAGTGGGTGACGTTGCTGGGTTTACACAATTGCACAAGGACACAGTGAGGCTTGTGATATCTGGGTGGCTTCTACGTGACACCTCTTGGCTGAGGTCGATCTCTCTGAAGACCGCACTCCTCCTGTAAGGAACAAAGCATGAACATCTAGTATTATCCAACGTTTTGTGCAATCTTTTCTCAGTTCCTCAGTGACTTCTCACCAGCATAAAAGCCATCAGAGATGCCACTGTCTCAACCCCCACAAACAATAGCTTGTATGTTATGATTTATAATATATTGTTTACTTGATATCCTAGTATGATTTATGTTGATTATTTAGAATCCTGTGACTATCACTAAGAGTTGTATCTTATGACGAATGTATTTTTATGATGACTATGTTGGGAAAAGCAAAGCAGGAAAGCATTTAGGCAGGAAAAAAAAATCAAAGGTGTAAGTACAGATTAGGTGAGCCCTGGCTCAAAAACAGTCACTGTGAGAGGAATCCTAGCGGACGATCACTTGACTATGAGCCAGCAGTGTGCAGCCGCCACCAAAAAAGCTAATACAATCCTGGGTTGTGTAAACAGAGGCATAGAATGAAGATCAATTTTGGTCACCGTACTACAAAAAAAAAAAAAATGTGGAGACTTTGGAAAAAGTTCAGAGACAAGCAACTAAGATGATCAAAGGTCTGGAGACTAAACCATATGAAGAACAGTTGCAGGATTTGGGTCATCTGGCTAGGCTAAAGAAAAGAATTAGGAGTGACATGATAGCAATATTCCATATTTGAGGGGCTGCCACAAAGAAGAGGGGATCAAATTATTCTCCAAAACACTGGAGGGCAGGACAAGAAACTAATCAAAATAAAGCAACCTGGAATTAAGGAGAAACTTCCTAACAGGGAGAACAATTAACCACTGGAACAGCTTGTCTTCAGGAATCATGGGCGCTTCATCACTGGAGGTTTGTAAGAAGAGATTGGAGAGTCAATTGTCTGAGATGGTATAGGTCAGTGGTGGCTAACCTTTCTCGGTTCCCAATACAAAAAGTGCGCTCGCGCTCGTGTTCCAGCACCCAGAAGGCAATGCATGCACGCCCCCCCACGTGCGCTGTGGTCTCTGTGCATGCGTGTGCGTCTCCTGTGCACACCGTGCATGTGCGCCAGATACCCAACAATCAGCTGTTGGGTGGCGGTGTGTGCGCGCATGCGCAGTGGAGCTCTTCCGGGTGACCTCTCGCATGCCGAGAGGTCCGGCATGCGTGCCATAGGTTCATCATCATGGGTATAAGTTCTCCAGCAGGGGGCTGGATTAGAAGACCTCCAAGGTCCCTTCCATCTCTATTCTAATTCTATGATCATAATTTATCACTTATTGCTTGTATGTACACTGAGAGCTTATGTCCCGGAGACAAATTCCTTGTGTGTCCAAGCACACTTGCCCAATGAAGAATTCTGTTCTGTTCTATTGAGCATGGGTTGGCCTGGATGGCCTTTAAGGTGCCCCTCACGATCTCGCAGTTAGAAGCCCGGGCGCTGCCTGCAAGTGTTGTATCTTACGATTCTTGATGAATGTATTTTATTTTGTTTTATTCTTATGTACACTGAGAGCTTATGTACCAAAGACAAATTCCTTGTGTGTCCAGGCGCACTTGGCCAATAAAGAATTCTATTTTATTCTTTAAAAAAAAGTGCCACCAGGGGGCGCACCTCTCTCTCTCTCTCTCTCTCTCTCTCTCTCTCTCTCTCTCTCTCTCTCTCTCCACTGCGCATGCTCCGCTACGATTGCCTACCTTGGGTGGACCGGTTGTGGCTGCGCTTTGGGGGGATTCGTGGGGTTCGGGCTGGAGGGGCTCCCGCGACCCAGAGCCTCCTCGCGGGAGGAGCAGCCCCCTTCCACCCAGAGACAGAGCCTGTCCGGCCGGTTCTCGCAGGCGGGGAAAAGTCCGCCTCGCCCTTCAAAGAAGCCGGAGGAGAGATGGAGGGACGCCGGAGGGTTTGCTGGACTGGGCAGGGTAGGGGAGACACCCACTCCTGCTCCTGCCTTTGCAAGCAAGGGATCCGACATTAGGGGTGGGTGAGTGGGAGAGAAAGAGTGGAGGGAGGGGAAGCCCAACCAAGTGCTCGCATTGGGCGTAAACCAGATTTGCTTCGCAGCGTTCCGAGCGGTGGGGGGAAAAAATCCTGCCTGGCACTCCCCTGCCTTCTGCAAAGGGTCCCTATTTCTAGCTATTTGGGGGTTGGGAGGCATTGGAAAGGTCCGATTCTGTGCCTCAGGAATTCATTTCTGGCCGGGTCTGTAAGACCCTCCATATTTTTCTTGCTGTCAGTGGAGCTCAGCTGCACTTCTGCAGAAGACCCTCCTCCAAAATGAGGGCTGGTCTCCAAGGGGACCTGGGGTTGAGGCGGAGAGAGGAACAGACCGTGCCCTGAGCCTCAAAACACCTGGTTTTTGGCCCTCCCCCCCCTTCCAAAATGTCACTTTTTTGCCCTCGTTTTTGATTAAACAATCACTGTTTCTGAAGGAGAACAGTCGGTAATTCCGGAAGATTCCGTTAAAGAAGAATGCTCGTAGCTCAGGGTTGACGTTTCCTTTCTTTTCCTCCTCAGATGTAAAAGCTGGAGGCCTCTTGAGAGAACTGAATGGCTTGAAAATCTTCTCTGGGGCCTCTCTATGTAACTCCTTCAGAGTGCAGGACTGAAAAGACCTCCGCAGACCAGGAGATCCGCAGAGACCTTCTGGATCCCTGTCAGAGAAGAGGCCAAAATGGATGCAATCCACCCAGAATGGAAAGGCGTGGGGAAAGACCCCATTGCCGCTCAGCCTGGGAACTGTGGGGAGCTCTGGGCAGGACCCAGGCGGAAGATCCCGGAGAAGGAAGCCCTCAGTTCTGAGATCCAGCATTGGTGCTTCAGGAACAGCCCCTTTCAGGAGGCCGAGGGGCCGCGAGAGCTTTGCAGCCGCCTTCATCGTCTTTGCTGGGGGTGGTTGCAGCCCGAGAAGCACACCAAGGCTCAGATGTTGGACCGGGTGATCTTGGAGCAGTTTCTAGCCGTCCTGCCCAGGGAGATGCAGCGCTGGGTGCGGGAGTGCCGAGCGGAGACCACTTGCCAGGCAGTGGCCCTGGCCGAAGGTTTCCTGCTAAGCCAGGCGAAGGAGGAGGAGCAGGAAGGGTATCAGGTGGGAGACACTCCTCTTGGGAAAAAGATATGGGTTTTCATTTGCTTGAATTCTAAATTGTCTGTTTAAGGGAGTTTGGGGTATTAATAACTTGTTCTATATCCATGCTTCGCTATGAAACTATGTGATCGGGCTTAGTTTTTGGGGAGGAAAATAAAGGGAAAATTCTGCCTCTGCCTTCCAGCATCCATCAGTATTCATCTGGCTAGCGTCCTGTCAGTGTGTGAGAGAGTCAAGGGCTGTTTGGAAACTGAAGCAGTATTTGCTGTGTGAGCAAGGAGACAGCAAGGAGCCTGGGCGTGGCTTAGCTCAACTGTTCTGTACTAAAGCTGCTTGGTGCTCTGAAATTGAAACTGAAACTCCTCTGCTTGTGTTTTGCATTTGGAACAGATTTTTTTTCAGGTGGGGAGGGGGAGTAGAACTCCTTAGCATCAGAGCGTGTTAATAATAATAATATACGAAATACTAATGCTCTGATGGTCATTTTGAAAAATCCTTTCTTAATGAGCACCTAGAAGCCAAGAGGAATGTATGTGCCAAATTTCAAGTTTATAGGCTTTGTGGTTCTGGATATTTTGTGATGATGCGTGAGTGGTATTTCGCTTTTATATATAGAGATAGACACAACCAGATATTTAGAGATCATCATTAAGGAAAGTGTTCCAGAGGACACTTTTGGAGCAATTCTTCCACTATCCTTTTTTATCCTTAATGATGGACACTGAGGACACGCAACATTGTGGGCACAAAATGAAAATCCAGATCCTCTTTATCTCCTGCCCTCTTAATTCTTCTTCACAAATATTTCAGGTTCTAAGATCCTTCCTGGAGGTGGGGATTAATTATCCTGAAGAAAGGGTAGATCCCATAAACCCTACTCAGAAGTCATATTTGAGAGGGATATCCAAGGGAAAACATCGATGTCAAAATGTCTCACCAGGTAAGGCAATGCTCTACATGTTTAGAGGTTTTCCAGAGAGCTTCTAGCTGTTCTTAATTCTCTGTGTCTTCTCATGTCTAGTTGTAGGACTTATTAGATGACCCACCAAAAAAGCCTTAACTCTCCCTCTTCAAGCTAGAAGGCTTCAGTTTCATGAACAAAGTCCCTCCCTTCAGTTCATAGACTATTTTTCCATAATTCCCCTTTTGCAAAAGACTGACTCGTCTGGGGATCGCCCTGTGTTGCATTCTGGATCCTCCATCCTGAGCTATTTTTCTTTGTTCTCACTGATGGGGATTGGGGCAATCAGTCTTGATAATTTTGAGTGAATTCTGTTGCAGAACCTTTCTGGATCATCTCCAACACAATCTGTCCTTGCATGTTCCTGGGGTGCCAGAATTTCAGTTGAATGGTTGTTGCCAGAATGGTTGGTCTTTCTGGGATACCAGAACAACATGGTTTCAGGTTGTAGGTGATGGAGAGAGAATAAACGTTGCTTGAGTGAATGCTTTGTTTGCCAAGAGTATACTTCCTTGTCTCCTTCCTTCCCAATAGGTTAGGAGAACAATCCAATTGTGGTTTGTTCTGCAGTGTGTATTGGGGCTGTGGGCTTCTTTTATTGACTCTCAATATGGAGGCAAAACATAGGAGTGAGAGGTAGAGGTTTCCTCCCTGGGACAAGAGGAAATAGTAAGTCATGCCTTCAAGCTCAAAAAATGTAGTTAATCCCTTTCTTGTTTTTATCCCATCTGTCGTTCCCAGGGAACAAAATGGAGTCACCGTTCTTCATTGGTTCCTCTCTCTGTACTGGTGGAGCTAAAAGAGCAGGTGAACTTTCAGCTCAGGTAGGAATGAAAAGATCTGGGGCTAATATTGGGGAGCAGTTGAAGACTGCTTTGGGGTCATTTGAAGTCTACGCATATGATACTGCTGTTCCTGAGCAACGTGGGACGGGGAAATTAGGATTCAAATTAGAGATCGGTCACACTTGGTCTGTCTCTCTAGATTGTTTTGGAAATGTGTTGGATTCTTTAGTGATAATACGTGGTTGGACTTAAAAATGATAGTTCACATTTTAAAACAAGCAAAGGATAGCGCCATCCTTGATCATTTTGGGAAGGCCATAAGGAGGTTGCGAACCTAATTTACAAAAAGACAGTGGAATAAAAGATATACACTGTTATTCCTTCTTTTCAAAATTTAATGGCTTTTTCTTCTGGGCTTTAAGGAGATCATCCAAAATGGATAAAGAACAAAGACACCCCTGACTCCAGCTTGGCTTTTAAAAGCTTTATCAGTGTTGGTTTGGGATGCATTACAAATTAGCCTCTTCCCAGCTTTTTGTCCAGGAAAGAGTTAAAGGGGCTGGTGGACCCCTTTATGGATTGTTTATGTTGTGGATTTTTAATGAAAGTTACAACTTACACCTTTTAGTGTAAATTACTTACACACAGATAAAAAGAGAGATGCAGGATTGGTGATATCACATAACATCTTGAGCTCAGCCAGGGAAATGTCCACATAAGCATAACACTGTGTTTTTAGGATTTGCAGATTAAAGGAAATCTTGCAAATTTTTCCTGAGTCTGCTCACAGGAATTCTTCCTTGTTCAGGGTCCTCTGTCCTTTGAGGAAGTGGACGTTCATTTCACCAGCGAAGAGTGGTTGCTGCTCGATTCCAGGCAGAAAACCTTGCACCGAGAAGTCATGGTGGAGACATGTAGAATCATAGCCTCTTTAGGTAAGGGTTCCTCTGGAAGAAAATTTCAGTCAGAGTAAGGAGTCATTAGCTTAATTTACACCTTGAGAAAACTGTATAGATGTTTATGCTTATTTCAATTGTCCTTATCACCACATTTTCTCCTACAATTATTTTAAGATTTAAGATAACTTTTATTGTCATATTTTACTGAGAGTATACTGGCTTACATTAAAAACGAAATTCTGTTGCCTGATCTCAAGAGCAAGTATATACCTACCCATACACACATACATAATACAGATATACACATGCTATATACATACATATATACCTGTACCCATAATAAATAAATAAATAAATATATCACTGTCCATTTTGAATGCATAGTGGAAAGAGGAAACTTAAGAGTTCACAAGGTATTTTGCAATGATATGTATGTTCTGTCATCGGACATCTGACATTTCTGATTTCCTTTCTCCTCTATCCCCCAAGCAGTTGATGAGCAGAAGAATGAGAATTACCAAGTGCCAAATCTGGTGCCATTGCAAATAATAAAAATTGAAATACCAGAAGAAACATCTGCAGATAAGTGGGGAATGAGGAAATATGAAAAAAACCAAACTTACTATGGCAATGAAATATTCACTCTTCAGCATGCAGAAATGGATCACTTTCTGACCCAATGCATTGTCAAGGAAAGGAATATGCACAACACTCAAAGGAGTGGGGAAATATTAAAAGGAAAATCTGTGATTAGTAATGACTTTGAAATTAAAAAGAGCTATAGCAACAATAGCAACATTATTCCCCATAAAAAGACCCATATGGGAGAAAAACCCTATAAATGCCTGGAGTGTGAAAAGAGCTTCAGCAGCAGCAGTTACCTGACCATCCATAAAAGGATCCACACAGGAGAAAAACCGTATAAATGCACAGACTGCGGAAAAAGCTTCAGTATGAAAAGTTCCCTTACTTCTCATAAAAGGATTCATACGGGAGAGAAACCTTATAAATGTCTGGAATGTGGGAAAAGCTTCGGGAACAGAGATCATCTGACTTCTCATCAAAGGACCCATACAGGGGAAAAGCCTTATAAATGCACAGACTGTGGAAAGACATTTAATTGGCATGGCCACCTGACTTCTCACAAAAGGATTCACACAGGAGAGAAACCCTATAAATGCCAGCAATGTGGGAAAAGCTTCAGTATGAACAGTTCTCTTACTTCTCATAAAAGGATCCACACCGGAGAGAAACCCTATCAATGCTTAGTGTGTGGAAAAAGCTTCAGTATGAACAGTTCTCTTACTTCTCATACAAGGGTTCATACTGGAGAGAAACCCTTTCAATGCTTGGAGTGTGGAAGAAGCTTTAGTATGAAAAGTTCCCTTACCTCTCATCAAAGAATTCACACGGGAGAAAAACCCTATAAATGTGAAGACTGTGGGAAAAGCTTTAGTATGAAAAGTTCCCTTACTTCTCATCAAAGGGTTCATACAGGAGAGAAACCTTATCAGTGCTTAGAGTGTGGGAAGAGGTTCAGCCACAGTAGTCAGCTTACTTCCCATAAAAGGATCCACACAGGAGAAAAACCCTTCATATGCACAGTGTGTGGAAAGGGTTTCAGCAACAGCAATCACCTGACCTCTCATAAAAGAATGCACACCGGGGAAAAACCCTATAGATGTACGGATTGTGGAAAAAGCTTCAGTATGAACAGTTCCCTTACCTCTCATAAAAGGATCCACTCAGGAGAGAAACCCTATAAGTGTGTTGAGTGCGGAAAAAGCTTCAGTATGAACAGTTCTCTTAGATATCATAAAAGGATCCATATGGGAGAAAAACCCTATAAATGCACAGAATGTGGGAAGAGCTTCATCCGAAGCAGTGATCTTGCTTCCCACAAAAGGATCCATACAGGAGAGAAACCCTTTAAGTGTACTGAATGTGGAAAGAGCTTCAGTGTAAACAGTTCTTTTAATTATCATAAAAGGCTCCATTCGGGAGAAAAACCCTATCAGTGCCTAGAGTGTGGGAAGAGCTTCAGTAAGAGCAGTGTCCTTGCTTATCATAAAAGGATCCATTCAGGGGAAAAACCTTATAAATGTATGGACTGTGGTAAGACCTTCAATTGGTATGGCCACCTGACTTCTCATAGAAGGATTCACACAGGAGAGAAACCCTATAGATGCCTGGAATGTGGAAAGAGCTTTAGTCATCGTGATTCCCTTACTTCCCATAAGAGGATCCACACAGGAGAGAAACCATATAAATGTATGGAATGTGGGAAGAGTTTCAGTCACAATAGCCACCTGACTTGTCATAAAAGGATCCATTCAGGGTTGAAGCCCTATATATGCAATGAATGTGGAAAGAGTTTTGTTACGAGAGGTTCTCTTACTAAACATGTTAGTATCCACACAGGGGAGAAGCTGTATCATTGCACAGTGTGTGGTAAGTACTTCCGGTTGAAAAGTCATCTAAATTCTCATAAAAGAGTACATACAAGAGAAAAACAGTAGAAATGTGTTGGAAGCGGAGAAGGGTTTTATGAAAACAGTACTCTTATGAAAAAAGCCAGAGGGGGAAAGTCATGCATAGTGTATGGAAAACCTTAATATGAAGAAATCAAGTTAATTCCCATAAAGGGACTGGTTCAAGGATCTTGTGGAAGACACCTGAGGTAAACAGTCCTCTTTTTTTGAGAATCGCCTGCCATAGGAGAAACTGCATAAAAATATGGATTTTGGAAAGAACTTCCAAGATAGATTTCTTAATACCATCTTAATACCATTTTACCACAGTCGGATTCGGCTCATGAGAATATATTATTAAATTAACAATAACAGAGTTGGAAGGGATCTTCTATCCCTGCTCAAGCAGGAAACCCAATACTGTTTCGGACAAATGGATGTTCAATGTTTCCTTAAAAACTTCCAATGTTGGATGGAGCACCTACAACTTCTGGACACAAAGTTGTCAGGAAAGTTCTACCTTGGTTTTCTTGTTGATTAGTTTCCATCCATTGCTTCTTGTCCTGGTTTCAGGTGCTCTGGAGAATGGGTTGACCCTGGACTAGACTTCCAAAGTCTCTTCCCATCCTATTATTTTATGCTCTGTTCTTTGTGGCACATATTTGAACACTGCTGTAATGTCACCTTAGTCCTTCATTTCATTAAACTAAACATATCCAATTCCTGCAACTGTTCTTCATATGTTTTAGCCCTGGTCGTCTTTGTTGCTCTTCTCTTTACTCTTTCCAGAGTCTCCACATCTTTTTTATATCAAAACTGGATGCAATAATCCAAGTGTGATCTTTATAATGTAAATTGTTGCGTTTGTTGTGTCAAAAATCTGTCAAAACCTGTCTGGTCAAGCTGCTTTATCTAGGCAAGAAGAAACATCTGAAGTAAGTCTGTTCAGGCTCCACGCTTTGTGGAGTTAATGTAATTGTGTTTAAACTATTGACCTTCTTTAAACATGTAACAAGGTACATAAGCTGTTGATTCTTTTTTCATTTATGTACATAAGTTTCATTTAGAAGTAAAAAAAATTCTGAATATTTGTATGTACATGCCTGCTTAGACTTGTATTTGTCTGGTGCAAACTTGCATTAACCCAGCTGAAAGGAGAAATATAACCGTCAGTTTATGATCACACCTGATGCCTCTTTATTTTAAAAATGGTTTTATAGATCTAACATTGTACCATAGGAGCAATGTCTTTTTTTTTAAAGGAGGGACTTAAATTGCTTGATTTAAATTATTCACTTATTCATTTCTCCATGTAAATAAGCAGAACCATATTTTCTATTGGGTCAAGGTTTTAAAATGTCACTTTAGTGCCATTTTGATTTTGTGATATCAAGGTGATTAGAATGGTCAGTCTAATTTGAAATTTTACGGGGCCATGGCATTGCAAGTTAGGAACAACTTCTTTGCTAGTATGATTGTGACTTTGTGCTTTTTATCTTAGCATAGCTTTTTAAATGTCTTAGTATATCCTTATTAACTATATTGGCTTGCAAGGTTAATATAATAAATTATTGGGAACTATAATTGTTGTGCAATGTAAATGATTCCTACTTAATATGCATTGAAGAAAAAAAATGAAGAAATCAGATGAATATGGAGATTTTCATGGGGGGGGGAAGAGTGTAATAAAATGTTAGAAAGTGGTAGAAGGTGGAGAGTTCAGATCTGATTCATTTTCACACAGCATAGAGAATGATGAACATTTATCCATGGAAAATGAGGAAAGCATGCTCAAAGCAGGATCCACCTATAACAGCAGCAACAAAGCAGTGGAACTAGAGCCTATTTTAATGTGGGAAGACCATTACACTCCTTGTAAATATATGGAATTTGAGCAGAACATCCTAATTGTGTAATTTTACATCTGTGGGGATAATCCATGCATCATTGAAAGTGTTTTGGCCAACTTTCTCTTCTTTTACACCAGAGGACTCAAAAGGGGAACCAGAAAATTTCAGTCTTTTGCCTCTTTCTACAACTTGGATGATATTTTTGGCTTTTAAGGATTTGCACTTGAGTCAGAGCGGAGAGGTCCAGGCAGCATCTACATTTACTTTCCCATTTAATATCATTAAAAATAATATATTCATAGAATAAGTCAAATATATTCCTTATTGTCGATCCAGCGATTCCACTCTTTCCCCTTTGAAAATGAAGCACTGAAAGAAACAGTCATTATTCTAAAGGGTCTTTGGAGAAAGCGGAGGCCGAGTCCTTGAAAGGGGATCCAATCTGGGGATCGTCCGATTCATTTGCCTCAGTGACGGGGTGATTTCAAAGAGTCCCCTAGGGAATTCGCACCAAAGAACCAGAAAAGAGATCCTGAGGGGGACACTGGGGAGTGGAGAAAAGGGGGCCACCTGAGGGAGAAAAGGGGGCCAGAAGGAGGCCCAATTCGGTCTAACCGAGAGAAAGGAGGAATCGAATCTCTCCCTGAGTACCCCAAAGATCCCCACATGGCGGCGCTTCCCTCAGAACCGCTTGTCTCTCCGCTCTTCCCGCCGGAATAGGCTCCTCCCACCCCTCTCGGAGCCACTTTTCCCTCTTCTCCGTCTGAGGGAAATCGCACAGGGAGGGGGCGTGGCCAAGATGAAAAGGGAGGAAGTCTCGCAAGCTCCCGGTTCTCTAGCCCTCAGCCTTTTCCCTAACTTCTCCCGAGGGGCGGGTTACCAGTCACCTTCTCCCCGCCCCGCCTGCTCGAGCATCAATGCCTCCTCCCGTTCCCTCACCCTTGACAAGGGAATGTCACTTTTACTTCCTAGGAAACCTTCCACTTTTCCCGTATCTGTTTTCCTTCAAGCTGTGACGGTTTGAGTCTCGCCCCCCCCCCCCTCTCTCCATTCCTCCAAAGTTGCCCCCACAGCCACGATTTCATCCCAGTCTTAGTCTACTACGCATGCTCTACTCCGTCTGCCTGGTCGGGTAGTTCCGGCTGCGAGTTGCTCTCTGGGAATCTGGTGGGGGCGGGCAAGTGGTGGGTTCCACCACTCAGATCCTCCCCAGGGGACGGAGCGGGAAGAGAAGAGAAGAAGCAGGAAGGACCCCAGGTCAGAGAAGCTTTTTGGGGGAAAAACTCTTCCATTTCTCCCTGATGGAGTTTTGGAGATTACTAATGCCAATAGATATTTAGAGAACCTCATTAGCGAAATTATTCTATCTTCCCTCCAAAGAGTATCTCGTTTGGAGCTATTCTCCTATTGGGTGTCACCACTGATGGACACAAGGGTTTTTTGGTCAGAAAATAACATTCAGATCCTCTTTTGTCCTGTCCCCTTCTTTGCTTATATTTCAGGTTCTGAGGTCCTTCCATGAACGGGGAGTAATTGGGCGGATCACACAAAACTTTCTCCTGATCTATCTTTCAGAGGGATCTCCAAAGATAGAAGTCAAGGTCTGGATTCCTCACAAGGTAAGGGGAGACTGGACTGGAGATTTTCTAGAGAGATTCTAGTTATCCTTAATTCTCTGTATCTTGTGTCTTAGTCGTTGGATTTGGTAGAAGGTGACCCAAAAGGAAAGATATCTTCAAGCTAGAAGACTTAAGTTGCACAAAGGATTTCCCTCCCTTCAGATCAAGCCTATATAGGGAATACTTTGACTTGCATTCTGGCTCCTTCTCCATCCTGAAAGATTTTTCTTTGTTTCTGGCCATCCTTAAGTAATAGTTTTGACTAAATTCATACACAGATCCCTGCTGGGCCATTTCCAGCACCACCTGCCCTTGCAGGCATGTTTTCTGGGTTGCTAGAATATCAATAATTTCCCTGGTTTCAAACTGCAGAGTTGGGTGGGGAAGGATTTACAGTGATTGAGGAAACACTTTGGTTGCCAAGAGTATATACTTCCATGTGTTGTTCCAAAAGGTTAGGAGAACAATCTAACTGAGGTTTGTTCTTCAGCGTGTGGTGGGTTTGGTCTTTTCCTTTTATTCTTGGCTCCCATGATGGAGCCTATGAAAGGCAATGTGTAGAAGAGGCAAAAATGGAGGTTTCCTGGGCAGAACAGGAAGAGATCTTAATTTGTCCCTTCAAGCTAGAAAAGATGAAGTTGAACCCTTTCCTGTTTCTATTCTGTCTCTCTCCTTCCCAGTGGACAAAATGGAGTCACCGATGTTCACTGAATCATCTCCGTCTATTGGTGAAGCTGAAAGAGCTGCTGGGTTCCCAACCCAGGTGGGAAGGAAGAGATTAGCAGTTTATATGGGGGAGCAGTAATAGACCTCTAGTTTCCTTTGGGGACTCAGCATATGGTACTGCTATTGCTGAGCAAAGCACAAAACAAGGAGATTAGAATTGGAAATTTAAATTTGTGATCAGTCAAACTAGGCCCATCTCTCAACAAAGATTTGGAGATCTATGGAATTCCTTAGTGGTTGTATAATTCTGGTTTCAAAAAATGCCACATGTGGCCTTTGTCAAATAAAGCAGAAAGGAGATGAATAGTTAGGCTAAATCTACTTTATGGTAAGTGTAATCTTGGTTTCCTATCGTTGGGGAAAGGGATAAAGACAGGAGAAGTAGAAATTACTTTGTGTATCATCTACATCTTGATGCCTGGAAGTGCTTCCCTAGTATTTTCATGAATGTTCATGAGTGGTTTTTTTCGATTTAACTTTTTTATTAATTTATTGAAGTATAAAACACCAAGAAAAAACCTTGGAAAAGAAGAGAGGAAGGGGAAAAGAGGGGGTATAGTGTAATGGGAGGGGGGAAAAAAGAAAAAGACATCAACTTTGGACACTCTTTGCCTTAGTCAAAGGTAACAACATTCCAACCGCAATGTTTTGCTTTTACAGTATGTACAAATTATTTCTATAATAATCTTGTTTAGTTTACAAAAACAGAATCAAAGTTTCATTTTTTTCTCATTGCAAACAGAAAATCAGGAAGCAATTTCAAGCTAGAGACAAAATTAAATATGATCTCTTATTTGGTGTTGTGGTTAGCCGGCAGCAGGTGCAAATGGTGGAGGAGAGCAAGGACTCGGAGGAGGGGCCGGGACCATCAGGGAGTAGACTGCTGCCTTCAGGGATGGTGGGGGCTGGCAGCAGTGATGAGGTTCCAGAAGAGCCTGTGCTATGTGCGTGTGAGCGCAGGATGATTTGTACAAGAGAACAGCTGAAGCTGCACAGACGACTCGGGAGTAAGGATGCAACATAATGGCCACTTCCTCCAGGGAATATAAGCCTGGTTTCAAATGGTTTTTGCCTTTGCAAAAGGCAAAAATGTTGGAAGGACTCAGTGTTGTGATTCAAGACTGGTTTATTTGAGGACTTCTGCCAAGATTTTTCTTGTTGGACTAATTGGCTGCAAGCCACCTGTTATCTACAAAGAGGTTTATTTGTAGATTAAAGCCATGAAAGTTTGAGTTACTGAGTTTATCTGTGTTTGCTCTCGGGGAATTCAGCTGGGTCAGAACATTTGTAGAAAAAAAATCATTTTTACCATCTCAGCTCTTCCTTGCTGCGGGAAATAATAGATCATTCATTCTCATATTTTCAAATCTAATCCATACTATTTTACCAACTTTATTGTTCAGCATTACTTAAAGAACCAGCAGACCTGTGTATACTTACATATTCATTTTAAAAATACAAAACTAACGTAAAGCTTTCTAACAGTACATATATCAATTTTTTAAAAAAAATATATCCATCCTAATTAATTAAACCATATTTAAGTCACTCCCTCCGGCTTGTGTTCATAGAATAGGATCTTTTTCTTCTTGGGAGAATCTATCAAGTCTCATTTCCTAAAGTTCTCTGTTTTTTTTAATACCCATAAAAAAAGTCCAAAAGTTGTTCTGTTAGACGTTGTAAATTGGTTTGAAATAAATCTTCCCCAATTAAATTTTTCCTCATTGAAATTTTTATTTTTAGTGTCAGTCTATCCATTTCTGCACAATCTAAATTTTGTTTTAATTACATCATCCTCTGTAGGAGTTTCCTTATGTTTCCAGTACTGCGCAAATACAATTCTTGCTGCTGTCAAGACATTTAATATTAAATACAGGTTCCCTTTGCCATATTTTTCCAGTATTATGCCTAGCAAAATATTTCTGGCTTAAAATCGTATGTTGTTTTAAGTCCAAACTTATGTAGTTTTGTCCAATATTTCTTTGCTTTTACACCTGTTTACCACATATGATAATACGTCCCCGAAGTCTGGTTACATTTCCAACGTTGGGAGGATATGCTTCTAACCATCTTTTCTCATCTTGCCGGTGGTAGATGCCACATATAAAACATTTTATATAAATTTTCCTTATATGTAGTTGCCATTGTCAACTTACAATGTCTTTCCCAAAGCTTTTGCCATTTGTCTAAATCTATAGTATAGCCAAAGTTTTTTGCCCATACTATCATTGTCCCTTTTACCTGTTCATCTTCCATTTTTAAGCTTAACAAAAATTGTATATTTTCTTTATCAACTTTTCATCTACTAACATTATTTGGTCAAATATTGTAGGCACTTTATAGAAGCCATAATCCTTAATATCTTTCTCATATCTCGATTTTATTTGCATATGCGGCCACCATGATAAGTCTACATCTTAATTTTGTAACTCTTGTTCGGTTTAAATTCCACATTTAAAATATCTTTATAAGTTTTTTTTTTTACTACATATTTACTGCATTTGGAAGTAGCAATGCTTCCACTGTTGAGACCCAAACTGGAATTTTAATGCAAATTTTTTCTTTCACCTTTTCCCACACTGAAAGTTGAGCATTTCTTATATAGTGTCCTTGAAAGTATTGATGAGTTCTGTTTTTGATATACCATAAAAAAGCATGCCATCCTAATTGGAGATCACGGCCTTCTGAAAGCAGTAATCTGTTATGTCTAAAAGTTATCCATTCCCTCACCCATGAGCTGCATGGTAATAGAGCTCCCAATCTGGTCCAAAGCCCCCATTGTTTTTGGATTCTTGCAACATTTTCAGTTCTATTCTTGGTTTTTTCCCTCACATATTTCAAAATTATAGTATTTAATTCATCAAAGTAACCACAATATGATTAGTGACCACAATATGATTAGTGACCACAATATGATTGACTTTTGTCTCAACATACGTCCACACAAAAATCACAATGATGTAATCCCCAATTGTAACTTCAAAAAAGGCAACTATGATCTTATAGACAACGATCTCTCATCCCTTGATTGGCAGTCTCTATTCACTGGATGCAATACCGTTGAAGACCATTACAACATATTTTTACTTGAAGTCAAAAGAGTCATCAAACTATATGTTCCAACAACAACTCCCAAAACAAAACAAAAAAGCAGATTACCCATATCAATAAGGAAACTTCAATCCAAAAAGAGATCACTCTGGCGGAAAAACAAATCTGGTCACGTTGCCAATTTCAAAAACCGATACAAAAATTTATGCCACCAGATAAAGACCGAATGCACCAATTATCACATTAAACAAGAGGAAAACCTTCTAAGCACCAATTCCACCCGAGCTTTTTACAATTTTGTAAACAACAAACTAAAAGACTCAAGGTCCATCCCTCCCTTGATAGGACCTGATGGTAAAGACTGCAACGACGATACCATTAAAGCCAACATCTTTAACACATTCTTCGGCTCCGTATTTGTAAACAGCAATGGATCATGCCCAGTATTTCCTAGCCGTACCACAGATAACAACAATGATCTAATACATATCGATTTCACAGAAGACAATGTTGAAAAATCACTACGCAATCTAAAACCATCTCTATCTATTGGACCGGATGGAATATGTGCCTACTTCTTAAGAAAGCTATCCACTGCCATAGCCAAACCTCTAAGCATAATCTTTGAAAAATCTTTCAGGACCAGCTCCTTGCCTAACCTATGGTCACAAGCCACAGTCATCCCCATCTTCAAAAAGGGAGACCCAAGCCTAGTTGAAAATTACAGGCCAATCTCCTTATGCTGCGTCACCTGTAAAGTCATGGAATCAATTATTAACCAATCCATCATCCTCCACTTAGAGACAAACAACCTACTCTCCAATAAACAATTTGGTTTCAGAAAAAAACTATCCTGTAATCTGCAACTCTTACACTGCAAAAACATATGGACGACACAACTCGACCAGGGCAAAGCAATAGACGCAATCTACATAGACTTCTGTAAAGCCTTTGATTCAGTGGTACACGACAAACTACTCCTAAAAATAAAATCCTATGGTATCTCTGGACAACTGAATAACTGGATAGAAGCATTCCTGTCAAACAGACAACAAATGGTCAAAATCGGGAGCGTCCTATCAAATCCAGTACCTGTCAATAGTGGTGTCCCCCAGGGCAGTGTTCTAGGACCAACTCTCTTCATACTCTACATAAACGACCTCTGTGATCATATTAAGAGCAATTGCGTTCTCTTCGCTGATGATGTAAAGCTGTTCAATACCACAGACAATACTGCTACCCTACAAAAAGATCTTGACTAT
>NW_020716968.1:308472-343355 GCF_900518725.1 Notechis scutatus | reverse complement strand
ACGTGCCTACTGTCCCTGTCCTATTGTTTCTCTTATTCTTTTATTTTTCTTATGTACCCATTTCATGTATTCACAACTATGTATACACTTATACTTATTATCTTGTAAACAATTGGCAAATCAAATAAATAAATAAATAAATAAATAAATAAATAAAAATTTCTAGTTTTATTGGGACTGTTTGGAACAGGAATTGTAACTTTGACAAGATGTTCATTTTTATAGTTGCTATTCTCCCTACCATTGATAGCTGCAAAATTTTCCATTTATCTAAATCTTTTTTAAATTTGTTGTAACAGTCTTGCATCTTGATTGCAATACATCTTGCTGTTAAGTATATTCCCAAGTATTTATCTTAATCATCTGTAAATCTAATCTCTCTATCAATTCTCTCTTCTGTTTTCTATGAGATTTTTAACTAAGATTTTAGTTTTCTTTGTTTATTTTCAATCCTGCAACTTTCCTATATTCTTCTATTATTCCCATTTTAACTTAGGTCCCGTTTCCAATGGTTCTTCTAAAATAAATACTGTCATCTGCGAATGCTTGTAATTTGTAATTTTCCCTTTTTATTTCCATACCTTTAATTTCTAAGTCTTATCTAATATTTCTATTTAACACTTCCAATGTTAGTATAAATACCAATGTGGACAATGGACATCCTTGTCTTGTACCCTTTCTTATATTAAAATTCTCCGTTAAGTCCCCATTGACTATTACTTTTACTATTTGCTTACAATATATTGCCTTAATCATTTTTATAAAGTTCTTGCCAAATTCCATGTATTCTAACTGTTGTATCATAAATTGCCAATTTAAATTGTGAAAGGCTTTCTATGCATCTAAAAAGATCAGCGCCATTCCTTTTTCCGAGCACACCTCATAATATCCCAATGTATCTAGTATAAATCTTACATTGTTTTTAATTTTTCTTTTTGGAAGGAACCCATTTTGATCTGGGTGGATAAATTCATTCAGAAATCTTTTTAATTTCTCTGCCATTATTGATGCAAAAATTTTATAATCAGCATTTAATAATGATATAGGCCCATAGTTCTTTATCTGCATCAAGTCTGAGTCTTCTTTTGGAATTAAGGTAATATTAGTATCTATCCAGGTGTTGGGTGAAGTCAGTTTTATATTCTGAGGTTACAGTTAAGTTGTTTGCATTATCCGGTATTTGTAAAGTTGACACAGTAAGTTGATCATTTTCTACATTTTCTACACCTAGTTATGTTTTATTTTAATGTCACCTGTCCTATAGGATTAATATATTTTGGTTGATTCACAAAAAGATGAATCTTCTCCAAGGACTGATCAAGAATCTATTTTATAACTGACACCAGTTTAGTGGTTCCCTCTAGTGTTCAGAGACTATTTATTCATTCATTTAATTATTTTTTCGTTTCTCATCCAATCTGAACCCTTAAATATCAGCAGATTTCAACCACCCACAATAAAACAGTACAGAGCAACTAATTATTTTAAAAGTAAAATAAAAGTAAAAAAGTAAAAAAATATGATTGCTCTGGGATGCGGTGGAGGATCAGGATTTTGCATTATGATTGCTTTGGGATGGGGGTGAAGATTTTGCATTATGATTGCTCTGGGATGGGGTGGGAGTTAGGATTTTGCACCCACCATTCCAACCCCAGAGCAACCACAACTCCTTCATTAACCTGCTTTCCAGCTCTGTTCTCAGCTGCCACGTGCAGAGCAACAAAAGAAGTTTGTGGGACTTAAAAAAAAATTCAAACCTTCCAACTTCTCAGGGAAAAAAAATATCTTGTGAAATTGGAAGGTCTGATTGAACTTTTTTACCACTTGTCCCACAGCCTTCTTTTGTTGCCCTGTATGCGGCGGTGGAGAATGGAGCTAGAAAGCAGGTTAGTGAAAGGATGCTTTGGGGAAGGGAGGGGAGCTGGGCAGAAGCTGGAAAGCAGGTGGCAAGTGAACCCCCCCCCCAAGAGCTCCAGGGAAACGGTGGTGGAACATGAGTAGTGGCAGGTGGCGCATTGCTGGCCAGTGCCACTGGGTTACATGAGGAAGGGGCTGCTCTGACTGCCGTTTCCTCACTCTGGCTCCGCAGGCCAGGCTGCCAAGGATACTGTTGGGACTTCATCATCCTCCCATCGCCTCAGTTAGTGGCCACAGCATCGGTGCATCACTCAGCCTCCTGCTTCCTTGTGGCGGCGAGAAGGGAGAAGAAGCTTTGTACTCCCCCCCCCACCTCACTTTGTCCGTTGCGACCGTGGAAAAAAAAATAAGACCTCCCCAAAAATAAGCCCTTGTGCTTATTTTGGTGACCTAAAAAATTATAAGACTGGGTCTTATTTTCAGGGAAACATGGTAGTAGTTTAAAATGACAGGTTTTATCCTTATATTTCAAAACAAGAATATTCCATACTTCCTTATTTTGCTTGCCTCTAGCCATCCTCTCCCTGTTTTATAATAAAGAAAAAATGTCAAAAATAGCGTTCAAAATTTCAAAAATGGGTGGTAAGCTGTAACTAAAGAGAGCATCTATAGCTTGTAAACGTAATAGTCTTATAAATTGTTTAAGAAATGAAGGACACAGCTTATTGTCCGTTTGACAAATAAATGCCAAAATGGCTCTTTTGTCCAATAACGATGTGGTTTCGACCCTGCCTCTCAGCTTCAGCTCACCAGTTATCTTGGAAGCTCGGCTTCTAAAACTACTTGCAGGTTGTTTCCGTTATTGGAGTATCTTGAAGGATGATTCCGGCACTTTCCTTAACCTCAGAAAGTCAAGCAGACAAAAGGAAGCCTGCTTCTCCTGTTGTTAAGTTGGAAAAACGACAGTCCAGGGAGAGGAGATTCTCTGGGGGTGCCAGCTGCTGACCATGTCCTTCCCTCTTTTCCCCTTTTTCCCTTCTTACTTTTCCATGGTTTTGTTTTCTTTGTATACTTTGATAAACTAACGAAAAAGTTAAATTGAAATGGTTATGAGTGTGAGCAAGGCTGACCCTTTAAAGCAGGGGTCCCCAACCACCGGTCCGTGGACCGGTACCGGTCCGCGGAACAACTCCTACCGGGCCGCTGGCTTGCTGGGCGCCGCCATCTTTTTTTGATGAAAAGTGCTTCCGGTGAACTTTTCCGGGTAGAAAGCTCACCGGAAGCACGTTTTCATCAAAAAAAGATGGCGGCGCCAGCGCTTCTGGTGAGCTTTTCCGGGTAGAAAGCTCACCGGAAGCACTTTTTCATCAAAAAAAGATGGCGGCGCCCAGCTGATGCCGGTACCGGGCCGCGGTGCCCAGCTGATGCCAGTACCGGGCTGCGGCGTAAAAAAGGTTGGGGATCACTGCTTTAAAGAATCGCAAGGACTATTTGATTTGTACTGTGTTCCCAGGCAGATTTAAAGCTTCCCCAGAGGACTCTTCAATCATCACTCTGCTTGCTTGAGGAGGGTATCCTGGCTCGTGTGCGCCGTCCTGCCGATGAAAAACCAGCCAGGGGGCTTTGTGAGGTCATCTTTGGGGAAGCCACAGCACATACTCCTTCAGCCCCGGCTTGCTGAGTGGGGGGGAACAACCCTAATGCCTCAACTCCGCCCCACATACTGACCCAGCTCAGCAGCTTTCAAAGGCGTTTTCGGGGAGAAAGGAAGAAAGAAAAGAAAGAGAGGGAGAGGAAAAAGAAAAAACAGAAATGGGAGGGAAGGAGAGAAATGAGAGAGAGAAAAGGAGGAAGGGAAAGAGACCCATTTCCCACAGAAAACACTGGGAGCAACAAAACCTGGGTAGGTGTGGCTGCGGGCATCATGTGAAAGATAAGAAAGAGAAATGAGGAAATGATGGAGGGAGATGATGAGAGAAGAAAAAGAGAAATAAATGAGAGAATGGGAGAGAAAGAAAAGAGGGAGGCGAAAAAGAAAAACAAATGGGAGGGAGGGAAATGAGAGAGAGAAAAGTGGAGGAAGGAAAATGAGAAAATGATGGAGGGAGAGGATGAGAGAAGAAAAGAGAGAAACAAGAGAATGGGGAGAGAGAAAAGAAAAGAGGAAAGAGAAAAACAGAAATGGGAAGGAGGAAGAGAGAAATAAGACAGAGAAAAAGGGAGGGACAATTGCAAACATGATGAAATGTTGGGGCAACTGGTAGTCTAAGGCACGCTATGCTACTTGATCAAACCGGGTTGATGATAATGTCAGCAGAGTCTGTCAAGGTGATAAAATATGCCCTAATTGGCTGTCAGCCGTAAACTATGAATTATGTCTTTTTTATCATAGAATGTTTTGTTTCCACCTAGGGAAATGCCAATCAAGGGAAATGCTCTCCTTCAATCTGCAAATCCTAAAAGCACGAATGTCTATGGAGATTCTCAGTCATCCATGGTCACGTTTGTCCCAAAGGTGCTTTTTCAAGAGGCAACTGAACTTTCTGGTTGTTGAAGAAACCTCTTGGATAAGAAGTGAAACGTCTTCAAAGAAAAAGCAGAAAGTCCAATTAATACTTGAAAAAAGTACCTTTGGGACAAACGTGACCATGGATGATTGAGAATCTCCATAGACGTTTGTGCTTTTAGGATTTGCAGATTGAAGGACAGCTTGCAAATTCTATCGAGTCTATTCACAGGGATTCTTCCTTCTGCATTACTATTACTATTAATCTTCTCACCAGTCCTTATTACCCATCCCCTCCCACTTGTGACTGTATGACTGTAACTTTGTCGCTTGTATCCTTACGATTGACTGTTTCCTAGTATGATTTGATTGCTTATTATTGTACCCTATGATTATTATTATGTGTTGTACCTTACGATTCTTGATGAATGTCTCTTTTCTTTTATGTACACTGAGAGCATTTGCACCAAGACAAATTCCTTGTGTGTCCAATCACACTTGGCCAATAAAGAATTCTATTCTATTCTTTAGGGACCTGTGTCCTTTGAGGAGGTGGCCATCCATTTCAACAGTGAAGAGTGGTTGCTGCTTGATCCCAGCCGGAATGCCCTGTATCAAGAAGTCCTGTTGGAAACATCTAGGATCGTGGCCTCTTTAGGTAAGGGTTCCTCTATATGTAATTTGTTAAAAATGATTTCAACTCTTCTTTTTTCCTCTTACATTAATTCCACTCCTCCTTCATGGTTTTCTAAGTAGCAAAGTTTCATTTAGCAGAAAGAGATCAGTGTGGTGACTAAGAAGGGTTGACATTCAGTCTTGTGATCATCCTGGGGCCCTGGGTCATTACTACAGAGGTATTGGAAAGATGTTCAGGGAGAGGATGTTTTTGCCTGTTGCAGTTTTCCTACTTGGCAACAAATTTTGTCTTGCTTTGGGTTGCAATGACATATATTGTCTTATTGAGTGCAAGTAGGGTGGACATAGTTGAGACAATTTGTATGCCTCGTCCTGATGTCAAGACGTGTTTTTGCTTTAAATTTCTAACTGCCAAGAATAAGGGTTAGATCAGCAGCTATGCTAGTTTTTTAAGTGAATAACTAATATTCATGCTGTAATTTCCCTTGTTTCTTTCTCCGCAGATGTCCAGTAGTACATAAATCTATGCATAGGCACACCAAAGTGGACGTTTATTCTAATATTTAAAATTATTCTAATTTATTTTTCTTCTCCCCACAAGCATTTGATGTGCAGAAGAAGGAAAATGCCCAAGAGCCAGATTTATTGCCATTGCAAATAATCAAAGCTGAAATTCCTGGGGAGACATCTACAAATAAGTGGGGAAGAAGGAAACCTGAAAAGAAGCACAATTGGAAAGAAAAATCTATTCTTGAATGTGTGGAAATGGATCGTTTTCTGACCCAACGTGATTCCAAAGCAAATACGGGGAAATGTCAAAGTAGAAAAAGATTAAAAGCAAACCCCGTTGTTAGTAACCACTGCAACACTGGAAAAAGCTCCAGCAGTAATAATCTTACGTCACATAAAATGAAACAAGCAAGGAAGAAGCCCTACAACAGTGTGGAGTGTGGAAAAAGCGTTGGGAGAAGAGGTAATTTAACTTCTAATAAAAAGATCCATAAATGTGTGGATTGTGGACAAAGGTTCAGCAGGAAGAATTCCCTTACTTCCCATAAAAGGATACATACTGGAGAAAAACTGTATAAATGCATAGAATGTGGGACGAGCTTCAGAATTAGTAGTGACTTAATGTGCCATAAAAGGATCCATTCAGGGGAAAAACCTTATAAATGTGGGGATTGTGGGAAAAGGTTCAGCAGGAAGTATTCCCTTACTTCCCATAAAAGGATACATACTGATGAAAAACCCTTTAAATGCATAGAATGTGGGAAGAGCTTCAAAAGTAGTAATTATCTGATGTGCCATAGAAGGATCCATTCAAGGGAAAAACCTTATAAATGTGTGGATTGTGGGAAAAGGTTCAGTATGAAGTGTACCCTTACATCCCATCAAAGGATACATACTGGAGAAAAACCCTATAAATGCATGGAGTGTGGAAAGAGCTTCAGGGGAAGCAGTGCACTTAATTGTCATAAACGGATCCACACAGGAGAAAAACCTTATAAATGCCTAGACTGTGGGAAGGGCTTCGGCCAAAGCAGTAGCCTGGCTTCCCATAAACGGATCCACACAGGAGAGAAACCCTTTAAATGCATGGAGTGTGGAAAAAGCTTCAGTGTAAAGAGTTCTCTCACTTCTCATAAACGGGTCCACACAGGAGAAAAACCCTATAAATGCCTACAGTGTTGGAAGAGTTTCAGCAGCAGTAGTTATCTGATATTGCACAAAAGGATCCATACAGGGAGAAAACCTTATAAATGTGGGGATTGTGGACAAAGGTTCAGTGTGAAGTATTCTCTTACTTCCCATAAAAGGACCCACACAGGAGAAAAACCCCATAAATGCCTAGAATGTGGGAAGGGCTTCTCAACTAGTAATTATCTGATGTGCCATAGAAGGATCCATTCGGGAGAAAAACCTTATAAATGTATGGATTGCGGGGAAAGGTTCAGAACGACGTGTTCCCTTACGTCCCATCAAAGGATACATACAGGAGAAAAACCCTTTAAATGCATGGAGTGTGGAAAGAGCTTCAGGGGAAGCGGTGCTCTTAATTGTCATACACGGATCCACACTGGAGAAAAACCCTATAAGTGCCTAGACTGTGGGAGGGGCTTTACGCAAAGCGGTGAGCTTGTTTCCCATAAACGGATCCACACAGGAGAAAAACCCTATGAATGCATGGAGTGTGGAAAGAGCTTCAGTGTAAAGAGTTCTCTCACTTCTCATAAACGGATCCACACAGGAGAAAAACCCTATAAATGCCTAGAGTGTGGGAAGGGCTTCAGACAAAGCTGTGACCTTGGTTCCCATAAACGGGTCCACACAGGCGAAAAACCCTATAAATGCATGGAGTGTGGAAACAGCTATAAAAGCAGCAGTTACCTGATCCTCCATAAACGGGTCCACACGGGAGAGAAACCCTATACATGCCTGGAGTGTGGAAAGCGCTTCACTATCAAGGGCTCTCTTACTTCTCACGAAAGGATCCATACAGGAGAGAAACCCTATAAATGTCTACAGTGTGGGAAAAGCTTCAGCCGAAGCAGTCAACTTAGTTTCCATAACAGGATCCATACAGGGGAAAAACCTTATAAGTGCACAGAGTGTGGAAAGACCTTCGCTGCCAGTAGGTCTTTAACTTCCCATAAAAGGACCCACACAGGAGAGAAACCCTATAAATGCCTGCAGTGTGGGGACAGCTTCAGATTTAAAAGTAACCTTGCTTCCCATAAGAGGATCCACATCGGTGGGAAATAGAAATGTACGGAATGCGGATGTTTTTGTGGTTTGGTGTTTTCTTTCTGCAGAATCAACATCTGAAGTGAATCTGGGATCAGCCTCCAGGCTTTGTGAAGAGCTGGTGTATGCAAGCAAAGCAAGGGAAAATGTATGTATATATATTTTGTGAATAAAATGTATATATTCATTTTAGCCCTAATTGTGTTGAGAATACTGGCCTTTAAACATATAGCACAGTTTAAGCTTTTTTTCCCTCTCATCCCTCTCAAACTTGTGCACAAGTTTGGTTGCAAGTAAAAATCTCCCAAATATTTATATCTACAGGCAAAGGCATAGAATCAAAATCTCGTGAAGTATCAGTACCACTTTATAAAGCTTTAGTAAGTCCACACCTGGAATACTGCAACTAATTTTGGTCACCACACTACAGAAAAGGTGTTGAAACTTTGGAAAAAATTATAAGAACTAACGTGATCAAAGGCCTGGGGACTAAAACATGAAGAACAGTTGCAGTATTTGGGTATGACTAGTCAACCAGGATTTCAACCTAGAAATGAGAAATTTTCTGACAGTGAGAACAATTAACCAATGGAACAGCTTGCCTTTAGAAGTTGTGGGAGCTTCATCACTGGCAGCTTTCAAGAAGAGACCGGACTGCCACCTCTCAGAAATGGTGTAGGATCTCCTGCTTGTGTAGTGGGTTGGATTAGATGACATACATGGTCCCTTCTAATTTTGTTTATCTAGTCTAGTGAAATGAAAGACTGGGGTGACATGATATGGCAGTATTCCAATATTTGGGGAGCAAAGGGGAAGGGGTTACTATCCAAAGCAAGACAAGAAAAAAAATTGATGGAAACTGATCAAGGAATTACAGAGAAACTTCCTAACAGTGAGGACAATTAACCAGTTTAACAACTCGTCTTCAAAAATTGTACTTCATTAGTGGAGGTTTTTAAGAAGAGACTGAAGAATCACTTGTCTGAAATGGTATAGTGTTGGTGAACCTTTTCGGCACCAAGTACCGAAACCAGAATGCATGCGCATCTGCCAGAAACCGGAATAGCAGCTGGCGACGGCATGCATGCCCAGAGAGGGCTCTGCGTGCCACCTCTGACACATGTGCCATATTTTGCCATCACTGGAAAAGAATGTCCTGCTTGAGCAGGGGCCTACTCTAGTCCAAAAGACCTCAAAGGTCCCTTCCAGCTCCATTCCATTCAGTTCTATTCTCCCAACTGAAAGGGACTTTAAAAATTGTTTTATTGATCCAAGAGTGTATCATATGAGAAATGTTTTTTTTTTTTAAAAAAAAGCATTTAAATTTCTTCATTCATTCATTATTCAGTTTCTCGGATTAAAGTATTTTCTATTTCTCAAGTTTTTCATAATGTTACTAGTACCTCTATTTCATTTTGTGATCTCAAGTTGATTAGAAAGATCAATCAGACTTCACCTATGTTAGAGTCTGTAGAGTTGGTTTGATTTTGGAGAAAACTTAGTAACATGATTGTGACTTTGTGCTTTTTATCTTAATACTAGTTTTTTTTTAAAAAAAAAAGTTATTTCCTGATTATTAACCACCTTTCTCAATTTGAATGGTTAATAAATTATTGGAAACAGTTCCTGCGAAATGTAAATGATGCCTTTCATTATATACATTGAACCAAAAAGCTAAATGAAGAAATGAATACGTTGGAGATCCAGTGTGGGGATCTGGGGATCTTCCAAGTCATTTGACTCAGTGACGGGGTGACTTGAAAGGGTCCCCTGGGGGATTCGCACCAGATTGTTGTGGAGGGGTTCCTGAGGGGGACACGGGGGGGGGCCTGAAGGAGAAGAGGGGGCCAAAAGGAGGCCCAATTCAGTGACTGACCCAGAGAAAGGAGGAGTCCTGTCCTTGACGACCCCTAAGACCCCCCTCCCTCCTATGGTGGCGCTTCCCTCAGAGCGTCCTCTGTCTCCGCTTTTCCCGCCAGAATAGGCTCCTCCCACTCCTCTCGGAACCCCTTTTCCCGCTTCTCCGTCTGAGGGAATCGCACTGGGAGGGGCGCGGCCAAGAGGAAAGGGGAGGATTCTCGCAAGCTCCCGCCTAGCTCACGTCTCACCTCTAGGGGTCCCGGTCACCTCCCCACCCCAGCAACATCAATGGTCCCTCCCACACCCCCATCCTTACCCTGGGTCTTCCTTCCTCCCTTCGTTTCCACGGCTCCCGGCCATCGTCTCCACTAGCAACGGCAACAGGCGGAGACCATGGAGGCTTCCCCCCAAGACCCCTCCCCAAGAGAGGGGAGAAGTGGAATTGGGGGGAGGCGGGGCTTGACAGGGATACTTCACAGTTGGCTCCCAAGGAATAGGTTGCCCCAATGGGAAGCCTCCATTCGTATGAGTCATCTGTCTCCGGGCAGAATCTCTCGTGAGTTCTCCCTCCGGAGAAAGCGATTGCGTACAGCGCAACTGGGGGGAACCTTTCCGTGTTCAACCTGGGGGTCCCAAAGAGGACACAGGTGAGCCCCCACTGAAGCAATGTCTGGGGGAGGCAACGATTGCTGATACGTGGAAAGCCCAGGCTACTAGCCGATGAGGCCCCAAATCGAGAGGTCTCCTCCAGCCCTTGGTTTTCCCACGACCCCCGTGACACGTGTCTCTAGCCTTCCAGTGCAGCATCCACTCTTGCTTTCCAAGGGATTATCTGTATGACCTTGTGCTTCACGGGGAGCCCGTTTCCCTGAACTCCTGGGAAGTTGGACGCCTGAGAAACCTCAGGTGATGAGGATGTTTTAAAGGTTTGTCTCTGTCTTCTAGGGGAGTGGCTCCCCTCCCCACTTTGCTCACGATCCTTAATTGCACAATTGTTAGGAATTCCATAGTTTGCTGCTTTCCTGTGAAAATCGACCCAAAGCCACGTAGGATTCTGTCGGGGGGGGGGGGGGGCTTTGGGTTTGCTCCCCTTGCTGGGGGGGGGGGGGGGGGGGGGGGGGGGGCAGCCAGAAAGGAGATTTGCTCAGAGTTTCTTGGGTCCCGTGGACCTTCGTTGGGTCTCCGGGGAAGAGAAGGGACCCCCTGTCGCTTCAGCTCTCAGAAGGGAAAGTCACTTTCCTTTCCTGGGAACGCTTTCACTTTCCCCGGGTCTGTTTTAAGCTTTGATGGTGTGAGTCTTTCTCTCCCCTCCCTCCTTCTTCCGCTCTGAGTGTGTGTGAGAAAGAGAGAGAGAGAGAGAGACAGACAGACAACAAATACCCAGAGTTGGAAGGGACCTTATAGGTCATCTAGTCCAACCCCCTCCCCTCACCTAGGCTGGAGACCCTACACCATTTCTTATTTATTTTATTTATTTATTTATTTGATTTGTCAATTGTTTACAAGATAATAAGTACAAGTGTATACATAGTTGTGAATATATGAAATGGGTACATATAAGAAAAATAAAAGAATAAGAGAAACAATAGGACAGGGACGGTAGGCACGTTGGTGCGCTTATGCACGCCCCCTACAGACCTCTTAGGAAAGGGGTGAGGTCAATAGTAGACAGTCTAAGGTTAAAGTTTTTGGGGTTTGGGGAAGAGACTATAGAGTCGGGTAGAGTATTCCAGACATTGACCACTCTATTGCTGAAGTCGTATTTCCTGCAATCAAGTTTGGTGCGGTTTACTTTGAGTTTGTATCTGTTGTGTGCTCTTGTGTTGTTATGGTTAAAGCTGAAGTATTCATTGACAGGATTCATTGCCATTTCTGACAAATGGCAGTCCAATCTCTCCTTGAAAGTCTCAAGGGATGGCGCTCCCACAACTTCCGAGGGCAACTTCTGTTCCATGGGCTGACTGTTCTCACTGTCAGAAAGTTTCTCCTTATTTCCAGGTTAAATCTCTCCTTGTTCAGCTTCCATCCATTTAGAGAGAGACACAGACAGACAGACAGACAGACACCATACAAACTGGGAGGCCCATAATCCGCGCCTGGATTCTCCTGGTGATCGCTTGCAGAACTCGCTCTCCAGAGCAGACGCAGCTCCGGGCGAGAATGCTGCCCAGCATTGCCTCCGAAGCCGCTCCCACGGCCGAGATTTCACCCCAGGGGCCCACCAGGGGGCGCACTCTCCGCTACCTGCCTAGCCCACTGCGCATGCTCCACTCCGACTGCCTTTTCGGGTGAGCCCGGCTGCGAGTTGCTCCCTGGGAATCTGGTGGTGGGTGGGGCAAGAGGCGGGGGAGGGTCCCGCCACTTCAAATCCTTCCCAGGATTTCAGAAGGAGATTCTGAACCTTGGAGGGTCCGAGAAATCCGCCGTATAGTTACTCTTGACTGTGCATGGGGGAGATCCAAGAATGGGGCAGGGGAGAGGAGAGAAGTAAGCTTAAAGGAACCACCTGCTCACATCTCTTTCAGATTCCGGTTCCGGGGCTGCGAGGATCTTTGGGGAGGCAGCAGAGCCAGCGGTGCCAGTAGCTGGAAGATCCCTTCTGAATCTGGCAGGAGAGAAGCAGGAAGGGCCCCAGGTCAGAGAAGCGTCTTTTGGGGAATACGGAGGGATCTTCACATGCTTGAATTCTTCCATTTCTCCCTGATGGAATTTTGCAGATAAATAACGCGAGTAGATATTTAGGGAACCTCATTAGCAAAATTGTTCTTGCTTCCCTCCAAAGAGTTTCTCACTTGGAAGCTATTCTCCCGTTGGTCTCGGCCATCAGTCACTGATGGAGACAAGGGTTTTGTGCGCAGAAAATAACATCCAGGTCCTCTTTTGTCCTGCCTGTTAGGAATATGAGTCACCTAACAGCTATTTGGGTTAGAAATATATAAACCAGGATAAACATTTTAAAACTGTATCTTTAAGAAAATGCAAAAGTGTAATTAGGTGTGGTTTTGTCAAACGGCCATAAGATGGAACCAGAAACCTGGTTTGTCTTAGTCTTAGTCTCAGACGAGAGTGTGTCTGAGTGAGTATCTCTGTTTGCTTCTGTTGGAAAGTATTGCCCTTCCTCCATTTTTCCTAATTGACTGATATTACTGGATTTGATGTAAGTCTGATACTGAACTGTTTTTGACACTGGGATTTGATATTTCGATTATCCCTGGATTGAAAAACTGATTTAGCTGTGAATGACTTTTGGACTGCTTATTTTGGACTTTGCTTAACGTTTCTGGAAGTAAAAACCTACATTTACTGTACAGTATATCTGTGTGTTGTATGTGTATTATTCAAACACTACTCTCAAATACGTCTCCCTGTATGCGCTCATTCTCCTAACGGGAAATTACTCAACACTGTCCTCTTAACTACTCTTCTTTGCTTATATTTCAGGGTCTGAGGTCCCTTCATGGATGGAGGGTAATTGGGTGGATTGCACAAATCTTTCTCCTGATCTGTTTTTCAGAGGGATCTCCAAGGATAAAAATCAAGATCAGGATACTTCACTAGGTAAGGGGAGACTGTTCCATTGGGTTGGAGGTTTTTTGGAAAGATTCTAGCTATCCTTAATTCTCTGTGTCTTCTCTTGTCTTAGTCGTTGGATTTAGTAGAAGGTGACCCAATAAGAAAGATATGACTCCCTCTTCAAATTAGAAGACTTAAGATGCACAAAGGAATTCCCTCCCTTCAGAGCAAGCTTATTGTTTGCCTTTCACAGAAAACCTACTCTAGGAGGGAATACCTTGATGCATTCTGCCTCTTCCTCCAACCTGAAAGATTTTTCTTTATTTCTGGCCTACCTTAAGAGATAGTTTTGACTAAATTCCCACACAGATCCCTGCTGGGCCATTTCCAACACCACCTGTCCTTGCAGGCATGTTTCCTGGATTGCTAGAATATCACTAATTTCTCTGGTTTCAAACTGCAGAGAGTGGGGGTGGGAGAATATACAACGATTGAGGAAATGCTGTGGTTGCCAAGAGTATATACTTCCATGTGTTGTTAGGTTAGGAGAACGATCTAACTGAGGTTTGTTCTTCAGCGTGTGCTGGGTTTGGCCTTCCCCTTTTATTCTTGGCTCCCATGATGGAGCCTATGAAAGGCAATGTGTAGAAGAGGCAAAAATGGAGGTTTCCTGGACAGGACAGGAAGAAATCTTAATTTGTGCCTTCAAGCTAGAAAAGATGAAGTTAAACCCTGTCCTGTTTCCACCCCGTCTCTCTCCTTCCCAGCGGACAAAATGGAGTCAGCATTGTTTACTGAATCATCTCCTCCTATTGGTGAAGCTGAAAGAGCTGCACGATTCCCGACCCAGGTAGGAAGGAAGATATTTGCACCTTATATCGGGGGAACAGTAGGAAGCCATTTCAAGCTAGAGACAAAATTAAATATAATCTCTTATTTGGATAAAAGAATCATTTTCATTTCAACTTCTTGCTGTGAGGAATAATATTCATTCATAGGAGTTTCCTCATGTTTCCAGTATTGTGCAAATACAATTCTTGCTAATTCAAGACATTTAATATTAAATATAGGTTCCCTTTGTCATACTTTTCAGGTATTATTCCTAGCAAAAATATTTCTGGCTTAAAATCATGTGTTGGTTTAAGTCCAAACATGTATGTAGTTTTGTCCAATATTTCTTTACTTTTACACATGTCCACTACATATGATTATACATCCCCTGTGTATGGTAACATTTCCAACATCGGGCGGACATGCTTTTAATCTTCTTTGCTAATCTTGCTGGTGGTAGATACCACCTATAAAACATTTTGTATAATTTTTCCTTATATGTAGATGCCACTGTCAATTTACAACTTCTTTCCCAAAGCTTTTGCCATTTGTCTAAATCTATAGTATTGCCAAAGTTTTTTGCCCATTGTTTTCTGCAGGGCTGACCCTTTTAAAAAAAACTAATCCCATTTGGTTACTATGTCAGACAGAAATCCCACAGAATCTCTTGCAAACATCATGAAATGTCGGGGCCACTGGTAGATGGTGTGTCTAAGGGACGCTAGGCCACTTGATCAAAGCAGGTTGATGATATTGAAGGTCAGCAGAGTCAGTCAAGATGATAAAACATGCCCTAATTGGCTGTCAGCAGTAGGCTGTGAATTCTGCCCTTTTGATCATATAATGTGTTGAGTCCCTCTAAGGAAATGTCCAATCAAGGATTTTTACTTTGGCTTTTAGTCTCAAAGGTGCTTTTTTTTTTCAAGAGGCAACTGGACTTTCTGGTTGTTGAAGAAACTTTTTGGATGAGAAGCGAAACTCATCTTCAAAGAAAAAGCAGAAAGTCCAGTTAAAAGCACCTTTAGGACAACAGTGACAATGGATGACTGTGAATCTGCATAGACATTTCTGCTTTTAGGATTTTCATATTGAAGGAGATCTTGCAAATTCTGTCGAGTCTTCTCACAGGGATTCTTCCTTCTTTAGGGTCCTGTGTCCTTTGGGGAGGTAGCCATCCATTTCAGCAGTGAAGAGTGGTTGCTGCTTGATCCCAGCCAGAAAGCCCTGTATCAAGAAGTCATGTTGGAAATGTCTAGGATGGTGGCCTCTTTAGGTAAGGGTTCCTCTGTGCATAACTTGTTAAAAATGATTTCATCTCTTCTTTTTTCCTCTTACATTAATTCCACTCCCCTTTCATGGTTTTCTAAGTAGCACAGTTTCATTTCTAAGAAAGAGATCAGTGTGGTGACTAAGAAGGGTTGACATTCAGTCTTGTGGTCATCCTGGGGCCCTGGGTCATTACTGCAGAGTTATTGGGAAGATGATCAGGGAGAGGATGTTTTTGCCTGTTGCAATTTTCCTACTCAGCAACAAATTTTGTCTTGCTTTGGGTTGCTGTGACATATGTTGTCTTATTGAATGCAAGTTGGGTGGGTCATAGTTGAGACAACTTGTATGCCACATCCTGATGTCAAGACTTGTTTTGGCTTTAAATTTTTAACTGCCAAGAATAAGGGTTAGATGAGCAGTCATGATAGTTTTTTAAGTTAATAACTAATATCCATGCTGTCATTTCCCTTTTTGCTTTCTCCGCCTATGTCCAGTAGTAGATAAATCTAAGCATAGGCACACCAAAGTGGAGGATGTAGATTATTCTAATTTATTTTTCTTCCCCCCACAAGCATTTGATGTGCAGAAGAACGAAATTGTCCAAGAGCCAAATTTAGTGCCATTGCAAATAATCAAAACTGAAATTCCTGGGGAGACATCTACGAAGAAGTGGGGAAGGAGGAAACCTGAAAAGAAGCACAATCGGAGAGAAAAATCTATTCTTGAATGTGTGGAAATGGATCGTTTCCTGACCCAACGTAATTCCAAAGAAAATACGGGGAAATGTCAAAGTAGAAAAAGATTAAAAGCAAACCCCGTTGTTAGTAACCACGGCAACACTGGAAAAAGCTCCAGCAGTAATAATCTTACATCACATAAAATGAAACAGGTAAGGGAGAAGCCCTACAACAATGTGGAGTGTGGAAAAAGTGTTGGGAGAAGAGGTAATTTAACTTCTAATAAAAAGATCCATAAATGTGTGGATTGTGGACAAAGGTTCAGCAGGAAGAATTCCCTTACTTCCCATAAAAGGATACATACTGGAGAAAAACCCTACAAATGCATAAAATGTGGGAAGAGCTTCAAAAGTAGTCGTGTCTTGATGTGCCATAGAAGGATCCATTCAAGGGAAAACCCTTATAAATGTGTGGATTGTGGAAAGAGCTTCAGTGTAAAGAGTGCTCTTACTTCTCATAAACGGATCCACACAGGAGAAAAACCGTATAAATGTATGGAGTGTGGAAAGAGCTTCAGGGGAAGCAGTGCGCTTATTTGTCATAAACGGATCCACACAGGAGAAAAACCCTATAAATGCATGGAGTGTGGAAAGAGCTTCACTGTAAGTTGTGCTCTTACTTGTCATAAAAGGATCCACACAGGAGAAAAACCCTATAAATGCCTGGAGTGTGGAAAGAGCTACAAAAACAGCAGTTACCTGATCCTCCATAAAAGGTTACACTCGGGAGAGAAACCCTATAGATGCCTGGAGTGTGGAAAGAGCTTCACTAACAAGACTTCTCTTAATTCTCATGAAAGGATCCATAGAGGAGAGAAACCCTATAAATGCATAGAATGTGGGAAGAACTTCAGGCAGAGTGGTGACCTTATTATTCATAATCGGGTCCACACAGGAGAAAAACCCTTTAAATGCATAGAATGTGGGAAGAACTTTAGGCAACGCATTCAACTTACTTTCCATAGACGGGTCCACACAGGAGAAAAACCCTATAAATGCCTAGAGTGTGGAAAGAGCTTCAGCCAAAGTGGTGCCCTTGTTTGCCATAAACGGGTCCACACAGGAGAAAAACCCTATAAATGCATGGAGTGTGGAAAGAGCTACAAAAACAGCAATTACCTGATCCTCCATAAACGGCTCCACACGGGAGAGAAACCCTATACATGCCTGGAGTGTGGAAAGAACTTCACTAACAAGACTTCTCTTACTTGTCATGAAAGGATCCACACAGGAGAGAAACCTCATAAATGTATAGAGTGTGGGAAGAGTTTCAGCGAAAGGAGACGACTTATTTCTCATAACAGTATCCATACAGGAGAAAAGCCTTATAAGTGCACAGAGTGTGGAAAGACCTTTGCTGCCAGTAGGTCTCTGACTAAGCATAAAAGGACCCATGCAGGAGAGAGTGCTCAGGGTTCCGACAGATGCCCTAATTAACAGATGTTCCATAATTGCTGGAATGTGGGAAGAGCTTCAGATTTCAAAGTCACCTTACTTCCCATAAGAGGATCCACAGCGGAGGGAAAGAGAAATGTATGGAATGCAGAAGGAGCTTTTGTGAAAACAGAATGCTTCTTAAAAAAGAATCCACTGTGTGCAGAAAAATATCCTATGGACCGGTGGTTGCCAACCAGTGGGCCGGGGACCACTGGTGGTCCATGAGAAAATTTTGGTGGTCTGCAGAGAAATGTCCCCCCCCCCTACAAGCACTCCCCCCAAAGCAATTAATGCAGGCTGTGTGGGAACACAAGGCCGAGAGCAAACCTTACCTTGAGTAGAGCCAAGTAGCTTGCTGATGTATTTTTTTTAAAAAAACAAAATTTTATTTTTAGACAAACATACGCAAACACACAACATAAAAACATCAAGCCATCTTCCAATTATGTACATACAGTGTGTCGGTTGGTTACAAATTGTTTTGTGTATGCTCTCCATAGTCCTCACAATTACTTGTATATATTCTCATTATCAGTCAAATATTTCTAAATACATTATCATTGTTAATCATTAGATTATACTATTATTCATTCATGTTATGTGAGATGTTCCATATTTTTAAATTGATTTATAACAATTCATATTATCCTAAATCCATCCCATTATTATAATAATACATCTTTATAGATTCTATATAGTTCTATTCTCCTTATATTGTAAAATTCTACATATTTCATTACCATATTTTATTTTCTAACCATTGATAAATCCCAAATCTTATAGAATTGTTTATCTTCTTCTTCTCTAATTTCAAATGTCAATTTACTCATTTCAGCACATTCCATTATTTTCTTAATTTCCTCCAGCGTTGATATTTTCTAATTTTTACAATTTTTAGCAAATACAGTCCTAGCCGCTGTTAATACATTTACAATCAAATACTTCAATTCCCTACTGTATATTTCAGGTAAAATTCCCAATAAAAATATCTCTGGTTTCAAGTACCGGTATGTGTTTTTTGTCATTTTTTTCCAAGTGTGGATTTTAGTCCAATATCTTTTAGCATCTGTGCACATCCACCACATAATAGTAATATGAGCCAGGTATCTGATGACATTTCCAACATTTTTCAGATTTGTTCTTGAACATTCTTGCTATTCTTGTTGGGGTAAGTGCCACCTGTAAAACATCTTATACAAGTTTTCTTTATATGCTATTGACGTTGCCATTTTATAATTTTGAGACCACAATTTTTGCCATTTCTCTAAGTCAATCCCATATCCAAAATTTTTCCCCCAAGCAATCATTGTTTCTTTAACTTGCTGTTCTTCTAGGTTAACCGCTAATAAGTATCCATATAGTTTTTTAATCACCTTTTCATCAGTACCTGTCAGAGAAAGAAAAAAACAGCTTTCTATCAAAAAAAAAAAAAAAGGAAATAAAAAACACACTGCACCTGTATAATATCCAAGACTTTTTGTTAAGTTCCAAACAATTTATAACTCTCTTCTTTAGGGTCTTGTAATCTTTCTGTAAATTCCAAACTTTCTTTCAACACCAGACACCAGCCACTGATAGAAATCCAGAAGAGCACCTATAATAACACTCTCCTATGCTCTTCCCTCTATCTTATCAAACCGGCTCAAAGTCCTTGAAGAAAAGCCCCAGTTCTTTCTCAGCTTTGTCTGGTCTTAGAAAGTGAAAGAAAAACAATGTTTCCAAGCCTCTGGGTGGCAGTGTTACAAATTTTCCTCTACTTACACTTCCCCCCTCCTTTTCCAAAACAAAAGTGTTAAAAGTATTTTAAATAGTAAAAGGTAAATTAAAAAAAGGAGAAAAAACTAAAAAGGAATCTCTAACATAAAGTATTATAAAGACAAAAGAGAAAAAGGAAAAAGAGAAAAAAATACAAACCCAGTCCTGTTTCAAAGTAAAAAAGCGTACATAAACAATCCAGCAATAAAAAACACTAATTTTGACTTCCTGTTTAAAATTGCCACTTAACCACTTCTGTCTTCAATTTTACAATTTCTTTCTTTTTCTTAGGGTGTTTGGCTTTCCACAATGGAAGCACTGATGTATCTAAATGTTGTAAAATTGGAAAAAAACAAAGACATTCTGAATGAGAAAGGGGAACTAAAAACAAAACAGGAACTAAAAACATGCCTGGCATGTTTGCCACACCTGCAAATACAATCGAGAGTAAAGCTTTCTATTAAGACTTAAAATGGAAGATGAACAAGTGAAAGAAACAATGATAGTATGGGCAAAAACTTTGGATATACCATAGAATTATATAGATGGCAAAAAGTTTGGGATAAAAATTATAAATTGACAATGGCAACTACCTAAAGGAAAACCTGTATAAAATGTTCTACAGGTGGCATTTGCCACTGGCAATGCTGGCAAAGATGTTTAAAACATGTCCGCCAAATGTTGGAAATGTAATCAGATACTGGGCTCTTTATTACCATATGTGGTGGACATGCCCAAAGGCCCCCCAAAAAATTGGACAAAAATAAACACATGGTTGGAGAAAATGTTAAAGCAACATATAGATTCAAAACCAGAAATATTTTTGTTAGAAAATACCAGAAATATATGACAAAGGGAACATATATTTAATACTACATGCCTTTACAGGAGTGAGAATTGTATTTGCACACTGGAAGAATGAGAAAACTCCTACAGATGAAAATATAATTATAAAAATACTAGATTGTGCAGAAATAGATAGGTTAACATTAAAGATAAAGGATAAAGAAGACACAATAGTTTTTAACATGGGATTTGTTTTACCAATGGTTAGACAATAGAGGTAGAAATTAGAAGTTGGAAGTTTATTACTAGGTATAAATGAATAATATTTTTATTATTATGTACAAGTAAATTGACCCAGACAATACACTGTTTACTAAGAACTTATGTATGTTAAAGAAAAATATATATTTAAAAAAAAACTTATTTCCCTTATTAATATGACCCACATCAGGGCTACATACAGCACGGGAGGGAGATCCAGGGCTACATACAGCACGGGAGGGATTGAAGTGCCCTTAATTTGTGTAAAAGGTTCCACTGTGATATGAAACCATCTAAATCAGGGGTGTCAAACTCAAAGCCTGTTGGGGCTGTCCTGCAAATGGTAAGGCGCTGGGTTGCGTCGCTTTGGTCCAGCCCATCACATCCCGGCAGGTGCACATATGTATAGGATGCAGTGAGCTGACACGCACACAGGCCTGGCCCATGCCATCCCAGCAGGTGTGCGTGTGCAGCAGAGGAGTTGGGTGGACACCAGGATGGGGTAGGCTATGTGCATATATGCACCTGCTGCTTCCTGTGCACACGCGTGCCTGACGGGATGGCGTAGGCAGGGTATATGCGCGTGTGCCCAGAGACGTCTTCCCTCAAAGACATTCGCCAGGATGGGATGGGCAGGGCCAAAACACACGGACTGGCCCCTTATTATTTCCATGGCGGCCGCACTTAACTGGCTTTTCAGGTGTGTGTTTGCACAGGGGGGAAGGTGTTTCGTAGAAAGATTCTGAAGCTGGTCCTCCAAGAAAAAGGCATGGCAGTATCAGCACCGGCAGCAGGCAGAATTGTGGGGAGAGGCAAATGATGCGCACCACTGAGTTTGCCTGTTCCATTCCATATGGCTGGGACAGTGGCTACCCAGCATATCCAGAAGGCTGGACCATGTGCCTCTCCCCTGTGCCTCTTCCTCCGGCTATTGCCATGTCCGCAGGCCAAGACAAGGTGAGGAGGGCATGGGGTAATAGGTCGCTTCTGGTCGTCAACTCTGCCCCCTCAATGGTCTTGAGGGAAGCATGTTCCTGTCTCGTATCCTGGCATCAGAGGCTGCCAGCAGCTCACAGAGGTCACTTATTATTAGGCCACTGTTGTCACTTCCTGGAGCACCAGGCCGGCACAGTCAAAAGGAGGCAAGTGGCCAGCTAGAAAGGCTGAGTAGAGGTGGCATAGCATGCTCATTCCCAGCAGACAAAAGGCAGCCACCAGAAGCGGTGAAAGCTGGATCCCCATCAGCACCATGGCTGCCCAAGCATAGCCGGGATCGCATGCCTGTGGCCCCATCTCTGCTGGGTCTGGTTGCCAATGGGGATCTGCCTTTCCCCACTCACGGTGGCTGTTTTTTGCCTGCTGGGCCTTGGTGTGATATACCACCTCTACTCGGCCTTTCTAGCTGGCTCCTTTGGGCTGGGTGGGTCTGCCGAGTGGCGGTGGAGTTGCCTCCTTCACTGGGACTGCTTGGTGGGGAGAGATGAGCCGTACCCTGCCCTGTGAGGCAGCAGTTGCAGAGCACTTTCGGGGCGTTGGCCGACTGACACAGCTCCTTCAGATGGAGCCCCCCCAAGGCTGTGGTTCCTTCCCTGGACTGAAGTCAGCCTTCTGTCTTGCAGCCCCACTGCTGCATCTCTGTTCCAAGCTGAGAGTTGCAGACAAATTCCCCACTCGGCTGGCGTTCCCGGAAGGCGCAGCTCAGCTGTGGTGCCAGGGAAACGGCATGACGCTTCAGGGGTAGTGGAACTTCCCTCCATGTGAGTGGCCGAGTCAACAGGGCGCTGCCAAAACCGGTGCCCAGTTCATCCAGCCTTGGGACAGGCACTGCTTCCTACCCCACCACCCGCTATGATTTGGGAAGCCCAGCTGGGCACCGCATGTTGGGTCTGGTTGTGGACGTGGAAACGCCACTTCCTCCCCAGCTTCCTACTGGACCTGGTACAAAGCACCCCTCTCGTGCAGCAGACCCCATCTTGCCAATGCTGTGAGCCGCTGTGGTCCGGTGCGCACAGGCGAAGATAATATGACCAGTGACAATCTGATCTCCAACCACAAGCCAAAACAGACAGTGGGACAGAGTTAGTACATCCAGTGGTCCGCATTACATTCCTCCCCCCCTCCACCTCCGCTTGCCAGTTCGACACCCAGCCCAGTGATGACAGCGGGCCCAGAGCCGCAACATTTTCCAACTGAGGGCTGGTACGTGTCTACAGCCAGAAACTTCCACCCCCCCATTCAAAGGGGGGCAAGCATATGGTAGTCAATAGGTTTCCAGCTGTAGCTGCCCCACCCCCTGCCTCACTTCACCTCACCCTGTGGGACAAGCCTCCTGCCCACCGCCCCACCCTGGATTCCTTCCTCAACCATGCCCAGCCCACACAGGCACCACCCAAGGGAGCTGCGCCAAGCCGGCCATGGCCCTGGCCACACCCAGTTGGTCGAGGCCTCCCTCCCATCACAGCCCTTGGAAGACAACCAAAATGCTGATCTGGCCCTCAATCAAATTGAGTTTGACACCCCTGATCTAAAGATATGGAGTATAAAAAGAATAACATCTGTGGAAAAATGTGGTGAACAGGCTTCCTTCTTTCATAGTATCGCCATAGGAGCAACTGAATACATGTATGGGTTTTGGGAAACACCCAGGATATATATTTTTTAATTCCAGAGGTATTACCTATTCAGTTATTGCCCCTCTCACTGCTCCAAAACCTCACAACCTAGGCTTGGTCACAAGCTGTTTTATTTAGGCAGAATCAACATCTGAAGTGAGTCTGGGATCAGTCTCCAGGCTTTGTGAAGACCTGGTTTATGCAAGCAAAGCAAGAGAAAATGTATGTGTGTATATTCATTTTATGTTGAAAATATTGGCCTTCTTTAAGCCTATAGCAAGGTATTTAAGCTTTTTTCTCTCTCATATACTGTATGTGCACAAGTTTGGTTGCAAGTGAAAATCTCTCCCAAATATTTGTATGTACAGGCAGAGGCATAGAATCAAAATCTCGTGAAGTATTAGTACCACTTTATAAAGCTTTAGTAAGTCCACGCCTGGAATACTGCAACTAATTTTTAGTTTTGTTAATTTTTTTTTGTAATGCACCACATTACAAAAATGGTGTTGAGACTTTGGAAAAAATTTGGAGAAGAACAACTAAGGTGATCAAAGACCTGGGGACTAAAACATATGAAGCATTTGGGTATGACTAGTCAACCTAGATGTCAATCTAGAAATAGGAAGAAAGTTTCTGACAATGAGAGCAATTAACCAATGGAACAGCTTGCCTTCAGAAGTTGTGGGAGCTTCATCACTGGAAGCTTTCAAGAACAGACTGGACTGCCACCTGTCAGAAATGATGTAGGGCAGGGGTGGGCAAACTTTTTGGCTCGGGGCCCTCATTGACTTTTAAAATTTGACAGATGGGCCGGGTCAGCACAAGTTTTTTATACATATAAAAAACTGCAAAATCTCCGCAAAATCACGTAACTGCGCCTAATGCGGCACCTGGTGTCGAAATGCCTGTCATTACAAGTCAAAATCAAATGAATGCAATCGTTCAATCATTCACATCAAATCTTAAATCTTCGGCGGGCTGGATTAAAAAGACCAATGGGCCGGATGTGGCCCGCGGGCCGTAGTTTGCCCACCCCTGATGTAGGGTCTCCTACTTGGGGGGGGGATGTTGACTAGATGACATACGCAGTCCCTTCCAACTTTGTTTATCTGAGCTAGTGAAATGAAGGACTTGGGAAGACATGATAGCAACATTCCAATATTTGAGGGGCTGCAACAAAGAGGAGGGGGTTGATTTAATTTCCAAAGCACCAGAGGGCAAGTTAGGAAAAAAAAATGGATGGAAACTCATCAAGGAGAGAAGCAACCTGGAATGAAGGAGAAACTTCCAAACAGTGAGAACAATTAACCAGTGAAACACCTTCTCTTCAGAAATCATGGGCGCTTCATGACTGGAAGGTTTTTAAGAAGAGACGGAACAATCACTTGTCTGAAATGGTATAGGCTGGGTCTCTTTGCTTCAGCAGGGGGCTAATCTAGAAGACTTCCAAGGTCTCTTACTGCTCCGTTCTGTTGTATTCTCCCAACTGAAAGGGACTTTAAAAATGGTTTTATTGATCCAACAGTGTACCATATGAGCTATATTTTAAAAAAAGAAATATTGCTTGATTGAAAATATTCATTGTTCAGTTTGTCAGATTAATTAGTTCCGTATTTTCTATTTCTCAAGATTTTCAAATGTCACTTTAGCGCCTCTATTTCATTTTGTGATATCAAGCTGATTAGAAAGATCAATCAGACTTCACATTTGTTAGGGTTTGTAGCATTGGTTTAATTTTGGAAAAAACTGTTATTAACATGATTGTGACTTTGTTCTTTTTATCTTAATACTAGTTTTTTAAAAAATATATTTCCTGATTTTTTAACCCTTTCTCAATTTGAAAAGTTAATAAATTATTGGAAACACCTTGCGAAATGTAAATGATGCCCTACATAATATACGTTGAATAAAAAAGCTAAATGAAAGATGAATATGTAGAACTTATGTGGGAGGGGGGAGAGTGGAATAAAATGTTAGAAAGTGTTAGAAAGGGGTGGAATGCGTTGACATCTGACTCGGTCTCACATTGCACAATGATGCCTTGAAAACCATGGAATGAGAAAAGCATTAACAAGCTAGATTTATCTATGAAAGAAGCGAACAATTAAAATGTGGGAACATTCCTCGATTATAAAATTCTGGCTTTTTTATTAGAATTTTCATAATTACGTACTTTTATATCCCTGGAGGTAATTCATGCAACATTAAAACTATCTCTTCTTCCTTTACACCAGAGGACTCAAAGGGGAACCAGAAAATTTCAACCTTTTGCCTTTCTACGACTTGGAAGGTATTCTAGGCCTTTAAGGATTTGCACTTGGAGTCAGAGTGGGGAGGTTGAAGGAGGTTGAAATTCCCATTTAATATCATTAAAAATAATGCGTTAATAGAATAAGTCCAATATATTCCTTAATGTCCAGACAGCGAATCCACTCTTTCCTCTTTGAAAATGAAGCCCTGAAAGAAACACCACCATTATTCTGAAGGATCTTTGGGGGCGAGTGGAGGCCGAGGGCTTGAAGGGGATCCAGTGTGGGGATCTTCTAAGTCATTCGCCTCAGTGATGGGGTGACTTGAAAGCTTCCCCTGGGGGATTCGCACCAGTGAGCAAGAGAGAGGGGCTCCTGAGGGGGGCATTGGGGGGCAGAGAGAGCCCCTGAGGGAGAAGAGGGGACCAGAAGGAGGCGCAATTCAGTGACTGACCCAGAGAAAGGAGGAGCCCAGTCCGTCCTTGACGACCCCTAAGGCCCCCACCCTCTCTTCGATGGCGGCGCTTCCCTCAGTCCAGGGGTCCCCAACCACTGGGCCCCGGACCGGGACCGGTCAGTGGATCATTTTGTACCGGGCCGCCTACTTTGCTTGGGCGCCGCCATCTTGTTTCGACGGCGCTTGAGAAAGTGCTTCCGGGTGAGCTTGTCGGTTGTCGGTTGGATGGAAAGCGGCGTTTGGGTGCTGAAGGAATCCTTGCGTCTTAGTTTCATCGAAGGGGGGGCGCCTTCGAACGAAGAGCTGTCCCGATGGCGGTGGAGTCTCACGTTACTCAGGAGGAGATTAAGAAAGAGCCCGAAAAGCCCATCGACCGCGAGAAGGTACAAAGGAGGAGTTGAAGGTGGCGGGGAGAAGCGGGGGACGGCTGGCTGGCCGGTCGCTCGGCCCGCCTTGCCTTGGTCGCGCGTGCTGATGCCAGTACCGGTCCGTGGATCATTTTGTGATGCCGGTACCGGGCCATGGTACAAAAAAGGTTGGGGGCCACTGCCTCAGTTGTCTCCAATCTTCCCGCCAGAATAGGCTCCTCCCACTCCTCTCGGAACCCCTTTTCCCGCTTCTCCGTCTGAGGGAATCGCACTGGGAGGAGCGCGGCCAAGACGAAAGGGGAGGAGTCACCTTCGCTCCCGCATCGCTTACGTCTCACCTGGGGGGGTCCATGTCCCGTTCTGCCTCTGCCCCCACCAGCAGCAACAGGCGGAGCCCATGGAGGAGTGGAGAAGTGAAATTGGAAGGGGGTGGGGTGGGGGGCTTGACAGGGATACTTCAGCGTTGGCTTCCAAGGAATAGGTTGCGCCAATGGGAAGCCTCCCTTCTGAAGAGTCATCTGTCTCCGGGTTGAATATCCCTGCCGAGAAGTCTTTTGAAGAAGAAACGGAGAAGGGGGGGAAAGAGGCTACGCAGATTGTGTGCCGCGCAACGGGGGAGGGGGAACCTTTCCGTGCTCAACTGGGGGGGGGGGGGTCCCAAAGAGACGCAGGTGGGCCCTGAGCGAAGCTTTGTCTGAGGGTGGCAACGACTGCTGAGATACGGAAAGCCCAGGCTACCAGGTGGAGCCCGTTTCCCTGACCTCCTGGGAAGTTGGACGTCAGGTGATGGGGATGTTTTAAAGGTTTGTCTCTGTCTTCTCGGGGAGTGGCTGTCCTTTTCCCCCTCCCCACTTTGCTCACGGTCCTTAATTGCACAGTTGTTAGGAATTCCATACGTAGTTTGCTTCTTTCCTGTGAAAATCTACCCAAAGCCACGTAGGACTCTGTGGGGGTGGGGGCTTCTCCTTTGGCTTTGCTCCCTTTGCTGGGGGGCAGCCAGAAAAGAGATTCGCTCAAGAGTTTCTTGGGTCCGTGGACCTTCTTTGGGTCTCCTGTGGCTTCAGCTTCCACAAGGGAAAATCACTTTTCCTTCCTGGGAACGCTTTCACTTTCCCCCGGGTCTGTTTTAAGCTTTGATGGTTGAGTCTTTCTGTTCCCCCTCCCTCCTTCTCTCGCTCTGAGTGTATATGAGAAACAGAGAGAGAGAGAGAAAGAGAGACAGAGACGGAGAGTGAGAGAATCGATGGGCTCCGACAGAATCCCCTCCGAGTGAATTTATGCCAGTCGCCTTTTGCACCAGGATCCGGGGAGGCCCACGATCTCCAGCTGGCTTCTCCCAGATGCCGCTTGCAGAGCTCGCTCTCCAGAGCAGGTGCAGCTCCGGGCAGAGACTGCCTTGCATAATAAACTCCAAAACCGCCCCCACCTCCGCGATTTCACCACCAGGGACCACCAGGGGGCGATCTCTTGGCTGCCGACTGACTGCCATTGCGCATGCTCCACTATGTTGCCTGTAGTCCGGTCACAAGTTGCTCCGTGGGAATCTGGTGGAGGCGGGCAAGGGGGAGGCGGGTCCGACATTGTGAATCTTAGAGGGATCGAGAAATCCTCCCAAAAACTGCTCTAGGCTGTCCATAGGGGAGATCCAAGAAGGGGGCAGGGGGGTGGAGAGAAAGAAACCTAAAGGAATCCCCTACTCGCATCTCTTTCAGATTCCGGTTCCGGGGCTTGCAAGGATCTTTGGAGAGGAGGCCTGCGGTGCCAGTGACTGGAAGATCCCTTCTGAATCTGGCAGGAGAGAAGTAGGAAGGGCCCCAGGTCAGAGAAGCGTCTTTTGGGGAATACGGAGGGATCTTCACATGCTTGAATTCTTCCATTTCTCCCTGATGGAATTTTGCAGATAAATAACGCGAGTAGATATTTAGGGAACCTCATTAGCAAAATTGTTCTTGCTTCCCTCCAAAGAGTTTTTCACTTGGAGCTATTCTCCCGTTGGTCTCGGCCATCAGTCACTGATGGAGACAAGGGTTTTGTGTGCAGAAAATAACACCCAGGTCCTCTTTTGTCCTGTCCTCTTAAACTGCTCTTCTTTGCTTATATTTCAGGTTCTGAGGTCCTTCCATGGATGGAGAGTAAATAGGTGGATCGCACAAATCTTTCTCCTGATCTGTCTTTCAGAGGGATCTCCAAGGATAGAAGTCAAGTTCAGGATACATCACTAGGTAAGGGGAGACTGTTCCACTGGGTTGAAGATTTTCTAGAAAGATTCTAGTTATCCTTAATTCTCTGTGTCGTCTTGTGTCTTTGTCATTGGATTTGGTATAATGTGACCTAATAAGAAAGATATGACTCCCTCTTCAAATTAGAAGACTTAAGGCACAGAAAGGAATTCCCTCCCTTCAGAGCAAGCTTATTGTTTGCCTTTCACAGAAAACCGACTCTTCTAGGGACCACTTTGATAATAGTCATAGGGTACAATAAGTAATCAAATCATACTATGAAACAGGCAATATGTATTGTAGGGATACAAGTGACAAAGTTACAGTCATACGGTCACAAGTGGGAGGGGATGGGTGATAAAGAGTGATGAGAAGATTAATAGTTATATTTCAGGTTGTGAAATATCCAGGGATAGAAAGAAAGAAAGAAAAGAAAAAGAAAGAAGGAAGGAAGGAAGGAAAGAAAAAGAAAGAAAGAAAGAAAGAAAGAAAGAAAGAAAGAAAGAAAGAAAGAAAGAAAGAAAGAAAGAAAGAAAGAAAGAGAATTCTTTATTGGCCAGGTGTGATTGGACACACAAGGAATTTCTCTTGGTGCAAATGCTCTCAGTGTACATAAAACAAAAGATACGTTTGTCAAGAATCATAAGGTGCAACACTTAATAATAGTGATAGGGTACAATAAGCAAATCATACTAGAAAACAGTCAATATAAATCATAAGGATACAAGCGACAGTTACAGTAATAGTCACAAGTGGGAGAGGATGGATGATAAGGAGTGATGAGATTAATAGTAATAATGCAGACTTTGTTAGACAGTGTTGAGGGAATTATTTGTTTAACAGTGTTGACAGTGTTGAGGGAATTATTTGTTTAACAGAGTGATGCCGTTCTGGAAAAAACTGTCCTTTTGTCTAGTTCTTGTGTGTAGTGCTCTATAGTGTCATTTTGAGGGTAGGAGTTGAAACAGTTTACGTCCATGATATGCGGGGTCTGTAAACATTTTCACAGCCCTCTTTTTGACTCATGCAGTATACAGGTCCTTGTTTGAAGGCAGGTTAGTAGTAATTTTTTTCTGCAGTCTTAATTACTCTCAGAATTTACAGTGATTGAGGAAATGCTTTGGTAGCCAAGAGTAAAAAATTCCATGTGTTTTTCCAAAAGATTAGGAGAACAATCTTAACTGAGGTTTGTTCTTCAGAATGTGGTGGGGTTGGTCTTCTCATTTCATTCTTGGCTCCCATGATGGAGCCTATGAAAGGCAATGTGTAGAAGAGGCAAAAATGAAGGTTTCCTGGGCAGGACAGGAAGAAATCTTAATTTGTTCCTTCAAGCTAGAAAATATGAAGTTGAACCCTCTCCTCTTTCTATCCTGTCTCTCTGCTTTATAGTAGACAAAATGGAGTCACCGTTGTTCACGAAATCATCTCCTTCTATTGGTGAAGCTGAAAGAGCTCCTGGATTCCTGACTCAGGTAGGAAGGAAGAGATTATCAGCTTATGTGGGGGAGCAGTAATAGACCTCTAGTTTCCTTTGGGGGACTCAGCATATGATACTGCTATTCCTGGGCAAAATACAACAAGGAAATTAGAGATTTAAATGTGTCAGTCAAACCTGGCCCACCTCTCAACAAAGATTTGGAGATCTATGGAATTCCTTAGTGATTGTATGATTAAATTAAAGCAAAAAAAGGAGATGAATAGTCCAGCTAAATCTACTTTATTGTAAGCATCATCTTGTTTTCTTATCATTGGGGAAAGGGATAAAAACAGGAGAAGTAGAAACTGCTTTCTGTATCTTGATGCGTGGAAGTGCTTTCCTAATGTTTTCATGAATGTTCATGAGTGGGTTTTTTTCAATGTAACTTTTTTATTTATTGAAGTATAAAACACAAAGAAGAAAACCATGGAAAAATAAGAAGAGAGGAAGGGGGAAAGAGGGGATATAGTGTAATGGGGGAGGCATCAACTTCCAACTCTCTTTGGTACAAAGGTAATAACATTCCAACCACAATGTTTTGCTTTTACAAAACAGTATGTACAAATTATTTCTATAACAATAAGCCTGCTTAGTTTACAAAAACAGAATCAAAATTTCATTTTTTTTTCTCATTGTACGCAGAAAATCCGGAAGCAATTTCAAGCTAGAGACAAAATTAAATATAATCTCTTTTATTTGGATAAAATAATCATTTTCACCATCTCAGCTTCTTGCTATGGGGAATAATATATCATTCGTTCATAGGAGTTTCCTCATGTTTCCAGTACTGTGCAAATACACTTCTTGCTGGTGTCAAGACATGTAATATTAAATATACATTCCCTTTGTCATACTTTTCAGGTATTATTCCTAGCAAAAATATTTCTGGCTTAAACTCATGTGTTGGTTTAAGTCCAAACATGTATGTAGTTTTGTCCAATATTTTTTTGCTTATACACATGTCTACCACATATGATAATACGTCCCCAGTGTCTGGTTACATTTCCAACATCGGTCAGACATGCTTTTAATCTTCTTTGCTAATCTTGCTGGTTTCATATAATTTTTCCTTATATGTAGATGCCATTGTCAACTTACAATTTTTTCCCCAAAGTTTTTGCCATTTGTCTAGATCTATAGTACAGCCAAAGTTTTTTGCCCATACTATCTGTGATGACCCAGGGTGTGGCACAAAGGAAACACAGGCAGATAATAAGTAGGAATCCCTTTATTAGCTTCAAAGTTTGCCCCCAAGTCCTGGTTATCTTCTGGTCTGGTGAAAAACTCTCCCAGGAACAGCCTTTGACTGCAGAGATTCAAGTCCAAAACGTTGTCAACAGAAATCTTTAATTATAAATCCAATCAAGGCAAGATGAGGTAATTAATCCAGCAGGGCAATATAAGGAGTTTCAGAAGGGAAATAGCACGGCAGTAAATCAACCCAGTTGGGAGGATGCCAGGAACGCAGATAACCACAGTCAATACAACATAAACTAAAGTTTGTTCCTGAAAATGCAGCTCTTAGCTGCCTCTCCTTTAAACTCTCCCCAGGTATGCCTAGTGAAGGGAATCAGGACCCTTTCCTCCCACGCACCCCATGTTGCTCTCTTCTCCGTTCTTCCCTGTGTGCCCTACGATGAAGAGGGCCTGGATCTTCATCTGAACTCCCTCTCCCTTTTTCTACCTTTGCCCTGCTCTGCCCAGCCTGACTGCCTTCCCCACAGTTTCCTCCACAGCCAATGGAGCCACACTACCGCTCCCTGTCAGTTCTTCGTCTTCCTCCTCAGATTCAGATTCCGACTGGGTCATGACACTATCATTGTTCATCTTCCATTTTTAAACTTAACAAGAAATTGTATATTTTCTTTATCAACTTTTCATCTACTCCTAACATTATTTGGTCAAATATTGTAGGCTCTTTATAGAAGCCATAATCCTTAATATCTTTCTCATATGTCGATTTTATTTGTATATGCGGCCACCATAATAAATCCATACCTTAATTCTGTAACTCTTGTTTGTTTAAATTCCCCTTCCACATTTAAAGTATCTTTATATGTTATAGTATTACTTTATTAAAGTATTCACAGTACACTGTGAATTCTGTCCTTTTTATCGTATAATGTGTCAGGGCTCCAACAGATCCATCCCCATTCAAACCATAAGTCTCTAGCCGCATCTCTCAGAGTAAAAAAAAAAAAAAATTTATTAGAAGTGGCAATGTTGGCGTTAGCGGGATGCAACCAACACTAAAATACATCATTCATTTCCCCCTTGACCCTGGTCTTCCCACCGCCCCCTGGATGTATATTCTCCAATGGGGCACATCCATAGCCAAGAGTCATCAATCATGCTCTCCAATAATATTCTTGTACGCTGACAACTTTGGGCTGCCCAAGCGATTATCAGAGGCACTTGAGGAATGCACTGTTTTTCCCACTCCCTTTCTGCTGGCAGCTAAAAAGGCCAAAGGAGTATCTTTTTAGTTGACATTCAGCTCCCCTCACTTCTTGAAGGTAACCTGTACAACACAAAAAGAAAACAAATTTATTGCAGGTATAGAACTTAGGGTTGCGAACCCTCCCCAGGTTTGGTGGGCTTTCTGCATGGAACCTCGTCACAAGGCGATCAGCTTGGACATTCCTACTCTTTACCCAAGATGCTTTTGATAAGCAGTAGCCTTTCCATTTGATTAAATATTGGAGTTGTCTCCCATGCCACCTCGAATTGATGATTCACTGTACCTCATACTGGGTTTGGCCTCCTATGACCACGGGGTCTGGGGGTTCACAAGGTGAGTCGATTCCACCACGGGTTTTTAGAGGCTACTATGAATTACAGGGTTAGAGTTAGTTAGATAAACCCTAACCCTGACCTTTACTATGGGGACATAATGTGTTACATAATTAGGACTGCAGAAAAAACAATCACTACCAACCTGCCTTCAATTGACAACCTGTAACCTGCACAAGTCAAAAAGAGGGCTGTGAAAATATTTATAGTTCCCTCACATCCTGGACATAAACTGTTTCAACTCCTACCCTCAAAATGACGCTATAGAGCACAACGAACAATTAGACACAAGGACAGTTTTTTCCCAAATGCCATCACTCTGCTAAACAAATAATTCCCTCAACACTGTCCAACTATTTACCAAGTCTGCATTACTATTACTATTAATCTTCTCATCGCTCCTTATCACCCATCCCCTCCCACTTATGACCGTATGACTGTAACTTTTTCGCTTGTATCCTTACAATTTTTATTAACTGTTTCCTAGTATGATTTGATTGCTTATTGTACCCTATGACTATTATTAAGTATTGTGCCTGATGTTCTTGACTCTTGACAAATGTATCTTTTATGTACACTCAGAGCATTTGCACCAAGACAAATTTCTTGTGTGTCCAATCAAACTTAGTCAATAAAGAATTATATTCTATTCTGTTGAGTCCACCTAGGGAAATGTCCAATTAAAGATTTTTACTTTGGCTTTTAGTCCCAAAGATGCTTTTTTTCAAGAGGCAGCTAGACTTTCTGGTTGTTGAAGAAACTTCTTGAATGAGAAGCGAAATGTCTTCAAAGAAAAAGCAGAAAGTCCTATTAACTCTTGAAAAAAGCACCTTTGGGACAACCATGACTATGGATGACTGAGAATCTTCATAGACATTTGTCTTTTAGGATTTGCAGATTGAAGGAGATCTTGCAAATTCTATCGAGTATATTCACAGGGATTCTTCCTTCTTTAGGGTCCTGTATCCCTTGGAGACGTGGCCATCCATTTCAACAGTGAAGAGTGGTTGCTCCTTGATCCCAGCCAGAAAGCCCTGCATGAAGAAGTCATGTTGGAAACGTCTAGGATGGTGACCTCTTTAGGTAAGGGTTCCTCTATGCATAACTAGTTAAAAATGATTTCATCTCTTCTTTTTTCCTCTTACATTAATTCCACTCCCCCTTCACGGTCTTCTAAGTAGCACAGTTTCATTTAGCAGAAAGAGATCAGTGTGGTAACCAGGAAGGGTTGACATTCAGTCTTGTGATCATCCTGGGGCCCTGGGTCATTACTGCAGAGTTATTGGGAAGATGATCAGGGAGAGGATGTTTTTGCCTGTTGCAGTTTTCTTACTCAGCAACAAATTTTGTCTTGCTTTGGGTTGCAATGACATATGTTGTCTTATTGAATGCTAGTTGGGTGGGTCAACAGTTGAGACAATTTGTATGCTTCGTCCTGATGTCAAGACCAGTTTTTGCTTTAAAATTTTAACTGCCAAGAATGCCGGTTAGATGAGCAGCCATCCTAGTCTTTTAAGTTAATAACTAATATTCATGCTGTCATTTCCCTCATTCCTTTCTCCGCATATGTCCAGTAGTAGATAAATTAATGCATAGGGACACCAAAGTGGAGGTTTTAGATTATTCTAATTTATTTTTCTTCCCCCACAAGCATTTGATGTGCAGAAGAACGAAATTGTCCAAGAGCCAAATTTAGTGCCATTGCAAATAATCAAAGCTGAAATTCCTGGGGAGACATCTACAAAGTGGGGAAGGAGGAAACCTGAAAAGAAGCACAATCGGAGAGAAAAATCTATTCTTGAATGTGTGGAAATGGATCATTTCCTGACCCAATGTGATTCCAAAGAAAATACAGGGAAATGTCAAAGTAGAAAAAGATTAAAAGCAAACCCCGTTGTTAGTAACCACGGCAACACTGGAAAAAGCTCCAGCAGTAATAATCTTACGTCACATAAAATGAAACAGGCAAGGGAGAAGCCCTACAACAGTGTGGAGTGTGGAAAAAGCGTTGGGAGAAGAGGTAATTTAACTTCTAATAAAAATATCCATAAATGTGTGGATTGTGGAAAAAGGTTCAGCAGGAAGGATTCCCCTGCTTCCCATAAAAGGATACATACTGGAGGAAAACTCTTCCAATGCATAGAATGCAGGAAGAGCTTCAAAAGTAGTATTTGCCTGATGTACCATAGAAGGAATCATTCAAGGGAAAAACCTTATAAATGTGTGGATTGTGGGAAAAGATTCAGTGTGAATGGTTCCCTTATATTCCATAAAAGGATACATAGTGGAGAAAAACTCTATAAATGCACGGAGTGTGAAAAGAGCTCCAATGTAAAGAGTTCTCTCACTTCTCATAAACGGATCCACACAGGAGAAAAACTCTATAAATGCACGGAGTGTGAAAAGAGCTTCAGTGTAAAGAGTTCTCTCACTTCTCATAAACGGATCCACACAGGAGAAAAACCCTATAAATGCCTGGAGTGTGGAAAGAGCTACAAGAACAGCAGTTACCTGAT
>NW_020716968.1:282041-302465 GCF_900518725.1 Notechis scutatus | reverse complement strand
TTATTTTATTTTATTTTATTTTATTTTATTTTATTATTTTATTTTATTTTATTTTATTTTATTTTATTTTATTTTATTATTTTATTTAATTATGTGCGGCCCAAACCAAATTTTCATCTTCTAATGTGGCCCAGGGAAGGTGAAAGGTTGGACACCCCTGCACTAGATTGTGCAGAAATGGATAGGTTAACATTAACAAAAAAGGACAAAGAGGACACAGAATATTTTTAGCATGTGATTTGTTTTATCAATGGTTAGACATTGGAGGTAATAATTAGAAGTTGGAAGAATATTACTGGATATAAATGAATAATAACATTACTATTATTATGTACAAGTAAATTGACTAAGACAATATACTGTTTACTAAGCACATGTATGTTAAAGAAAAATGTATATATATATTTTAAAAACTTATACTCTGCTGGACAAGCCTCCCACCTCCCACTCTACCCATCAGAGACCCCTGGATTCCCTCCCCAACCCTGCCCAGCCCACACAGGCACCATCCAAGGGAGCTGTGCCAAGCCGGCCATGCGCTCTGGCCACACCCAGTCGGTCGAGGCCTCCCCCCTTCTTCTGGTCACGCCTTCACCTCTGCCCCCTGGGGTACTGATCCGGTCCTGAATCAAATTAAGTTTCACACCCCTCTTCTAAAGATATGGAGTGTAAAAAGAATAACATCTGTGGAAAAATGAGGTGAACAGTCTTCCTTCTTTCAGAGTATCGCCACAGGAGCAACTGAATAAATATATGGATTTGGGGAAGCTCCCAGAATAGATTTTTTAATTCCAGAGGTATTACCTACTCAGTGAAGGTCTCGCTCAAAAAGATCTGTTAAACAATTGCCGCTCTCCACTGCTCCAAAACCTCACAACCTTGGCTTGGTCAGAAACTGTTTTATTTAAGCAGAATCAACATCTGAAGTGAGTGGGATCAGTCTCCAGGCTTTATGAAGAGCTGGTTTATCCAAATTAAGAAAGGGAAAATGTATCTCTGTATATTCATTTTAGCTCTAGTTGTGTTGAAAATAGTGACCTTCTTTAAACATGTAGCAACTACTTTTTTTCCTCATGTAGTGTTTATGCACAAGTTTGATTGCAAGTGAAAATCCTCTCCCAAATATTTGTATGTACAGGCAAAGGGATAGAATCAAAATCTCGTGAAGTATCAGTACCACTTTATAAAGTTTTAGTAAGTGCACACCTGGAATACTGCAACTAATTTTGGTCACCACACTACAAAAAAGGTGTTGAGATTTTGGAAAAAGTTTGGAGAACAACTAAGGTGATCAAAGGCTTGGGGACTAAAACATGAACAGTTGCTGGATTTGGGTATGACTAATCAACCTAGATTTCAATTTAGAAATAAGGAGAAATTTTCTGACAGTGAGAACAACCAATGGAACAGCTTGCCTTCAGAAGCTGTGGGAGCTTCATCACTGGAAGCTTTCAAGAAGAGACGACTGCCATCTATCAGAAATGGTGTAGGATCTCCTGCTTGGGCAGGGGCGGGGTGATGGATTACACTGGGATTCAAATTTTTTACAACCGGTTCTGTGGGCATGGCTTAGGTGGTGGGCGTGGCTTGGTAGTCATGTTACTGGGAGGACATGGCTTGGTGGTCATGTTATTGGCTGGGTGTGGCCAACTCAATATCACTCACATCGAGGCACGCATCTCCTCGCCTGGCCTCTCATGACTGTGGGGATGCTGCAACAGTCGTAAGTGTGAAAAATGGTCATAAGTCACTTTTTTCAGTGCCATTGTAATGGTAAATGGTCACTCCACACAAGCAAAGTACCAGTAAAGGAGAGGAAAAAACTCCAGAGAAGTTCCTGAGACAGGAAGTCTAGTCCTGCCAAGAATATAATAAGGATTAACAGGCTGTTTCTGTAAGCAACACCAGAATGTTTCCTTCCTGCCTTCCTTACAGGATTAGGCCAGTAATTTCTTCTAACGGGTTCTCTGAACTGTTTAGAATGTTAACAACCGGTTCTAGCAAATAGATGTGAACTGGTATAATCCCACCCCTGGATTAGATGAAATACAGGGTCCCTTCCAAAGTTGTTTATCTGGTCTAGTGAAATAAATGACTTGGGAAGACATGATAGCAGTATTCCAATATTTGAGGGGCTGCCACAAAGAGGGGATTGATTTACTTTCCAAAGCACCAGAGGGTAAGTTAGGAAAAAATGGATGGAAACTGATAATTAGTAGCACAATTGTGACTTTGTGCTTTTTATCTTAATATAGCTTTTTAAAAATATATTTCCTGATTATTAACCACCTTTCTCAATTTGAAAGCTTAAGAAATTATTGGAAACAGGTTGTGCAATGTAAATTATGCCTCACTTTATATACATTGAACAAAAATGTTTAAAGGAGAAAGAGATGAATATGTTGGAGAACTTGTGTGGGAGGGGGGAGAGTGGAATAAAATGTTAGAAAGTGCTAGAAGGGGGTGGAACGGGTTGACAACTGACACAGTTTCACATTGCACAATGATGCTTTGAAAACCGTGGAATGAGAAAAGCATTAGCAAGCTAGATTTATCTATGAAAGAAGCAAACAATTGAAATGTGGGAACAATCCTCGATTATAAAATCCTGGCATTTTGTTAAAAATTTCCTAATTATGTAATTTTACACCTGTGGATATAATCCATGCAACATTGAAAGTGCTTCAGCCAACATTACCTTCTTCCTTTGCACCAGAGGACTCAAAGGGGAACCAGAAAATTTCAGCCTTTTGCCTCTTTCTACAAGTTGGAAGGTATTTTGGGCCTTTAAAGAGTTGTACTAGCGGGGAGGTCCAAGCAGCGTCTAGATTTATCTTCCCATTTAATATCATTAAAAATAATGTATTAATAGAGTAAGTCCAATATATTCCTTATTGTCGATCCAGCGATTCCACTCTTTCCCTTTGAAAATGAAGCCCTGAAAGAAACACCACCATTATAATTTCTGAAGGGTCTTTGGGGGCGAATGGAGGCCGAGGGCTTGAAGGGGATCTAGTATGGGGTTCTTCCAAGTCATTCGCCTCAGTGATGGGGTGACTTGAAAGGGTCCCCTGGGGGATTCGCACCAGTGAGCAGGAGAGGGGCTCCTGAGGGGGACACTGGGGGGGCGAAGAGAGCCCCTGAGGGAGAAGAAGGGACCAGAAGGAGGCGCAATTCAGTGACTGACCCAGAGAAAGGAGAAAGGAGGAGTCCAATCCGACCCTGACGACACCTAAGACTCCCACCCTCAGATGGTGGCGCTTCCCTCAGAGTCGCTTCTGTCTCTCCGCTCTTCCCGCCAGAACAGGCTCCTCCCACTCCTCTGGAACCCCTTTTCCCGCTTCTCCGTCTGAGGGAATCTCTCCGCTCTGTCCCTCCTTCTCTCGCTCTGAGTGTATGTGTGTGGAGTGTGAGAGAGACAAGAGAGAGAGACAGGGACAGAGAGAGAGACGGGTTGGACTAGATCAGAGGTCCCCAATTGGTGGTCTGAAGACCACTGGTGGTCCAGGAGAAAATGTTGGGGGTCCGCAGCGCACCTGGTTGGAGGAGCTGCTCCAGGATGACCAATGGGCCAGTCTTGTGCCTAGAGCCCTAAAATATGGGACCAGCCAGGCAGCTCGTGGTGGGGCTGAAAATCTCCGCCGTAGAGGGAGGTACGTGCAACTTGCAACTTTGCAGGTGGTGCAACGTGCAAGGAGTAGCACAACCCTCGCTGGCAGGATCGAAGTAATGGTGGTGTTGTGGCGGGGTGGTAGTGGTGGTGGTGGTGCAGGCGGGCTGAAGCAACAGGTGTCTGCAATCCACGGCTCTTTCTTCCCCCTGCTGTGGCTTCCTGTGGGCCGAACCCACCACTGGCTGGCCCCGCCCCTCGCCCTCCTCTCCCACTCATTCCTCTCCTTCCCTGAGAAGGGAAGGGTGGGGGATGGAGATTCGCTCCATATTCCAGAGCGGGAGTGAAGTTTCATCTCTTGCTGGGTCTCGCAGGCGTTTCTTCCGGCCCTCATTGGTGCTCTGCGCACCTCAGTCGCTCAGGGAGATGCATGACTTTCTCTCAGCCCCAAAACTCTGGCCTGACCTGGCCGTTTCTCTCCACCGCTGCTGTTGGTGCCTCCATAGCCTGCCCACTGCTCTTGCAGCACCTTGCGCAGCAGAGTTAAATTTAGAGTGCTTCACAATGGGGGAGACAGCGTCCCCTCCTCCTCCTGGAGCCCATTACAATGTGGAGCATCAGCTGCAGCCGGGTCGGACAAGTGTCTCAGAGCGGAGAGCAGTTTGTGCATCTTCACGAGCAACTAAGGTGCGTCCAGCACCAACAAAGGCCAAAGAAGCACCCGCAAGACCCAGAGAGTACTGGAGAATCAGAATGAGAGAGAAAGAGAGAAAGAGACAGAAAGAGAGAGAGGAAAAGAGAGAGACAGATAGAGAGATGAGAGAGAGAGAGAAAGATGAGACAGAGATACGGACAGAGAGAGATGAGAGATGAGAGACAGAGGAGACAAGAGAGAAAGAGAGAGAGAGATGAGACAGATGAGACAGAGATGAGAGAGAGATACACAGAGAGAGATAAGAGCGTGAGAGAGAGAGATGAGAGACAGAGAGAGAGAGAGAGAGCAGGAAAGTATGTGAGAGAGAGAAAGAGAGAGATGAGAGATCCTGGTGTTTTGTTTTCTGTGAGGCCAATATGGGAAGGCCCCTTTGGATCTCCACCCTGGATGTCCATCCCTGGCCTTAGGTCCCCCCCCCCCGCCGCTTCGAGGGGTGAAGTGGAAAGGCAGCCCTGGAGGTGCCCGGCAGAGAAGGACTGACCAATCAAAACCAGAATTTGCCTGGCACCCAGGAAGCTGTGGCTACAGCCAGGTCTTGTCCAGCTGTAGGTCATGTTTTGGGTTCAAGTTGGAACCAATATTTATTGATTTACTTATTTTTATCATGTCTTTACTGTTTTTTATCAACAGTTGGAGGTGATGAGCATACCTAATACTCCTTTCTCCTCTTATTTTTGCAGAACAACCCTGTGATGGGATTGGAGAGAGAGAGGGGGAGAGAAAGAGAGAGGGGGGGAGGGAGGGAGGGACGGAGGGAGAGAGAGAGAGAGAGATCAGCCCAAAGTCACCCAGGCCACTCTGATGCATTCACATGAAGTATTAGTATGGCTTTATAAACCCTTAGTAAAGCCACAATGGAATACTCTATCCAGTTTTCATTACCACATTACAAAAAAGATTTCGAGACTTTTGGGGAAAGTGCAAAGAAAGGCAACTAAAATGATGTAGAAAGTCAGCACCAACCTCCCAGCAGAATGAAATGTTTTGGGAAATATTAAAAAGGCAGAATATTATATTTCCCTAAAGGAGAAACGGAGAAACATGCTCTTAAAGGCAGAAAGCAGACTCAGTCTTTAATAGTGCTGGCTTTTAGAAATGCAGATTTGGCAATCCACCCAAGACAGGATATTTTGAAACTCCTTGCAGCAAAGCTAACAAAGGCAGAGCGGAAGGATTAGAAAGCAAGCCCCTCACCCAAGATCCTAAAAAAACGAAAGCCACAATTGGAATTGCCCAGCACCCCTTTCAGAACCCAACCCCCTTCACTGCAGTCCAAACTTCAAAGTCACAGAAACCTGCGAGGCTCAGATAAACAATAAGCCAGAGGTTGACCAGATTAGCTCAGATTTGCATTTCCTCTTTTTTTTATTATTATTACCTTCATTGTCAGAGTACAACATGTGTACAGTGAGGTTGGCTGAGCCTCCCTTCGTGTACCCCTCCCCCCAACACAACTCACAGTGAGGACAGAAGTCCCTAACCCAGTCCCAATTTTATTGCACCATGGGAATTGATTGCACAATGCGCCAGCCCCACAAGTCTGTCATACTAGGTTGACATGAAGTTATTTTCCGTTCAGGAGTCTGGCAGCCCCATAGGTACAAACTGTTCTTCAGCCTGTTGGTGTGGCTGGCTCTGCTTCTCTATCGCCTACCCGATGGTAAGTGAGTGAAGAAGGGCTGACCGGGGTGTGAGTCGTCCCTGAGGATTTCCCCTCACTCTTCTAAGGCAGTCATCTAGTGGTATCAGGGTACAGCCCACAAGGTTTTGTGCTGTGCTCACCACCCTCTGTAGTGTCTTACTATCCGCGGCTCTCAAGCCAGCATCCCACACCATCATGCAATGTGAGAGGACCGGTAGAAGGAGGCCATCGGGTCATTTGTTCCACTTTGTTCTTTCCGCAAGACTTTAAGGAAATGCGAGTCTCTGTTGGGCCTTCCTAGCCACCTACCTGGATCATATTATTTTCCCAGGTGAGATCTTTGCTGAGGTAGACTCCCAGGAATTTAAAGGAGGAAACTCTCTCCACGCAGGGCCCCACCCCCGATGTAAAGTGGGGCGGGTTCCTCTCTCTTCTTCCAGAAGCCTAACGTAGTCTCCTTTCTCTTGCTGGTCTTGCCTCCCTTGGACGGAGCCCTCTCGGGGTGGGTGGGGAGTGGAGAGCGGTCGCCCCAGACGGATTCACTTCCTTCGGCTCAAGAAGGGGCCCCGGTTCAATGGGGACGCCCTTGGCTCAGAGTCGCAAAGACTCCTAGGGACCCTGGAGGCCATCCAGTCCAACCACCCCCCTACTCTGGAGCATGAAGCCGGGGGCCCTCCCAGACCAAGGGCTGCCCAAGGGGCCACTTGGACAGAGTCAGACCCCTCCCAGGTCTGCAAAGGCAGGAGAGAGAAAACTTGAGCAGCGGCTCCCCCGCCCCCCTCTTCCCCTGTCCAGTTTTGAGCGGGGGGGGGGGGGGGGGGCACCGTGTCTCAGCCCGTCCGCTCTCTCCTCCCACGCCGGCAGCCCCATCGGACTCTCAGCTGAGGCAGCAGCGTCCCTGGGTGCTTTTCCAAGGAGGGGGGGCGAGCAGGAAGTGCTTTACGACTAGGGCCTCTCTAGGACGATGGGGGGGGGTCTTCTCTGCCTCCCACCCGTGTCCAGGGGAGGCGAAACCGCTGTCCAGTGCTGAAATCCCGGCCCTCTGCACCCGTCAACGTCGCCCCGGGCACCGATCTGGCCGCGCTTCCGAGACCTTCCATGCGCAGCGCCAGAGGATCCCGACTAGACCCTCTTCCCCGGATCCTTCCTTTCCCTCCACCAGGGTGGTGAGTCCCCAGGCAGTGCCCGGGGAAGAAGAAGGAGGAAGGAGGAAGGAGGAAGGAGGAAGGAGGAGAAGGAGAAGGAGAAGGAGAAGGAGAAGGAGAAGAAGAAGAAGAAGAAGAAGAAGAAGAAGAAGAAGAAGAAGAAGAAGGGGGCTCTTCGGAGCCTCCCCGTTTCAGGGACCCAGTGGAAGCCTCGCCTGGGCGGGCAGCCCCTGACAGTCGCCTCCCCTCCTTGCCCTGAACTGGCCCCCGGTCCCCTTCTCGGGAGAAGAAGCGGCCGGGGCGGCTTTTCCGGGCTCCGCTGCCCTCCCCAGGCCCGAAAGAGGCGCCCCTGTGAGCGCGAAGCAAAGTTGCGCCCTCGGTCCATGCTCCGGTTTGGGGGTGGGGTGCGCTTTGCAGGCGAAGGTGAGGTCGACTCCCCCCCCAAAGAAATGGCGCCCCCACTCCCACTGAAGGGGGGTAAGGGGGCCCCTCCAAGTGTGTGGGGGGGAGTTCAGACCGGATTTTTCTCTTCCCGATAGGTTGGGGGGGGGGGGAGGGGGGGACCCGGTGCTGGAGGCCTGGCAGGAAAGGGCGGGGTTGAGGAGCGCAAAGGGGGGGGAGCGGGGTCTATGGGGCTCCAGGCTTGCTTATTCCCAAGGCTGGGACCCTCCGAGATCCCTGGGCTGGACGGGCTGAGCTAGAGGGAACCGAAGAGCGGAGGGGGGCTTCCCCTCCCCTCTTCTCAGGCCACTGGGCAGCCTCCCCTCACACACACCCCTCCCCCGTTTGCAAGAAGCCCCCTTGCTTCTCTGCCCCACTTCCTCCAGGACAGGAAAGGGGAGGTGGAGGGGGCTTTATGCTGAGGAGGCTTCAGAGAACGTTCCCTGCAAGAGGGGGGAGGGGCTGAGAAACCCAGAAGGAGCCAATGAGCAGCTTTCCCTTCCAGGCCTCATTGGAACAGCTGTTGCTTCCTCCTCCTCTTCCTCTCTGGATCCCAAGAATTCCCATTCCTAAGAGGTCTGTAAGGGGCGTGCATAAGTGCATCAACATGCATAACGTCCCTGTCTTAATGTTCCCTTTTATTTGTATTTATTTCATGTATTAATAATTATTAAATTCATATTATCAAATGCATGCTTGACAAAATAAATACATAAATAAAAATTCCCAGCTTCCTCCCCCCCCCCCCCCATCCTGCTGAGACCCGGATGTGTCAAACGCTGCCTCAAGTCTCTGCTACGATGCCTGCAGAAGCTATTTTGATGCCAGTCTGCCCTGAACTCTGGGACCTAATAGGAGGGGGGGGGGCATCTGACCTCAGAGGGATCAAAGTTGGCTCCGTTGGCCAGGGCCTTGGGACCTGAGCAGGGCTGCAATTCCTCAGGAGACCCTCCTAAAACCACCCCTCTCCAATTTGGCCCCTTTGGGAGGGAATCACTTAGCCTGGGATTCTGGTTCGGGAACTTGCCATTCTGGCTTCGGGTTGCTGTATGGATCATTCGATTGCTAGTAAACTCCGCCTCTTTCACCCAAACGGTGTGCGAAGGATCGTTTTCAGCTCAGAAGCCCAAGCTGAGGCAGGACTGGTGAGGGGATTACCAAAGGTTTGCTTTTAATACAACAGAGCAGAGGAATGGGTCCCCTTTGACTCAGGAGGACCGACCTTCCACTGGCTACAGGCAATCCTCGGGCTCTGAATGTCAGAGAACCTGCCAGTTGCATTAGTCACACACACACACACACACACACACACACACACACACACCTGCTGTGGTACAGGAGGCTGACTAGGCCACACTCACCATGGCCACACCCACCCAGCAACCAAGCAGAGAACCCATTGCTAAAATTTTTGAAGCCCGCCCCTGATCTCGCTCTGCTTCAGGCTTCCGTCCCTTTGCAAAGCTCTTGGCGCGGCCGACAGAAGCCTTTGGGGGCGCGATCTGGCATTCCCTTCAGACTCGCCAAGGCTGCCCGGTGCTCCAAATCAGGTGTCCCGCGTGTACCGCTCTCAGTGAGTCAGCCAAGCTGAGCAGGGTGCCCTTGTCCCGCTCTGCCTCCTGGCACCTTCGGGCTGGAGAAAAACTCTCCCAGGAACAGCCTTTAACTGCAGAAAAGTCAGTCCAAAACAAGGCACACACAAACTGTAACTTAAAATCCAAACAAACCACTCTGCAGCAATTAACATGACAGGGCAGGAGAAGAAATTGCAGAGTTGAAAACACAGCAAAACTCACACAGTTGGGAAGATGTCAGGAACACAGATAAGCCATGACAGCAAAGGATAAAGTCATGTTTGCTCCCAACAGCTTGCTGCACACAGCTTGCCTTTTTTATACACTGTGTTCCCAGCTGCAGCTAATGAAGGGAATCAGGGCCCTTTCCTCCCTGTAAGCCATGCAACCCATGTTGCTCCTTTCTCCGTTCCTCCCTGTGTGCCCTAGAATGAAGAGCGGGTGGGCCTGGGTCATCCTCCAAATTCCCTCTCCCTTGTTCTACCTCTCCCCTGCTCTGCCCAGCCGGACTTCGCCCTTCCCCATTTTCTTCCACAGCCAAAGGAGCCACACTCCCACACCCTGTCAGCTGTTTGGCTTCCTCCTCCAAGTCAGATTCCGACAGGGGCATGACACATTCCAAACTTGGGGACTTGTCTCATTGTGGCATCACGAGCTGCTCCAGCCACGCCCACCCACCTGGCCACTATGAGGCCACTATGAGGAGTCACCTCATTCCGTAAGAGACAGCCCCAAATGATATTCAGGCCCCTCCCGACTCCACGCACAGTTCAGAGGGGCAACCTTTCCATTGCTGATGTTGTAAAAAGCCCACTTTGGCCTCCCGATGCACCCAAATTAGGGATGAATGACCCCCTAAAAAACACTGACCAGGTGGGCAAGTTGTCGAAGCAGAGCCCTTTGTCCTCCCTCCAGCTTTTCAGCTCAAGGCCCACATCTGCCGGAGAACCCAAAAGGGCAGCTGGCATTCCCACAGCTGGCAGAGTCTCACCCCGCAGTCCCAACTGGGAAGCTCAGCATCCAGGCCGGCAGCTGTGGGCTTCTAGGCAGAGTTCCTGGCAGCCCTTCTGCTAATCAATCGACCCCTTCACTTGTCCAAGGCCAGATAGCTACTCCCGAGTGAGGCAGAGCCCCAGGCCTTTTCCTCCCAGGGTCATCAGGTGGTGTGAGGGAAGGAAGGCAGTCATGGGGTGTCCTCCGCAGCCAGCCAGGCCAGGACCTTGCAGCGGGTCAGGCCAAGGAAGCGCTGCCAGGCGGTGCAGGGGTGCTCAGCTGCCTCCCATAAGGACAGCATTTCGGCAGGTTCCACTTCATGCACGCTGAAGAGCACCTCCCTGTAGCAGCAGGCATCAAGTGGGTAGTGGGTAGCCCCGGACATATAGTCTAGGTGGCGCGGGGCAATGCCAGCATGGTGGGCGCACATCGCCACAAACACATCCTCCACAGGCAGCAGCGGCAGCTGGCGGGCAGCACCCAGGACAGCGGCAGCGGCTGGGGCAGAGAGAATGTAGGCGGTGCCGCTGCAGTAGGGCAGGAAGGCAGGTTCCGGGTAGAGCGAGGTGGGCACGTAGTGCCGGCTGTGTGGGTTGCGGATGGGTGCCACATGTGAATAGACCTGACCCAGATAGGCAGCAGGTGGGCCGGCTAGCCGCTCCAGGTGTCTCGCCAGGGCAGGCAGGTTCAGGAAGACGTCATCGTCGGCCTTCAGCAGGAAGCGGGCAGTGGGGCAACGGGTGGTGGCCCAGCCCAGCATCGCCAGTGTCTTCAGGGTTAGGTTTGCGTAGGTGTCGGCAAAGCACGCTTGCAACAGGTCCCCGTGCTCGGCCGCCTCACGCTCCAGTGCTGCCTGCTGTGCCACATCCCCAGGCTGCCCCAGTATAAAAACCGTGTGCATGCTGTGCCCCCCTGCTACCCTCACACTCCCCCAGCTGCGCCGCACCACCGCACGCCGGGCCGCATGCCCAGTTGCACTGGCCACTAGCACCAGTAGCCAGGGGGCGGTCAGGGCACAGGGCGATGGGGACAGAGGGAAGGCGTTGGGGGGCGGCAGGAGCAAGGTGTCTATGTGTCGTTCCCCCACACCACTCCCCATCTGGGAGGGCCGCGAACGTGAGAGTGGGTCCTCACGGCGGCTGCTGGCCAGGAAACTGAGAACCAAGAGGGTTGCCAGGCTGCACAGCAGCCCAACCAAAAGCCCGGTCAAGTGGCACAGGGACCGCTTCCAGCGAGGTGGCATGGCAGTCATGGGCGGCAGCAGGGCCTGTGGGAGGGTCTGCAAGAGAGACAGAGACATCAGCCCTGTCAGAGAAGAAAGGACCTCTGAGCCCATTTTGCCTCCCGGCCCACGAAGGAGGCCCCATGTCCCACTGCAGGACAAGGATGGGATGAACCAGCCTCCCCAGCAGCCTCTGAGCCCTTCCCAGAGAGCAGCACCTGGCAAGACCGGCCGAGGGAGTGGTGTGCCACTTTGGCAATAGCGTGGCTGCGGCCTCCACCACACCTCCCTCCTTCCGCCAAAGGCTGGGATGCGGTGGCACCACCCAGGGCTAACTGATCTCACTGTACGGGGAGGTGAATGCTCGCTCAGTTGTGCCAAATCAGGCCCAGCTGTGGGTGGGCTGCATGCCCACTAGGGAGCTCCTGCTCTGAGGGCCCACCTCGCACCTCAGTGCGCCACCAGGCAGGCACCACCCGCAATTCTCCAGCTAAGAGAGCTGCCCCCCTACCCACCAGACCCTGATTCCCCCCCCACACACACAGGGGCCATTGGAATCTCCCAGCATCGCCCCTTTGGAGGACCCCACCACCCTGCCATGTTAGGCTGGTTCTCGTGCTCCTCATATGACAGACGGGGGTCCTGGCCAACGACGGGAGGGGGGCTGGTCAGGGAAAGGGGCCATGGGCAGTGTTAGGAATATGAGTCACCTAACAGCTATTTGGGTTAGAAATATATAAACCAGGATAAACATTTTAAAACTGTATCTTTAAGAAAATGCAAAACTGTAGTTGGGTGTGGTTTGTCAAATGGCCATAAGATAGAGCCAGAAACCTGTTGTTGTTTTAGTCTTAGTCTCAGAAGAGAGTGTGTCTGAGTGAGTATCTCTGTTTCCTTCTGTTGGAAAGTATTGCCGTTGCTCCGTTTCTTCTAATTGACTGATATTACTGGATTTAATGTAAGTCTAATACTGAACTGTTTTTTGACACTGGACTTTGATATTTGGATTATCCCTGGATTGAAAACTGACTGATTTAACTTGTGAATGACTTTGGATTGCTTATTTTGGACTTTGCTTACACCTTTCTGGAAGTAAAAACCTACGTTTACTTTACAGTGTATCTGTGTGCTGTGTGTGTATTATTCAAACACTACTCTCAAATACGTCTCCCTGTATGCGCTCATTCTCCTAACGGGGAATTACCTCAACAGGCAGCAATGGGTCTGGGCTAAGAAGCAGAAATCCAACTCCCCAGGGGAGGTGGGGGGTCTTGTAAGAGGCACTGGGGAAGTGGGGGGATGTCTCTCCTGGAAGCCTCCAAGGCCCCTGGAGAAAGAGGGCAAGGCCAGTGTGGGGCCGCAGCAGCCGAGTTCCGGGGGAAAGGAAGTCAGGCCCAGGAACCAGAACCAGGGATGTCTGTTCCCCTCTCCTCCTCCTCCTCCCCGGTTCCACCTAGACCAGCAGGCATCCTTGCCTGGGCCTCCTCGCCTAACCCAAGTGGGGGTTTCCCACCCAGCTCGGCCCCCTCAGGGGAAATACAGCCACCCATTGAGCCAGCTGCTCAGGGCAGCTCCTCCAGAAGCCCCATTTAAGCTCTTAACCTTCAGCTCCGAGATCCTGTCAAGCTGCTCTGGAGCCTGGCTCTCAGGCTTCTCCGGCACCCGCTCGAAATCCAGAAGGCAAGCGGACTTTGTGGCTGGCGGTCAGGCACGTCCCAGGGACCTGTTGGGAGAGCAGGCCTGGCCTGATGCAGCCCCTTGTTGCCAAGCGTTTAGGGTCGCGGAGCACCTGGCAACCTGGGGCCCTGGCTGCTGGGCTGCAGGATGTGGGCGCTAGGCAGAGGTCCGCTCAGACGGCAGCAGGCCCATCCAGGAGGTTGCTGGGATCCGCAAAGAGATCATGGCCTTCCCGCCGTCAGTGGGCAGGCTGCTCCCTGCAGGGGCTGGGTTGGGCCCTGGGCATGCCTGAAGCAGGGGGACCTTGGACTCCCCCATAACCACCCTCCTCCCAGTGCCGCAGGGGCTTCTGGGTCTTTCACCTGGGGGAGGAGGCTGCCTGTTCCAGCAGAGAATCCTCTGAAATAGCCTCTGCCTCCCCCCTTCCTGTGCCAGTTGAGCCCTCCCTGCTGGCTGCAGCAGAGGCTGCCTGTCCCGTCTGTCCCCCCATTCTGTGCGGGCACTTAGGAAAGGCCCTACTTGGCCCGGAACAGGAAGGGTCCCTCCCCTAAATGAAGGAAGGCAGGCAGGGCCGTGTTCCACCAGTCACCGAGTTGAAGCACGCTTGGTGCCTAAAGGTGCGTCATGTGACAAAAGAATGAAAAAAATAAAAATAAAGGTAACTCAAAGGCAGGAGGCTTTTTCCTCCTGTCTGTTTCCTGTCTTTCTGTGTCCTGCCTATTTGGCCAAGAGGCCCCTGCCCAGCCTCCCAAGGCGGGGCCACTTCCCCAGCCTGCTCCTGCAGAGTGATCTGGGCGTGCCCGAGTAAGGTTTCACTGTTGGGGCACGGAGGACAGGCTGGGCACCACCCTCATGGCCTTTGCCTGCCTTTCTAGGGCCCCCACCAGGACAGTCCCAGAAGCTGCCAGAAGCGCCCCTTGGCGGGGGGGGGGGGGGACACGACCCAGGCAAATCCCGCAGCTCCTTGGGGAGGGTCCCCCAGCAGGAGAAGGAGGCAGGGGTCTCTTCCGCTCCATGGCCCTGGCTTTTAGCTCTGGAGGCCTCCTGCTGCTGCTGCCTCTGGCCAAACCGCCATTGAACCCAGCCAGGGTGGGCCTCTCATCGCTTCCCAGGATAAAACATGTGGGGAGGGGGAGGTTCTGCCTCTGGTCTGGTTAAAACAGGAAGCCCTGCCTGGAGACAACCAGAGCGGCTGAGACGTTAGGGAAGGGGAAGCTGGCCCCATTTCTCCCCGGCGATGCCCTGTGGCACCTGTGGGCTGCCAGATGCCCTGAGAATGTGCCCACTCTCCACTGGAAATGTGGGAGGAAGAGGAGGAGGGGAGGGCCAGGTATCCCAGGGCATAGCAATACCTTTGTGGGCTCCGCAAGAGAGGATCCAATCCGTGCCGGTTGCTTCCTGGCACCGTTCCTACCCAAAACCTGCCCACACAGGTAACACCCAGGGAGGCGGGGAAGGTACAGGCCTGGCTCTGTGGAGGGAGGAGCCCCTTTGCCCCATTGGCAACCATCAGCCAATCCGTTTGCTTCTCTCTCTGGCTGAGCAGCTGGGCTTTGACCAGGGCAGGTCCTGATCTCTGAAGGATAGAAGACTAGGGGAATCCTTCAAATGGGGGTGGCGGCCCTTTAAATCCTCCAGGGAGCAGCAAAAAGGCACCGTTTCCCCAGGGTAGGAATCCCCATTCATAAGGAGAGTCAAGGTTCAACCCACCCAGTCAGCCAGGAAGGGACCAAGGTACGTAGAACCAAGGCGCCAAGGGTGAGGACGGATCGAATTGCCTACGGGACTCTCTTACGCTTCTTGTTGCTGTCTTGGCGCAAGTGACAAATTACAGGCAGGAAACTCCGGAGAATGAAATGACGGGATGATGAAGGGGGCTTTTCTCTTAAGTAAGGCCAGGTGGAGCCTTGTGCCCAGAAGGACCAATGCCATTAACCCGCTGTGTTAAACCCTGGTTCCTGTCGAGGGATTACAAAGAGCCAAATATCTGAGGCATCTTCTACGCTGGGCCCTTCATTTGCACCTTAGGCCCAAGCGGGAACTGTCCGTTTCTGCAGAAACGAACAGCGTAAAGTTCCCCTCCCTGCTTCTAGCCAGACTTCTTTTGGCTGCCCTTTCTGGGGAAACCCAGCCCCGCTGAGGCCGCCCTTCCCTCCCTCCCTCCAGTGCCTTTCGCAGAAGTTCCGGCGTGTCAGGCATTTCTCCCCTCCCCTCCTTCCAAAGAAACTCTCCAGCACCCCATTGGTGGCCGGCTTGGGAGAGGGGGGAGGCCTGGCTTGGGCAGGCAGTGGGGGGTCCTTCCAGATGCCACATGGAGCAGGTCCTGCCACGCAGACCCTGCCTCTTTTGGACCCTGGCTGAGGCCTCTTTGGGGGAGGGGCCTCTGGATCCAGATTCCCACAAACAGCCCTGAGCAGCTGCAGGACTTGTGCCCGGCTGGCTTCTTTCGCCCAGCAGAAACGGCGCGGGGGAGGGGCACTAAAATGACTGAAGCATTAAAAAGCCACCAGCATAAAATGCCTCCAATTCACGGAGCGGGTGTTTTTGTGTGTGTGTGTGTGTGTGTGTGTGTGTGTGTGTGTGAAGTGGAAAGGCAGCACTGAAGGACTAAACCGGTTAAAACCAGTGCTTGACTGGCCCCTGGACAGCTGTGAGCCCAGCTGTGGATCCATCCCTAAGTTTTCTTTTGGGTTCAAATGGGAACCAATCTCTAGCGATTTACTTATTTTTAATCCTGCATTTTTAAATGAATAACTCGAGGCGGGGAACATCCCTAGTGATCTCCCTTTCTCCTCTTATTTTCCCACAACAACCCTGTGAGGTTGCTTGGGCTGAGAGGGAGGGGGAGACAGAGAGAGACTTTCCCAGACTCAGTTTTTGTGCCTAAGGCAGAACTGGAACTCCTGTCTCTTGGTGATTCCCCCAGTCACCCAGCCGGCTTTCGTGCCTATAAGGAGGGACTAGGACTCTCAACTCCGGAGGGGAAGGAAATACACCAGTTCACAATGCGAATATGAATTCTGCAGGTAGTCCCGGAGTTACGGCTGTCGTGGAGCCTGCCTATTCCAGTCGTAACCCGAGGAGTCGTGGGAGGGAATTTTGTACCTTGAATGGGATCGCTCCCTCCTTTTGCCCACAATCGAAGGCTTTCAGGCTGGGGAAGGCTGTGGGGGTGTGTGTGTGTGTGCAGCAATGGGACAGGCCACCTGCCCAAGACCACCAAGGCCTCCCCGGCCCACTGAAATACCTTGTGCTCCCCACAACTGCTTCCCCCCCTCCCCAACCTGCTGCGCTGGGTCACTTACCAGCAAGCAGTTTCTTCTCCTGCCCCTCAGCCCCGTGTGCTCCTTTGCCGTTCCGTTTGGGCCTCCGGAGGCCTCGCCCGGCACGTTGTCGCAGGCTGAAATCCGCCCCTCAGGAGCTCCGTTTCAGCTTGCAATTGGCTGGGTGAGGCTTCTGGAGGCCCGAACGGAGCTTCTGTGGGGTGGATCCTGTCAAGAGTTTGCAGCACACCTGACCAGCATAGAAGTAAATAATTTTGCAGGATTCATCCACATAAGAAAAACTTCTTTATATACAATCCCATACAGCAGAAGTCAGCATACAAAATCATGAACACAGAAGCAATATTCACAGAAGCAAGTCGTTACAGAGGAGAGAGATACAGAGGCCTAGGTGACAGAGGACAAGCCAACTTTTCTATACAGTCCAGCAAGTCTAAGCCACGCCCAGACTCCAAACTGTCTTATGGCTCCATACAAATAAATACTAGGCTTCGGTTTCCAAAACAGCTCCCATTTACTGACCTGCTGCTATGTCTATTCCAGCTCATAATTACTTATATACTGACAGATCCACCCCTCAGAAGTTCCATTTTGGCCGGCAACATGCAGGACGAATGTTGCAGAGCCTCTGCAGTTGTCCGGAAGGACGAAAACTTACCGGGCGCCATAAGATTCGTAGTTTTGGATCTTGTTTATTTGTTTCGGGCAGCTTATGGTGTAGCAGTGGAAAAATTACACATAAAGCACTTTTATATTTAGCAGAAGTCCCCCAATTCTCCAAACCTTTGCTTAATACAATATTGTGCAAAACCACAGTTACTGAACCAAGGAACTAGCCATATTACAGTAAACAAGGATGGATCTGGAAAATAACAGATGGTGTAAGATAAAATGAGTAATTATATGTACTTCTCTTTTCTTGGTATATATGTTATTCTCCTTTGTTGGTATAGTTTAATAAAAGTAACGCCCCGGGCTAAGCTGAGGTCATGACATGTATAAAAGTGACACCTCAGGAAGAGCCAGGGGTTCAGAATTTGCCATTCTAATGCTCTGAACCTTGTGCACAAATAAAAACCTGTATTCTCCAACCTTTTGTGGTCTTGTGTCCTGATTTGGAAACAGGATCTGCTGCAACAGTCACACATGGAATCAAGAGGTCCCCATGTTTGAAATCTCTTTATTGCCTAAAATGAAAATGAAAAAGGACCAGTATATTTTATTTATTTATATTTTACACACACACACACACTCACACACACTTTATTGAATTTTCACCTTTAAAAACGAATTCGATATACATTTTTTGCAGTTGTTTGTAGCATCAGTTACTCCGTTCTCCTGTACATACATACCTATATTATTGACAATTACCCTTCTACTCTTTTACTTTCATGTTATCTTTTCTTTCTATTGTTTAACCAGACATACCACTTTTCTCAGACCGTATTTAGAATTCTTTTTCTTCCCTCTTCTGCAATTTCGTTGTGAGTTTGTTCATTTCAGCGCAATCCATTACTTCATTTATTTATTTGATTTGTCAATCGCTTACAAAATAATAGGTGTAAGTATAAAGATGAGTAAGAACACAGAAAATAGGTACGATTAAATGGGGACAATAGGATTTATAATAAGATTTATAATCATATCCTCTGTGGGGCAGGACCAGGGCGTTTCTAGGAGGTTAAATGATTGTAAGAATGGGGATTTCACACGGATAGCGATCAATCTAGACCAGTGGCCCCCAACCTTTTTTGAACCAGGGACCGGTTTCACGATTATTTATTCTTCCACGGACCGATACCTGAGTAACGTGAGACTCCACTGCCATCGGGACGGCTCTTCGTTTGAAGCCACCCCCCCTCTTCGACGAAACTAAGGCGCGAGCACCCAAACGCCGCTTTCCAACTGAAAACCCGGAAGCACTTTCCAACCGAAAACCCGGAAGCAACCGAAAACCTGGAAGCGGCGTTGAAACAATATGGCGGTGCCCAAGCTTTGCGGCCCGGTAAAAAATGATCCACGGACCGGTACCGGTGGTTGAGGACCCCTGATCTAGACAGTCGAAAATCATGGAGGTTTCAGTGTTTTGTTCCAACTAATAAATACTATTCAAAGTCACAGAGATTCTTCAGCTGCGAAGACTGAGATTTCGCCCCAATTTTTGGCCCGTAGCTGCTGCTGCTGCAGCTGCAGAGGGGTCCTATAAGGCCTGGGGGAGGGGAGGGGGATTTGCAACTTCTAGTGCGGAGTCTTTGGGGATCTCCGAGCCGGATGGGAGTTTTCTTTTCCTTGCAGACCCATCTAGATCATGCCAAAGCAATCCTATTTCATTCTTCAACACAGTGACTAAATTAGTAACAGATAACAGATAATCAGAGTTGGAAGGGACCTTATATATAGGTCATTTAGTCCACCACCCCCCGCCCAAGCGGGAGACCCTACACCATTTCTGACAAATGGCAGTCCAATCTCTTCTTGAAAGTCTCAAGTGATGGCGCTCCCACAACTTCTGAGGGCAACTGTAGACCACAATCTACTTCTTAGTAAGCTAGAAAAAAGTGGAATAGATAGCACCACCACTAGAGGGATTCGCAACTGGCTGGCAAACCATACTCAACGAGTAGTCCTTAATGGGTCTAAGTCTACATGGAGGGAAGTAAGCAGTGGGGTGCCACAAGGTTCTGTCTTAGGCCCAGTACTCTTCAATATCTTCATTAACGACTTAGATGAAGGAATAGAAGGGGAACTTACCAAATTTGCAGATGATACTAAGCTGGCAGGAATAGCTAACACCCAAGAAGATAGGCTCAAGATCCAGACGGATCTTGACAGACTAGAACACTGGGCCCTATCTAACAAAATGAAATTCAATGTAGAGAAAAGTAAAGTCCTACATTTAGGCAAGAAAAACCAAAAGTACACATATAGACTGGATGAAACCAGGCTCAATAGCAGTAACTGTGAGAAGGATCTTGGAGTCTTAGTGGACAACCAGCTAAATATGAGCCAGCAGTGTGCAGCAGCAGCAGCCAAAAAAGCTAATGCAATCCTAAATTGTATTAACAGAGGTATACAATCAAGATCAAGGGAGGTCCTAATACCACTCTATAAAGCCTCAGTAAGACCACACCTAGAGTATTGCATCCACTTTTGTTCACCACATTATAAAAAAAGATGTTGAGACTCTAGAAAAAGTACAGAGAAGAGCAACCAGGATGATTTGGGGACTGGAGGCTAAAACATATAATGAAAGGTTGCAGGAACTGGGCTTGGCTAGTCTAGTGAAGAGAAGGACCAGGGGAGACATGATAGCGGTCTTCCAATATTTGAGGGGCTGCCACAAGGAGGAAGGGGTCAGTCTATTTCCTAAAGCACCCGAAGGCCAGACAAGGAATAATGGATGAACAAGGAGAGATTTAACCTGGAAATAAGGAGAAACTTTCTGACAGTGAGAACAATCAACCCACGGAACAGAAGTTGCCCTCGGAAGTTGTGGGAATGCCATAACTTGAGACTTTCAAGAATAGATTGGACTGCCATTTGTCAGAAATGGTATAGGGTCTCCTGCTTGGGCGGGGGGTTGGACTAGATGACCTACAAGGTCCCTTCCAACTCCGATTACCTGTTATCTATTAAACTAGCTGACCTCCTCAGTGGCCCAGGGGTTCGACCCTCCGCTGGGAATGGTCCCTTCTATGGGAACCTCGGACGCGTTTCTCCTTACGAGGCACCACAAATAAAAGTACAGCCGCAGCGTCAATGTGGTTGGGGGGGGTCCCACTGCAGTTGCCGCTTCCGTAGAGATGCCCCTCCCGCCCGGGAAAGCTTTGCAGGTCTCTGGGCTGGTAGAGCAAGTGTACTTGTAGCGGCCGGCCCAAAGCCCCCCCCCCCCACCAGAGAGCAACAGGCTGCTCGGGGTCCCTTTCGGGGGATCCGAGGGTGGGGTGGGCAGCCGTTCCTGCCCTTCTCCAGGGACCGTCCATGGTCCATGCTGACCATCGTCCGGGCGGGGGCGTGGCAGGGCTGCCTCAGGGTTCTCACCCGCCCACCCCCACAGCTGGTCCGAGAGGGGGAGCTCTTGCGGGACACCGCAGGACAGCGGTGGCCCGTCGGGGTCA
>NW_020716968.1:246144-265106 GCF_900518725.1 Notechis scutatus | reverse complement strand
AATAGAATAGAATAGAATAGAATAGAATAGAATAGAATAGAATAGAATAGAATAGAATATGGAATAGAATATAGAATAGAATAGTAGAATATAGAATAGTAGAATATAGAATAGAATATAGAATAGAATAGAATAGAATAGAATAGAATAGAATAGAATAGAATAGAATAGAATAGACTCTGTGGCTGAGGCCAGGCTAGCTAAAAGACCATCATCCCCAACCCGTCTCCTCTGTCCACCCCAGATGGCCACAGAGCACCAGCTAAGGGTTTTCCCCCCTCCTTAGGGGCAGTTGGTGGTCTCTGTGGGGCTCCTCCCACCCCCAGGGACAACCTTCCCATTGGCCCCACTTTAGGGGTTGATAAAAACATGCCTTCCCCAGGGGGCCTTTGGAGTGGCGCCTGTTAAGAGTTTGCAGCTTTCATCCACTACACAAATAAAGGATTCATTCATAGAAGAAACTTCTTTGTATGCAATAATATAACACATGATTCATGTATACAATACCCATGCAGCTCTTTCAATGTGGCAGAAGTAGTGAACTCAGAATCAGAAGCACACAAGCTTTGAGCACAGAACTTCTTCCTTAAGAGACATCAGCTAAGCTAAGCCAGGCCCAGGCTCCTAGCTGGCTAACATAGCAAGAAGATATCCTGTTTCTTAGTCACCAAATAGTTCCCATTGGCTGACTTGTTATGGCTATCCCAGCTCATAATTTCGTATACACTGACAGCGCCTGCCTAGCTTTTAAAATTATTTGCTACTAATTTCTAATTTTCTCATGGATGCTTTAAAAGGTAATCTTAAAAACTTATTCAATGCCTGTAAATTGCCTCGATAAAACAAATAAAACATAAACATGTTGCATTTTTAATAAATTCAGAATAACATACATGTAGAATAACAGGCAGGTATTAAGGTATCACTTTTACTGATTATAAAAGGCCCTTTAACCACCTACCTCTCATCTAAACTGTGAGCCACAGAGTCAGGCAGGGATGCCCAACCTTGGCAGCACCTGGAGGATGCAGGGACTTCCAACACCTAAATTCCCCAGGTAGCTCTGCTGGCTGGGAATTCTGGGAGTTGAAGTCCGCACATCTCCCCCGTGCGCCAGGTTGAGAAACGTGTTAACGCACAACAAGGATGCAGCACCTGGCAGGAGGCGGCATCGAGGGTTTTGCCCAAACTAGGGACAAAGGGGGCTCAGAGGAGCCAAGAGGCACCACTGCGTCACAGCCCCACCATCTCTCGGTCAGTCAAAGCCCCCCAGCCACGAAGCTCTTGGCGGTCCCCAACGGCAAAATTATAAGATGGGGCATGGTGCGTGGAGGGGAGACCACATCTGGTCCTCTTGCCAGATGTGGTCTCAAAGGTGCCAGGAGGTGGGGCTGAGCCCAGCAGCCTCCTCTACAGCCCCATCTCCTCTGCTTCGAGTTACGTCCACTCCTGCCCCTCCCTCCCTGGGAAAAGGACCCACGAGTAGTAATCGGGGAGGTGGCTGAGGTGGACTCCACACTGGACAGCTGCCCTTGGGCCACCTACAAGTAGTCCTCAACTTACGACCACAGTTGAGCCCAAAATGATGTCGCTAAGTGAGAAATTTGTTTTGCCCCATTTTACGACTGCTCTCGCCACGTTTGTTAAGCGAATCACTGCAGTTCTTCAATGAGTCAGGTGGTTGTTGAGTGAATCTGGGTTCCCCATGGACTTTGCTGGTTAGAGGGGGTCACAAAAGGGGATCACGTCATTACAGGACGCTGCAGCCGTTGTAAATGTGAGTCAGTTGCCAAGCGTCCCCCAATTTTTATCAGGTGACCCTGGGGATGCTTCCCATGGTGGTTAAGTGTGCAAAATGGTCATAAGTCAGTGCTGTGGTAACTTGTGTGGAGGGAAGCCTCCATCTCTGCATCCAAGAACTCCACTTTTTCTGCCTCGCAGTCCAGCCACACCCGCAGCCTCCGCAGCTGCCTTTGCAAGCTCAGCTGAACCCTGGAGAAAGTGACAATCTCCCCACTAACACTCCTCCCCGATTCCCTCCTGGGGGCTCAGCTGCAAGGTCCCCTTCCTACGGACAGACACCTTGGCCACCCCGATGGCCCAGCATGCTGTGCTCCCCCCAGAAATGGCAACCATGATGCACTAGGGTTGACAACCAGGGCATTGTTTTTCTCGTGCACGGACACTTCCCACCAGTGTGATCCTATGGTGAATCCTTCAGAGTCCAGGACACACAATTCCTGGTCGAACCTCTCTGGCACATCTGGCATATCTGGGACTCTCTGGCACATCTCCCTTAAGACTGAAGGTTTGCTTGCAAGCAAATTCAGTGCAGACTCACGGAAAGCAAATTTGAGAGACTGAGCTAGCTGATGGCAGATAGATAGATCACTGAATGATTCTGTGAGCAACTCAATCTGCCTGCTTTGCCTGATTTTGGGTAAAAGTTGCTCTTTTTTAAATAAACAATTCAATATTTACATGCATAGTGTGTTGTGAGTTAATTTTGTGAGTTTGCTTGCTAGCAAATTTTATGTGACAGACTGAGCTAGCCAATGGCAGATAGATAGATCTCTGAATGAATCTGTGATTCTGTGAGCAACTCAATCTGCCTGCCTGCTTTGCCTGATTTTGGGTAAAAGTTGCTCTTTTTTATAAAAAATTCAATATTTATATAAATATTTATAATATTTACATACAAGCCATGCCCAGCCAGTCACATGACCACCAAGCCACACCCAAAAATTAGGCCACACCCATAGAACCAGTTAGTGGTCCCTGGGATCTAAAATTATGAGTTTGGTGGTCCCTGAGGTCCAGAAGGTTGGCGACAGAACTTCTTTCTTAAGAGAGATCAGCTAAGCTAAGCCAGGCCCTGATTTGTGACAAAATTTTGGTGGGCGACAGAGAAATGTCCGCCCCAAAGCAATTAATCCAGGCTGCGCGGGAACACAAGGCTGCACCGCTCACATGGCCCGCCTACCCGCTGGTCCCCACCCTTCAGCCGAGCACAAACCTGCAAAAAGCAGCACAGCCCTCACCAGCCAGGATGAGGTGATGGTGCTGTTGCAGCAAGCGGGGGCTGGCGGCACAGGCGGGCTGAAGTGGCAATGGAGATGGCCGGAAGGTGCAGGAACGCCGCGCTACTTGCATTTGCATGGCACTCCTGCACCTTCCAGCTCGCCTCTCCTGGCCTGGCCTCTTCCTCGATGGTCACAGGCGATAGGGACAGCCCAGGGCAGGAAAAGTACCGGCAGGTGGTGGTGGGAGAGCATGCAGTGGGCAAGTCTGCACTCACCATCCTGTTCAGAGGTCCAGAATGGGGCGGCGTTGGCGGCATCAGTTTTCTCGTCTCTCTCCTCTGCTGCCCCCCCTACGGCCCCAACCATCGCTGCCTGGGGGAAAGCACAGGTAAAGTGAGCAGAAACATAGCTCTTGCCAGGGCGAAAGAATAGAGATCAAAGAAGGCACAGGCAAGAGAAGACGGAAGTTTGCTGCCATTCAAAACGCCGCTTTCTGTTGCCTGTGCCTTCTGATCTCTGCTCTTTTGCCCCAGTGAGAGCTGTTTCCGCTCGCTTCCTTCGTCAGGCAGCGATGGATGGGGCCTTGGAGGGGGGGCAGCAGAGATGTCAGTGGTGCTCCCCCCCCTCAGCAAGCCAGGCCTGGAGGAACGTGAGGGATTTTGATTTTTTATTTCTTTATTTGATTTGTCAATCGCTTACAAGATAATAGGTATAATTATAAACATGAGTAAGAATGCAGGAAATAGGTATGATTAAATGGGGACAATAGGACAGGGATGGGAGGCACGATGGTGCACTTATGCATGGCCCTTAATTGCATAATTAATTAATAATTAAGCAATAATATAAGTAAATTATTAATTGTGGGGGGGGAGAGACCAAATACCCAGACCAAAAGAGCACTGAGGAAGACGGGCTCCTAATAACCAGCCTGTTTTTGCAGATGAGAGCTCAAGCTTTTCTGGGCTTGAAACCCCCCCCCCTTCAGCCTCCACACAGGGAGGGATCCTTCTCTGCTTCGAAACGGGGGTGGGGGTGGGGAGAAACCTGGAGCTTAGCCTGGGGTGGGGGAATCTTCTTGTGTGGAGGCCGAAGGGGGGGGTGTTGTCTGGTTATTAGGAACCTGTTAATTTAAGCTTTGATGGTGTGAATCTTTCTCTCCCCTCCGTCCCTCCTCTCGCTCTGAGTGTGTGTGTGTGGAGTGTGAGAGAGACAGAGAGAGAGAGAGAGAGAGAGAAAGACACAGAGACAGAGAGAGAGGCAGAGAGAGAGAGAGAATCAGAGACACACAGAGACAGAGAGATAGAGAGACAGTCAGAGACACACACAGAGACAGAGAGAGACAGAGAGAGACAGAAAAACACAGAGACAGAGAGAGAGAGAGAAAGAGAAAGACAGTCAGAGACACACAGAGAGAGAAAGACACAGAGACAGACACAGAGAGAGAGATACACAGAGACAGAGAGAGAGAGAGAGAGAGAGAGAGAGACAGAGACACACAGAGACAAACACACACAGAGAGAGATACACAGAGACAGAGAGAGACCAGAGAGAGAGAGAGAGAGACAGTCAGAGACACACAGAGTCAGAAAGACACAGAGAGATACACAGAGAGATACACAGAGACAGAGAGAGAAAGAGAAAGTCAGAGACACACAGAGACAGAGACAGACACAGAGAGAGAGACGAGAGAGAGAGAGAGAGAGAGAGAAAGACAGTCAGAGACACACAGAGACAGAGAGAGCAGAAAGACACAGAGACAGAGACACACACAGAGAGATACACAGAGAGACAGAGAGAGACAGAAAGACAGAGAGAGAGACACAGAGAGAGAGAGAGAGAAAGAGACAGTCAGAGACACACAGAGACAGAGAGAGACAGAGAGACAGAGAGAGAGAAGAGAAAGAGAGAGACAGTCAGAGACACACACAGACAGAGAGAGACAGAGAGACAGAGAGAGAGACACACACACACACACAGAGAGAGAGAGAGAGAGAAGAGAAAGAGACAGTCAGAGACACACAGAGACACACAGAGACAGAGAGAGCAGAAAGACACAGAGACAGAGACACAGAGACAGAGAGAGACAGTCAGAGACACACAGAGAGTCCATGGGATCCGACGGAATCCCCTCCGGGTGACTTTTCGCCATTTGCACCAGGACCCGGGGAGGCCCACAATCCCCGCCTGGATTCTCCCAGATGTCGCTTGCAGAGCTCGCCCTCCAGAGCAGATGCATCTCTGGGAAGACGCTGCCCTGCATAGCCTCCAAAGCAACCCTCACGGCTGCGATTTCACCCCAGCGGCCGGCAGGGGGCGCACTCTCTGCCGCCTGCTAGCCCACTGCGCATGCTCCACTCCGACTGCGTTTTTCGGGTAAGTCCGGCTGCGAGTTGCTCCCTGGGAATCTGGTGGGGGCGGGGAAGATGGGGGTCCCGCCACTCAGATCCTCCCCAGGAGGGGGAAACGAGATTCTGAGGCTTGGAGGGATCGGGAAATCCGCCCCAAAGCTACTCTTGGCTGTGCATGGGGGGGTGGGGGGAGATCCAAGAATGGGGTAGGGGGGGAGGAGAGAAGGAAACCTAAAGGAACCACCTGCTCACATCTCCTTCCGATTCCGAGGCTGGAAAGATCTTTGGAGAGCCAGCAGTCGGCCGGCGGCGCCAGAAGAAGCAGGATGGGCCCCGGGTCAGAGAAGTTTCTTTGGGAGGGATCTTCCCATGCTTGAATTCTCCATTTCTCCTTCATGGAGTTTTGGAGATTAATAATGCCAATATTATTAGAGCCAATGTTGCTGTTAATATGGCTCCGCACTACATCCTACAACATCTCAAATCTCCAAATACCTACTGTTTGTAGGCTTCAGTTCAGCATTCAACATCATCATTCCAGACATTTCTTCTAACTGAACTAAACCAGCTAGCGATACCTGAACACGCTTGTAAGTGCATCATAAGCTTCCTAACAGACAGGAGGCAGTAGGTGAAGCTAGGCAGAATCACATTTGATATCTGTACAATTAGCACAGCCCCCCCCCAAGGCTGTGTGCTTTCTCGACTTCTCCCTATATATTCCCTAATTGACTGCATCTCAAACAATCCATCTGTTAAAATACTGAACTTTGATACATGATTTTGATAGCGATTGGTCTCATTCGAGACGACGAATCCACATATAGACTGGAAGGTTGTATGACTTGCCTCATGGTGTATAACCGGAATAATCTGGAACTGAACACATTCAAAACCGTAGAAATGGTGATAGACTTTAGGAGAAACCCTTCCATACTACCACCTCTTACAATACTAGACAACACGGTATCAAAAATAGAGACCTTCAAATTTCTAGGTTCTATCATATCACAAGACCTAAAATGGACACCTAACATCAAAAACGTCATCAAAAAAGCACAACAAAGAATGTTCTTTCTGCGCCAACTCAATTCAAGCTGCCCAAGGAGCTGCTGATCCAGTTCTACAGAGGAATCAATGAGTCTGTCATCTGCACCTCTATAACTGTCTGGTTGGGGTCTGCAACCCAACCAGACAGACACAGACTTCAGAGAGTAACTAGGACTGCAGAAAAAACAATTACTAGAAACCTGCCTTCAGTCGAGGACTTGTATACTGCAGGAGCCAAAAAGAGGGCTGTGAAAATATTTACAGACCCCTCACATCCCGGACATAAACTGTTTCAACTCCTACCCTCAAAACGACGCTATAGAGCACTACACACTAGAAGAACTAGACACAAGGAGTTTTTTTTCCTGAATGCCATCACTCAGCTAAACAAATAATTCCCTCAGCACTGTCCAACTATTTACAAAGTCTGTATTACTATTACTATTAATTTTCTCATCATTCCTTATCACCCATCCCCTCTCATTTGTGACTGTATGACTGTAACTTGTAGCTTGTATCCTTACGATTTATATTGACTGTTTCCTAGTATGATTCGATTGCTTATTGTACCCAATGACTTATTAAGTGTTGTCCCTTATGATTCTTGACTCATGACGAATGTATCTTTTATGTATACTGAGAGCATTTGCACCAAGACAAATTCCTTATGTGCGCAATCACACTTTGCCAATAAAGAATTCTATTCTATTCAATAGAAATTTAGAGAACTCATTAGCGAAATTATTCTTGCTTCCTTCCAAAGAGTATCTCATTTGGAGTGATTCTCCCATTGGCTCATCCATCATTACTGACGGACACAAGGGTTTTGTGGGCAGAAAATAATATTCAGATCCTCTTTTGTCTTGTCCTCTTACTGCTCCTTTGCTTATATTTCAGGTTCTGAGGTCCCTCCATAGATGGAGAGTAATTGGGTGGATCACACAAATCTTTCTCCTGATCTGTCTTTCAGAGGGATCCCCAAGGATAAAAATCAAGTTCAGGATACTTCACTAGGTAAGGGGAGACTGTTCCACTGGGTTGGAGGTTTTTTGGAAGGATTCCAGTTATGCTTAATTCTCTGTGTCTTCTTCTGTCTTACTTGTTGGATTTGATAGAAAGTGACCCAATAAGAAAGATATGACTCCCTCTTCCAGCTAGAAGACTTAAGGAATTTCCTCCCTTCAGAGCAAGCTTATTGTTTCCCTTTCGCAGAAAACCGACTCTAGTAGGGAATACCTTGATGCATTCTGCCTCTTCCACCATCCTGAAAGATTTTTCTTTATTTCTGGCCTTCCTGAAGAGATAGTTTTGACTAAATTCCCACACAGATCCCTGCTGGGCCATTTCCAACACCACCTGTCCTTGCAGGCATGTTTCCTGGGTTGCTAGAATATCACAAATTTCTCTGGTTTCAAACTGCAGAGAGTGGTGGTGGGGGGGAGGATTTACAGTGATTGTGTTGTTCCAAAAGGTTAGGAGAACAATCTGACTGAGGATTGTTCTTCAGCGTGTGGTGGGGTTGGTGTTCTCATTTCATTCTTGGCTCCCATGATGGAGCCTATGAAAGGCAATGTGTAGAAGAGGCAAAAATGGAGGTTTCCTGGGCGGGACAGGAAAAAAATTTTAATTTATCCCTTCAAGCGAGAAAAGATGAAGTTGAACACTTTCCTCTTTCCACCCTGTCTCTCTCCTTCCCAGCGGACAAAATGGAGTCAACATTTCTCACTGAATCATCTCCTCCTATTGGTGAAGCTGAAAGAGCTGCTGGATTCCCGACTCAGGTAGGGAGGAAGAGATTAGCAGCTTATATGGGGGAGCGATTTCAAGCTAGAGGCAAAATTAAATATAAACTCTTTTATTTGGATAAAAGAATCATTTTCACGATCTCAGCTTCTTGCTGTGAGGAATAATATATCATTTATTCATAGGAGTTTCCTCATGTTTCCAGTATTGTGCAAATACAATTCTTGCTGCTGTCAAGATATGTAATATTAAATATAGGTTCCCTTTGTCATATTTTTCAGGTATTATGCCTAGCAAAAATATTTCTGGCTTAAAATCATGTGTTGTTTCAAATCCAAACATGTATGTAGTTTTGTCCAATATTTCTTTGCTTTTACACATGTCCGCCATATATGATAATATGTCCTGGGTGTCTGGTTACATTTCCAACATTGTTGGTGGTAAATGCCACCTATAAAACATTTTATATAAATTCTCTTTAGGACCATTTAGTTACTATGTCAGAAATCCCACAGGGCCTCTTGCAAAAATCTTGAAATGTTGGGGCCACTGGTAGATGGTGTGTTTAAAGCACAATATGTCACTTGATCAAGGCAGGTTGATTTTATTGAAGGTCAGCAGAGTTAGTCAAGGTGATAAAACATGCTCTAATTGGCTGTCAGCAGTAGGCCATTTTATCATATAATATGTTGAGTCCCCTTTGGGAAATGTCCAAACAAGGACTTTTAGTCCCAAAAGTGCTTTTTTTTTCAAGAGGCAACTGGATTTTCTGGTTGTTGAAGAAACTTCTTGGATGAGAAATGAAATATCTTCAAAGAAAAACCAGGAAGTCCAATTAACTCTTGAAAAAAAGCACCTTTGGGACAACTCTGACTATGGATGACTGTGAATCTCCATAGACATTTCTGCTTTTAGGATTTGCAGATTGAAGGAGATCTTGCAAATTTGTCAAGTCCATTCACAGGGATTCTTCCTTCTTTAGGGTCCTGTATCCCTTGGGGAGGTGGCCATCCATTTCAACAGTGAAGAGTGGTTGCTGCTTGATCCCAGCCAGAAAGCCCTGTATCAAGAAGTCATGTTGGAAACGTCGAGGATGGTGGCCTCTTTAGGTAAAGGTTCCTCTATACATAACTTGTTAAAAATGATTTCATCTCTTCTTTTTTCCTCTTACATTAATTCCACTCCCCCTTCATGGTCTTCAAGGTAGCACAGTTTCATTTAGCAGAAAGAGATCGGTGTCTAAGAGGGGTTGACATTCTGTCTTGTGGTCATCCTGGGGCCCTGGGTCATTACTGCAAAGTTATTGGGAAGATGTTAAGGGAGATGATGTTTTTGCCTGTTGCAGTTTTCCTACTTAGCAACAAATTTTGTCTTGCTCTGGGTTGCAATGACATATATTGTCCTATTGAATGCAAGTTGGGTGGGTCATAGTTGAGACAATTTGTGTGCCACATCCTGACGTGAAGACTTGCTTTGGCTTTAAATTTTTAACTGCCAAGGGTCAGATGAGCAGCCATGCTAGTTTTTTAAGTTAATAATTAACATTCATACTGTCATTTCCCTTGTTGCTTTCTCCGCATATGTCCAGTAGTAGATAAATCTAAGCATAGGGACACCAAAGTGGAGGATGTAGATTATTCTAATTTCTTCTTCTTCCCCCCACAAGCATTTGATGCGCAGAAGAACGAAATTGTCCAAGAGCCAAATTTAGTGCCATTGCAAATAATCAAAACTGAAATTCCTGGGGAGATATCTACAAATAAGTGGGGAAGAAGGAAACCTGAAAAGAAGCACAACTGGAGAGAAAAATCTATTCTTGAATGTGTGGAAATGGATCGTTTCCTGACCCAACGTGATTTCCCCAAAGAAACTACGGGGAAATGTCAAAGTAGAAAAAGATTCAAAGCAAACCCCAATATTAGCAACCACTGCAAAACTGGAAAGAACTTCAGCAATAGTAACGGTGTCTACAACGGTGTAGACTGTGGAAAAAGTGTTGGGTGGAGAGGTAATTTAACGTCTCATAAAAAGATCCACACCAGACAAAAACTCTGTAAGTGCCCAGAGTATGGAAAGAGCTTCAAGGACAGAGAAGGTCTGAAATCCCACAAAAGGATCCATACAGGGGGAAAACCTTATAAATATGTGGATATTGGGAAAAGGTTTAGTGTGAAGAGTTCCCTTGCTTCTCATAAAAGGATAAATACTGAAGAAAAAACGTTTAAATGCATAGAATGTGGGAAGGGCTTCAGCCAAAGCTGTAACCTTATTTCCCATAAAAGGATCCACACAGGAGAAAAACCCTATAAATGCCTAGACTGTGGGAAGGGCTTCAGCCAAAGGAATGGCCTTGTTTCCCATAAACGCGTCCACACAGGTGAAAAACCCTATAAATGCATGGAGTGTGGAAAGAGGTTCACTGTAAAGAGTTCTCTTACTTCTCATAAACGGATCCACACAGGAGAGAAACCCTATAAATGCCTAGACTGTGGGAAGGGCTTCAGGCAAAGCACTGAGCTTGTTTCCCATAAACGGGTCCACACAGGAGAAAAACCCTATGAATGCCTGGAGTGTGGAAAGAGCTTCAGTGTAAAGAGTGCTCTTACTTCTCATAAACGGATCCACACAGGAGAAAAACCCTATAAATGCATACAGTGTGGGAAGAGCTTCAGAAGTAGTAGTTACCTGATATTGCACAAAAGGATCCATACAGGGAGAAAACCTTATAAATGTGTGGATTGTGGACAAAGGTTCAGTAGGAAGAATTTCCTTACTTCCCATAAACGGGTCCACACAGGAGAAAAACCTTACAAATGCATAGAATGTGGGAAGGGCTTCTCCAGTAGTAATTATCTGATGTGCCATAGAAGGATCCATTCAGGGGAAAAACCTTATAAATGTGTGGATTGTGGGGAAAGGTTCATTAGGAAGAATTCCCTTACGTCCCATCAAAGGATACATACTGGAGAAAAACCCTTTAAATGCATAGAATGTGGGAAAGGCTTCAGGCAAAGCTGTCAACTTATTTCCCATAAACGGGTACACACAGGAGAAAAACCCTATAAATGCCTAGACTGTGGAAAGAGCTTCAAGCAAAGCGGTAGCCTTATTTCCCATAAACGGGTGCATACAGGAGAAAAACCCTATGAATGCCTGGAGTGTGGAAAGAGCTTCAGTGTAAAGAGTTCTCTTACTTCCCATAAACGGGTCCACACAGGAGAAAAACCCTATAAATGCCTGGAGTGTGGAAAGAGCTACAAAAACAGCAGTTACCTGATCCTCCATAAAAGGTTCCACACAGGGGAAAAACCCTATACATGCCTGGAGTGTGGAAAGAGCTTCACGATCAAGACTAATCTTACTTCTCATGAAAGCATCCACACAGGAGAGAAACCCCATAAATGTCTAGAGTGTGGGAAGAGCTTCCACCGAAGCACTGAACTTAGTTTCCATAATAGGATCCATACGGGAGAAAAACCTTATAAGTGCACAGAGTGTGGAAAGACGTTTGCTGCCAATAGGTCTCTGACGAACCATAACAGGACCCATGCAGGAGAGAGCTCTCAGGGTTCCAGCAGGTGCCCTAATTAACAAAATGCTCTATAAATGCCTGGAATGTGGGGAGATCTTCGGTTTTATAAGTCACCTTACTTCCCATGAGAGGATCCACAGCAGAGGGAAATAGAAATGTATGGAATGCAGAAGGAGCTTTTGTGAAAACAGAATGCTTCTTAAAAAAGAATCCATAGTGGGAAGAAAAATATCCTGTGGACAGCAATCAACTTATTTCCCTTACAGATAAACAGAAATATGAATTGACAAAGAATATAGACCTTCAGGTAGCTAAGAAAGTTAAATATTTTGGAATATAATTAACAGCAAGATGTGTAACAATTGAAGGTAACTACTGTATGAAAGATTAATACAACAAATTAAATTGGACATGGAGAACTGAAACCAACCATAGAAATTAACATCCTGCTGAAGGTTTTTTTTTGTTCCAAACGATCCCTATAAAATTAGAGAAAAAAAATACTTTGATGAGCTAAGTACAATAATCTTGAAATAAGTTAGGCAAGAAAAAAGAGCAAGAATAAGACTGAAAATGCTGTAAGAATCTAAAAACAACAGTGGGTTTGGGTTGCTGTATTGGGAGCTTTATTACCAGGCTTCCGTACTAACTTGGGTGAAAGAATGGATAAATCTAAGACACAGAAGACTACTACTGTTGAGGGGACTTGATCTGCAATTGGGATGGCATGCCTTTTTGTGGTATGAAAAGAATAAAATACATAGATATTTTCAAAGATACTGTAAAAAAAGCGCTCTACTCTTAGTATGGGGAAAAGATTAGAGCAAAAAACTATGAAAATACCAATTTGGCTTTCCACAAAGAAAGCACTGATACATCCAACTATTGTAAACTTGGAAAAATGGTAACATATCAAGACATTTTGAATGAGGAAGGGAAACTAAAAATAAAACAGGAACTACAAATCCAAGGTGTGGAGCTAGCATGGTTGCCACACCTGCAAATAATATTGATATGAGAAAGATGCAGAGGCACATGGTTTCTATAATACTGTTCATGATCGATGAAGAATTAAAGAAAATATATAGCTTTCTATTAAACCTTAAAATGGAAGATGAACAAGTGAAAGAAATATAGTATGGCAAAAAGTTTGGATATACCATAGAATTAGATAGATGGCAAAAAACTTTGGGATACAAATTATAAATTGACAATGTCAACTACCTATAAGGAAAGCCTGTATAAAATGTTTTACAGATGGCATTTCGCACCGGTAAGGCTAGCAAAGATGTTTTAGAAACATGTCCACCAAATGGATGGAATTCTATCAGTGTGGACCGATTCGGGCGAACCGGATGTTAAATTTGCATCTAGTTTGCCGAACTGGTATTTGAACTGACCAGCTGGCCCCACCCATCCCGTTCCTCCCAGGAGTCTTCACGTGGCCCATTTTCAATGCAAGTAAGTGCGCAGGGTCTGTGCAGAGGCACTAGGAGGGGTAAAAACAGCCCTACCAGAAGTACTGGAAGTTGCAAAATGGGGCTGTTTCTGGTTTCCAGAGGGCCTCCAGAGCCCAGGGAGCCCGTTTTTGCCCTCCCAGAGGCCTGAGGGAAGCCTCCGGATCCTTGGGAAGGCAAAAAACTGCCAAACCAGAAGTACTAGAAGTTGCTAAATGGGCCTGTTTTTGGGGGGCCTCCAGAGTCTGGAGGAAGATCATTTTTGCCCTCCTAGATACCTGAGGGAAGACCCTGGACCCTTGAGAAATTGAAAAACGGCCCTCCCGGACGTTTCAGTAGGCCACATTCATCATGGCCATGCTCACCAAGCAACTGGGCAGCAAACCAGTTGCTGGGATTTTTGAATCCCACCCCTGCTGCCAAATGTTGGAAACGTAATCAGATACTGGGCTGTTTATTACCATATGTGGTGGACATGGCCAAAGGCTAAAAAAATTAGGATGAAAATACACACATGTTGGAGAAAACGTTAAAGCAACATATAGATTTAAAGCCAGAAATATTTTTGTCAGATATAATGCCAGAAATATATGACAAAGGGAACATATATTTAATACTACACGTCTTTATAGCAGTGAGAAATGTATTTGCACAACACTGGAAGAATGAGGAAACTCCTACAAATGAAAATATAATTATACAAATACTAGATTGTGCAGAAATGGATAGGTTAACATTAAAGATAAAGGATAAAGAAGACACACAATAGTTTTTAACATGGGATTTGTTTTACCAATGGTTAGACAATAGAGGTAGAAATTAGAAGTTGGAAGTTTATTACTAGGTATAAGTGAATAATATTTTTTTATTATTATGTACAAGTAAATTGACCTAGACAATACATTGTTTACTAAGCACTTATGTGTGTTAAAGAAAAATGTATAAATAAAATTTTAAAGAAACTTATTTCCCTTATTAATATGACCCACATCAGGGCTAGATACAGCACGGGAGGGATTGAAGTGCCCTTAATTTGTGTAAAAGGTTCCACTGTGATATGAAACCATCTAAAGCAGGGATGTCAAACTCAAGGCCCGTTGGCTGGATATGGCCGGCGATATGGTCAGACCTGGCCCATGGGGCTGTCCTCCAAATGGTAAGGCGCTGGGCTGCATCGCTTTCGCCCGGCCCATCACATCCCAGCGGGCATGCATGTGCATAGGATACAGCGAGCACACACACACACAGGCCTGGCCCATGCCATTCCAGGGGAGGAGTTGGGCAGACGCCAGGATGGGGTAGGCCGAGTCTGTGCACACATGTGCCTGCCGCTTCCTGTGCACACGCATGCCTGCTGGGGCTGTCCGCGTGTGTGCCGAGAGTCCCCACAAAAACGTCTGCCAGGATGGGGTGGGCAGGGCCAAAACATGCGGAATGGCCCCTTACCATTTCCATGGCAGCTGCACTTATTGGTTTTTCAGGTGTGTGTTTGCACAGGGGGATAGGTGTCCGGCAGCAGGGACTCTGAAGCTGGCCCTCCAAGAAAAAGGCATGGCAGTGTCAGCACCGGCAGCAGGCAGAGTTGGGGGGAGAGGCACGTGATGTGCACTATTGAGCACGCTTGTTGTATTCCATATGGCTGGGACAGTAGCTGCCCAGCACATCCAGCAGGCCGTGAGCCAATATATCATTAAAAATAATGTGTTAATAGAATAAGTCCAATATATTCCTTATTGTCCAGACAGTGATTCCACTCTTTCCTCTTTGAAAATGAAGCCCTGAAAGAAATACCACCATTATTCTGAAGGGTCTTTGGGGGCGAGTGAAGGCCGAGGGCTTGAAGGGTGTGGGGATCTGGGAATCTTCTAAGTCATTCGTCTCTGTGAGGGGTGACTTGAAAGGGTCCCTTGAGGGGAACCCATCAGAGAAGCTGGAAAGGGGCTCCTGAGGGGGACACTGGGGAGGCGAAGAGAGCCCCTGAGGGAGAAGAGGGGACCAGAAAGAGGCGCCATTCAGTGACTGACCCAGAGAAAGAAGGAGTCCAATCCGTCCCTGACGACCCCGAAGACGCCCCCCGCCTTCGATGGTGGCACTTCTCTCACAGCTGCGTCTGTCTCTCCGCTTTTCCCGCCAGAATAGGCTCCTCCTCCTCCTCTCGGATCCACTTTTCCCGCTTCTCCGTCTGAGGGAATCGCACTAGGAGGGGCGTGGCCAAGAGGAAAGGGGAGGAGTACTCGCTCACGTCTCCCCTGGATGGTGGTCCCAGTCCACTTCTCTCCACCCGCCCCCGCCAACATCAGTGGTCCCTCACACTCCCCCACCCTTACTGTTACTCCTTCCCCCCTTCGCTTCCAGGGCTCCCAAACCGACGTCTCTACCAGAGCAACAGGCGGAGCCCATGGAGGCTTCCCCCAAGCGAGGGGAGAAGTGGAATTGGGAAGGGGGGCTTACGCCAATGGGAAGCCTCCCTTCTATTGAGTCATCTGTCTCCGGGCAGAATCTCTTGTGATTTCTCCCCTGCTGAGAAAGCTTTTGTGTGCAGCGAAACTGGAGGGATCTTTCCGTGTTCAATTGGGGGGGGGGGGGGTTGTCCCAAAGAGGAAGCAGGTGGGCCCTCAATGAAGCAATGTCTGGGGGAGGCAACGACTGCTGAGATGTGGAAAGCCCAGGCTACTAGCCGAGGAGGCCCCAAATCTAGAGGTCTCCTCCAGCCACAGCTCCCTTGGTTTTCCCACGACCCCCGTGACACGTGTCTCTAGCCTTCCAGTGCAGCATCCACTCTTGCTTTCCAGGGGATTATCTGTATGACCTTGTGCTTCACGGGGAGCCCGTTTCCCTGACCTCCTGGGAAGTTGGACGCCTGAGAAGCCTCAGGTGATGAGGATGTTTTAAAGGCTTATCTCCGTCTTCTAGGGGAGTGGCTGTCCTTTTCCCCTCCCCACTTTTCTCACGATCCTTAATTGCACAATTGTTAGGAATTCCATACATAGTTTGCTTCTTTCCTGTGAAAATGTACCCAAAGCCACTTAGGACTCTGTGGGGGGGAGGCTCCTTTGGCTTTGCTCCCTTTGCTGGGGGGCAGCCAGAAAGGAGATTAGCTCAGAGTTTCTTGGGTCCATAAAAGGATCCATTCAGGGGAAAAACCCTATAAATGTGTAGACTGTGGAAAAACCTTCAGGATGAACATTCATTTTACTAGGCATAAATTGATCCATGTGGGAGAGAAACCCTTTAAATGTATAGAGTGTGGGAAGAGATTTAGGCAGAGTGCTGGCCTTTCTTCCCATAAATTGATCCATGCAGGAGAGAAACCTTTTAAATGCATAGAGTGTGGAAAGAGCTTTAGGCAAAGAGATGGACTTGCTTCCCATCAAAGTCTTCATACAGGTGAGAAACCCTATAAGTGTACTGAGTGTGGAAAGAGCTACAGGAATAGGAGTCAACTGACATCCCATAAAAGGATCCATTCAAGTGAAAATCCTTATAAGTGCATGGATTGTGGAAAACACTTCAAGACAAGCGGTTCCCTTGCTTCTCATAAACAGATCCATACTGATATCAAAGTGATCAGAAAGCTTGATCCTGTTGACATTTTAGGGAATTGTGGCATTGCAAATTTGGAAAAGCTGCTGTTATTGGAATGATTGTGACTTTGCACATTTTTTTCTCTATGTAGCTGTAACAAAACTTTCAGTATCTCCTGCTTATTAAATATATTTCTTATCTTTGATTGAAAGACGGAATCGGATCTATTTCTGCTGCAGCTGCCAAAGAAGCCAACAGAGTTCTAGGCTGCATAAACAGAGGGATAGAATCAAAATCACGTGAAGTGTTAATACCGCTTTATAAGGCCACACTTGGAATACGGCATCCAGTTTTGGTCACCACAATGTAAAAAAAGATCTTGAAACTCTAGAACAGGGGTGTCAAACTCATGGAGTCAAGTGACGGAACGTTTTTCCCCTTCGCTAAAATGGGCATGTGCGTGGCCAGCACGTGATATATCTGGCCTACAGGCCAGAAATTTGATAGCCCTGTTCTTGAAAGAGAGTGGAACAACTTGCCTCCAGAAGTTGTGAATGCTCCAACACTGGAAGTTTTTAAGAAGAGATTGGACAACCATTTGTCTGAAATGATATGGGACAGTGATGGCTAACCTTTTCCACGTCGTGTGCCAAAAGTGTGTGCTCACATGCGCATGCACTCGCATGCCTGCACCCATGATGCAATGCATGTATGACACCTACCCCGCCTGTCCTCCATGAATGTGCGAGACCGCATGCGCAGTGGGGCTCTTCCAGATGACCTCTCGCATGCCGGCAGAAATGGCTCTGTGTGCCACTTCCGGCACACATGTCATAGGTTCGCCATCACAGATCTAGGATATCCTGCCTGAGCAGGGAGTTAGACTTGAAGACCTCCAAGGTCACTTCCACCTCTGTTACTCTATTCTATTTGAAAAGATCACAAAAATTCCACCAAACAGGCAACATTTCATTCCCTTGGTTGGATGTCATAGCGGTATGGGATTTTTTTTTCACAGGGTCTTTGTAGAGCTTGCATTGTTAATGTCTCTTCCCAGACTCCAATACATATAGAGCAGCTGGCATGGTATGTCACGTTACTCCATTTTTATAATGTGTCCTACCCATGTCATATACCGAAACTCACACACACTGGAGAGAACAGTGAATGTGGGGTATGGTCACTCCATCTAAGGTTACTTCCCAGCCTGTTCACAGGGTACAATAGTCATAATGAAGAAAGAAACGTTTACACCTTCAGATGAAAAAGTTGCAGTGCGAATGTTAAATGATAAATTCAAGGATAAAAAGTTGCAATAGCCAAATAGATGTTGCAGGGCTCTTTTCTATCTCAATTTCTCTCAAATTGTTCCAGTCATGTGAAATCTGATTTTCCTCACACAAATTAATTAGATGTATTCCTTCTCTTCCAGCTAGCCAGTTATTCAACCATTTCATTTTCTCCATAAAAAGAAAAAAATGGTATTTTGAAAGGTCTTTGGGGGCCCACACTCACCTTTTAAAGATGGGAAGATGCTGTGGGAGGAAGAGAGGGGACCCTGGGGGAGAAGAGGGAACCACAAGGAAGAGGCTCACATTGCGAGGGGCCGAGAAGGAGGCCCAATTGAGAGTAACGGACAGAGAGAATACTTTGGGGTCATATCTGCCCCATTGTGATTTTTCCTCCAAGGTGAGTCTCTATCCCTCAGAGAAGTTTCTCCTATTACTGGGCTTGAACCATCTTACATCCCAGAATAAGAAGTACAGGATGGAAGATTATTCAAGGAGAGGTCCAATTTAGAACTAAAGAGGCTTCCTGGTGGTTAGTACAAATAATCAGTGTTTGTCTCCAGAAGTTGTGGGTGCTCCAATGCTGAAGGTTTTCAAGAAGAGATTGGTGAACCATTTGGATGGTATAACTTGAGTAGGGGGTTAATTCACTAGAAGATCTCCAAGGACCCTTCCAACCAGAGGTGGTGTTCAGCAGGTTCTAACCAGTTCTGGAGAACCGGTAGCGGAAATTTTGAGTAGTTCAGAGAACCGACAAATACCACCTCTGACTGGCCCCACCCCCATCTATTCTCTGCCTCCCGAGTCCCAGCTGATCAGCTGGGTCTTCTTTGGTTGCCCTGAACAGAACAGAATAAGAATAAGAGTAGAGTAGAGTAGAGTAGAGTAGAATAGAATAGAATAGAATAGAATAGAATAGAATAGAATAGAATAGAATAGAATAGAATAGAATAGAATAGAATAGAATAGAATAGAATAGAATAGAATAGAAT
>NW_020716968.1:205236-246134 GCF_900518725.1 Notechis scutatus | reverse complement strand
ATAGAATAGAATAGAATAGAATAGAATAGAATAGAATAGAATAGAATTCTTTATTGGCCAAGTATGGTTGGACACACAAGGAATTTGTCTTGGTGAAAATACTCTCATTATACATAAAAGAAAAGATACATTCGTCAAGAATCATCAGGTACAACACTTAATGATAGTCATAGGGTACAATAAGCAATAAAATCATCCTAGGAAACAGTCCATAGAAATTGTAAGGATACAAGCGACAAAGTTACAGTCATACAGTCACAAGTGGGAGGGGATGGGTGATAAGGAGTGATGAGAAGATTAACAGTAATAGTAGTGCAGTCTTTGTAAATAGTTGGACAGTGTTGAGCGAATTATTTGTTTAGCAGAGTGATGGAGTTCGGGGAAAAACTGTTCTTGTGTCTTGTTGTTCTGGTGTGCAGTGCTCTATAGCGTCATTTTGAAGGAAGGAGTTAAACAATTTATGTCCGGGATGTGACCAGAGAACGGAGTTGGAAATCAGGTTAGTGGGGTGGGGAGGGAATGGGATTTTGCAGTAACCTTCCTCCAGGAGTGGGGAGGGAATGGAGATTTTGCAATATCCTTCCCCTACCATGCCCACCAAAACACACCCACAGAACTGGTAGTAAAAAATTTTTGAATCCCATTACTGCTTCCATTACTGTGCTCCCTTTTCCAACTTCACGGATGGAGGGGTGGGTGGATTGGATCCATGGAAGGGGAGAGCCTGGGCCAGCCATATTCCTCTCCGAAATGCCTCTTTGTAGCAGGGGTGAGAAAAGGTGAAGGGGAGGAGCCTCCTGATGGAGGTTGTACTAGATGGCTTCTGAAGATCCTGCCTCCTGGGAAGAACAGAGCATATAGCTAATCAGAGTAGAGTAGGAGTAGAGTAGAGTAGAGTACAGAGTTGGCGGGGATCTTGGAGGTCTTCTAGATTTAGAATCTAGTACAGGGCTCCCCAAACTTGGCAACTTTAAGACTTGTGGACTTCAACTCCCAGAATTCTCCAGTTGCCAAGTTTGGGGACCCCCGATCTAGTACAACCTCCTGCTCAGGCAGGAAACCCTATATACCATTTCAGACAAATGGTAGGTTTTAGACTAATAGCTTTAATTAGTATTACTAGGGTACGAACAGTACCCTAGTATTATCCAACCCTTTTGTGCAAACTCTCTGCTCTCCACAAAGGCTTCCCACCAAGAATTGGTGCCGACAGAAATGCCAGTCTCAAAAAAACAACAACCCCTTAGACTGCCTACTATTGACCTCACCCCTTTCCTAAGAGGCCTGTAGTGGATACACATAAGAAAAATAAAAAAGAAACAATAGGACAGGGACGGTAGGTCCCTGTCCTATTGTTTCTTTTTTATTTTTCTTATGTGTATCCATTTCATGGATCCATAACTATGTTTATACTTATACCCGTTATCTTATAATTGCTTGACAAAATAAATAAAATAAATAAATAAATAAAATAAAAAAGGATGGAGGAGGGGCATCTGTCCGCAGGGATTGGCCAGGACGGGCCTTTTCAAAGTCACCCACCACCCCAACCTTCAAAAGGCTCAGGTCGTGGCCAGAGGAGCCGGTAGGGGGCGCTCACTCACTTTACTGAGCCCTGCTCCGCCCCGTCTGCTTGGCACTGGGCAGGAGCGGCTGTGAGTTGTCCCGTGGGAATTTCTGGGGGGCGGGGAAGAGATCGAGGCGAGGAGGAGGAGAAGGGGGAAGACACCCCCCCGCGACCCGAAGGGTGAGAAATTGCCCCCCCCCCGTTCCAATAGGGGGTGGATGCTGTCAGGGAGGAAGATAAAGTACGGTTCCCCCCTCCCCCAAAGAGTTGAGAGGGAGGGGAACCCCGGATTTCCCGAAAGGGCCCTTCCCCCATCCTGCTCCATCTGTGCATGCAAGAGATGTAACCCTGGGTGAGGTGGGGGGAATGACGGTGGGAGAAAGAGTTGCGGGGGAGGGGGGGGCTGTGTTCATATTGTGCGTAAACCAGGTTTGCTTTTCAGAATTTCTACCAAGAAAGGATCCTGGGAAATGGCCTTTCTTTTGCCTGATGCTCTCCCCCTCCCCTCTGCAAACGGTCCCATTTAAAGCTTTTTTTTTTTGAGGAGGGGGATTGCAAAGGACAAATTCTGTGCCTCAAATGGCTGGCGAGGCTGTAAGGGCCTCCCCCCCCCATTATTTTTCCTACTGTTAGTGGAGCTCAGCTGCACCTCTGCAGAAGACCCCTTTCTCCCCCCCCCAAAAAAAATAAAAAATAAAATAATGGTTGGTCTCCAAGGGGGAGGAAGGGATGAGACACAGGGAGAGACGTCGCCCTGAGGCTGAAACGTCTTGGAATTTTGTCTCCCCTCCAGACAAAATTTCCCCTGAATTTGAGGAAGCAATCATCACTGTTTCTAAATGAGAACCATCCGTAATTCCAGAAGTTTCCTTTCTTTTTCACCTCAGATGTAAACGCTGAAGGGCTTGAAAATCTTCTCCGGGATTCTCTGTGCGAGTCCATCGGATCTCAGGACTGAAAACAGATTGAAAAAAACCAACAACAACCTTTGGAGACCCAAGAGATCCACAGGGTCCTTCTGGATCCCTGTCAGAGAAGAGGCCAAAATGGATGCAATCCACCCAGAATGGAAAGGCGTGGGGAAAGACTCCACTGCCGCTCAGCCTGGGAACTGTGTGGAGGTCTGGGTAGGACCTGGGCAGAAGATCCCAGAGAAGGAAGCTCTCAGTTCTGAGATCCAACATTGGTACTTCAGGAACAGCCCCTTTCAGGAGGCCGAAGGACCACGAGAGCTTTGCAGCCGCCTTCATCGTCTTTGCTGGGGGTGGTTGCAGCCCGAAAAGCACACCAAGGCTCAGATGTTGGACCGGGTGATCTTGGAGCAGTTTCTGGCCGTCCTGCCCAGGGAGATGCAGCGCTGGGTGCGGGAGTGCCGAGCGGAGACCACTTGCCAGGCGGTGGCCCTGGCCGAAGGTTTCCTGCTGAATCAGGCAAAGGAAGAGGAGGAGCAGGAAGGGTATCAGGTGAGAGATACCGCCCTTGAGAAATAGGAAGGGATCTTAATGTAATTGAAATCTTAAATGTCTCCCTAAGAATTTTCGGGATTAATAATGCAGTGAGATGGTTAGAAAACTTTATTGGTGACATTGCTCCTACGTTCTTCCAAATAATATATTTGGAGCAATTCTTCCATCGTCCTCTTCAAATTATGGACGACGCAAAGGCCTAGCAACATTGTGGGCAGAAACTGAAATTCCAACTTTTAACTTTGCATCTTTGTCTATTTATATTTATATTATATTATATTTATATGATTTAGTATGATTTATATGTTTTATATGTTTCCTATATATATGTTTCCTAGTAGGATTTACTACTTCTAAGTGTTATACCTATGATTTATGACATATGTATCTTGAGAGCATATGCACCAAAAAAATTGTGTGTCCAATCACACTTGGCCAATAAAGAATATTCTATTCTATTCTATTCTATTCTATTCTATTCTATTCTATTCTATTCTATTCTATTCTATTCTATTCTATTCCATTCCATTCCATTCCATTCCATTCCACCTATTCTATTCTATTCTATTCTATTCTATTCTATTCTATTCTATTCTATTCTATTCTATTCTATTCTATTCTACTCCATTCCATTTTCTATTCTATTCTACTCCACTCAACTCCATTTCCTATTCTATTCTATTCTATTCTATTCTATTCTATTCTATTCTATTCTATTCTATTCTATTCTACTCCACTCCACTCCACTCCACTCCACTCCACTCCATTTTCTATTCTATTCTACTCCACTCCACTCCACTCCACTCCATTTCCTATTCTATTCTATTCTATTCTATTCTATTCTATTCTATTCTATTCTATTCTATTCTATTCTATTCTATTCTACTCTACTCTACTCTACTCTACTCTACTCTACTCTACCCTACCCTACCCTACTCCACTCCACTCCATTTTCTATTCTATTCTATTCTATTCTATTCTATTCTATTCTATTCTATTCTATTCAGGTTCTGGGGTCTTTCCTGGAGATTGGCATCAAGTGTCCTGAAGAAAAGGTGGATCCTGCAAATTCCTCTCACAGTCCATGTCTCAGAAGGATTTCCAAGGAGGATGGTCAATATCAGGACAACTCAATAGGTAAGGAAAGATCCTTCTACATAATTGGAAGTTTTCCACAGAGATTCTGTTTGTTCTCCGTTTTCTCTGTCTTCTCATGTGTAGTCATTGGACTTTATGGAAGGTGACCCAGCAACAAATACTTAACTCTTCTTCTGATAGTAGTGTCCCAATATTTAAGTAACTGCCACAAGGGGGTCAACCTACTTTCCAATCACCTGAAGGCAGGATAAAAAGCAATGGATGAAAACTGATCAAGGAGAGAACCATCTTAGAAATAAGGAGGAATTTCCTGATAGAACAATTAACCAGTAGAATGGCTTATCTCCAGAAGTTGTGGATGCTCTATCAGTGGAGGTTTTCAATAAAAGATTGGACAGCCAATAAAAGATTGGACAGCTAAAAGGGTGTAAGGTAGTGATGGCTAACTTTTTTGGGCTCCTGTGCCAAAAATTGTATGCCAGCACCCACTTGCATGCCAGCACCCAGAATGCAATGCACAGCCCCCCCCCACACCCCCTGCACATGTGCGCGCAATCCCCACTCCCACCCCGTTACCTGCACTGTACCTCACAGCTGATTTTTCGGCTGGTTTGAGGCCTTTTTTGGCCTTCCAGTGGCTTGGAAAAAGCTTCTGCAAGGCTTTTCAGGACAAATTATAGGCCTGTTTCCTCACTATTGTTTGGCCTAAAAAGCCTTCCGGAGGCTTTTTCCAAGCCTCTGGGAGGCCAAAAAAGGCCTCAAACCAGCCGAAAAATTAGCTGTGAGGCACGTGCACGCACAGTGAGGTAATTTTGCCTGTGACTCGCATGCCGGCACAAATGTGTGCCACTTGTGGCATGCATGCCATAGGTTCACTATCACAGATATAGGGTCTCCCCCTTGTACAGGAAGGTGGACTAGAAGATCCCACAAAGGAAATCTTTCCCTTCACACCACATACTACCTTCCCTTAATCCACGTTTGCAAAAATTAACTCTTCTAGGGATTTCCTGGGTTTGTTCGTTTGTTTATTTTTTTATTTATCTTATTCAATTTGTCAAGCATGCATGAGAAAACAAGTATAAGTATGAACATAACATATAAACATATAAGCATAAACAGGTATAAGTATATACATAATAAATGAGTACAAATAAATGGGAACAGTAGGACAGGGATGGTAGGCACGCTGGTGTGCTTATGCACACTCCCTTACAGGCCTCTTAGGAATGGAGTGAGGTCCACGGTAGACAGTTTAAGGTTAAAAGTTTTGGGGGTTTGAGGATGGAACAACCGAATCAGGTAGTAAGTTCCAGGCATTGACCACTCTGTTGCTGAAGTCGTATTTTCTGCAATCGAGTTTTGAGTGGTTTACTTTGAATTTGTATCTATTATTTGCCCGCGTGTTGTTGTGGTTGAAGCTGAAGTAGTCGTTGACAGGTAGGACATTGTAGCTGACACTTTTGTGTACTAAGCCTAGGTCAGACCATAAGCAGCGTAATTCTAAGTTGTCTAGGTCCAGTATTTCAAGCCTGGTGGCATAAGGTATTCAATTGCGAGCGGAGGAGTGGAGGACTCTTCTTGTAAAATACCTCTGGACTCGCTCAGTTGTATTAATGTGAGATACTTCTTTTTATTTTCAGAGATGAGAACAATCTTTGGTCTTTTTTTTCAGAGGTGATTTTGAGTAAATCTTCATACACATCCTTGGTGGATTATTTACAACACCACCTCTCCTTTCTGGCATGTTCCAAGTTTCATTCTTGGAAGATAGAGCCCATGAAAGGACACTGAAGACTGAGGTTAAGATAGAGAAAAGGAGGTGTCCTCCACAAGACAGGAAGAAGTCATGCCTTCAGACTACAAAATGTGGAATTAATCCCTTTCTTGCTTCTGTCCTGTCTTTCTCCTTCCCAGGGAACACAATGGAGCCACCGTTGTTCATCGGTTCCTCTCCTTGTACTGATGGAGCTGATGGATCTCCAGCTCAGGTAGGAAAGAAAAGATCTGGAGCTAATATTGGGGGGCAGTTGGTGACTGCTTTGGGGGTCATTTGAGGTCTCAGTGTATGATACTGCTCATCATATACATGCAGGAATTGGTTATGGCCAGTCTAGAGAAAACAAGGATTAGGGGTGACATGATAGCAGTATTCCAGCATTGATCCAGGAAGGGGCGTAACTGGTACACATCCAAAGTTAAGCAAACACCTTCCTAGCCATGACTGCCACCTGCATGAGTCAGGAGGACCCCCAGATTACACGCTAGGTCCTTCTCGGGCAGTGTAAGCCCATCCAAGCCAAAGATGTTAAACCACCATATTTGGAGGACTTTCCTATCCACAGTCAGTCATCTTAACAGGTTCAATTGTAGCCGTTGTGGTCCGCCGGTGGCCTGCGGAGCTCGCAGCAGAATCAGACAGTGGGAAGGAACATGGGCCAGTGCTGGAGTCTGGGGAGGGCTCAGATGAGGGATCTGCGTCTGACACAGAGATGGGGCCAGGGCCATCTGAGAGTTATATACTGACTCTGGAGCCTCCAGAATCTGACATCAGTGAGGCAGAGGAACAGGGGGAGCCTGTACCCAGTGCGCGCTTGCGCAGAGCTGCCAGAAGTCAAGAACAGTTAAGACAAACGGGGAGACTCGGGAGTAAGGCTTGGAGATGATTGGCCCTCCCATAAGAGCTAAAGGAGGAATAAAGGGACATGAGCCTTTGCAGGAAGCAACGTTGTTTGTTCTGGTCAGTTTAAACTCTGAAACTTCGTGTTGACTTTGTGCTCCGTTTGGCCTTGTACAGCTAATTGGCAATTTAGTCATTGGCAGCATTTCAAGGGAGATAAAGGTGGGTGCTTATCAGCCTTATCCCGAAAGACTGTGACAGACTTCTGTTGGGCTATTCATAAACTGTTTGGGACTCATTACAGGCTGTGAATGCATATAATTCACAGCCGTTGAAATAAAAAAAACGTTTTTTGGAACAGCATGTGATTGTTACTGTCTCAGAAAGCCTTGGTCAGAACAGTAGCCTATTGTCCCCCATCCAAATTCCCACAGCCTCCACACATCATGAGAGCACATCCACGGCATCACTTATTTCACCCAGACAGAGATGTACATTTGGATATCATCTGCATTCTGATGATACCTCATCCCATAGCTACAGATGATCTCACCCAGCAGCTTCATAGAGATGCAAAAAAAACAACAACAACCCAACAACAACAACCCTAGAGGGAGCATTGAGCCCTGCAGCACCTTACATAGCAGGATCACAGGCTGGACTTCTCTATTGACTGGAATCGATCCCAGAGGAAGAAGGTAAAGCAGCATAAAACTGTGCCACTCATTCCCAGCTCCCGAAGTCAACTCGAAAAGGTACCATGGTTGATGGTATTGAAAGCTGCCGATGAGCCATAATGGTTGCACGATCTCCATGCTGCTCCTGCCAGAGATCATTCAGAAGCATAACTAATGTTGGTTCTGATTCTGTTCCTTCCTCATTCAGGGTCCTGTTTCTTTTGAGGAGGTAGCCATCCATTTCAACAGTGAAGAGTGGTTGCTGCTAGATCCTAACCAAAAAACCCTGCATCAAGAGGTCATGTTGGAAACGTCTAGAATTGTGGATTCTTTAGGTAAGGGTTCCTTTAGAGCAGGGGTTCCCAACCTGAGTGTGAGACGATATTCTAGGGGGTGCGAGAAAAGTCCAGGTAAATAATAGGATATTGGCTATATGTTGGCATTTTTATTTATTATGCAATGGATTAACTTTGTTTTCATTTTAGAGTTAAGTATCGTTATTTAGTGGCCGTCACATACATAGCTGAAAAGATTCAATCCTACCATATATTAAACGCGTTCAGTAGTTCCTAAAGTCTAAATTTCAGGGGGTGCGAGGTTCGAGTGAAATTTCTTTAGGGGTGCAGGGCGAAAAAAAGGTTGGGAACCATTGCTTTAGAGGAAAATTAAGTCAAACTGAAAAGTCACTAAATGGCTTATTTACATATTAGGAAATGATGTTAAAATGAATTATTATTTTTCTTATATTAATTCCTTTACCTCCATGGTTGTCCAAGTACCACAGTTCGAAGAAAGAGGTTAGTCTGATGACCAGTCAGTCTAGAAAGTGTTGATATGCAGTCTTGGGATGTTCCTTGGGCCCCATGAGGTGCTTAATAATAATAATAATAATAATAATAATAATAATAATAATAATAATAATAATAATAATAATCAAGAAGGGGATGTTTTGCTTATTTCACACGCCCTAATCAGCACCATATTTCCTCTTACAAAGATATTGCAATGAGGTATATATTGTGGCATTGGATGCAACATAGGTACATCACATCTGACAAAGGTGTGTGCACTATATCATTATGTTAAGATCTGAGCTGCAGAGCACTGATTGTTGTTATCATGTTTTAAATTGTTGTAAACCATCCAGAATTACATGAAACAAGCAATCATGTCAACCTTTTGAATTAATATTATTCATGTTGACATTTACCTTGCTGCTCCCCTGTAATTGCCAAATAATAGATACAGGCTAGAGACTGTCATGGGAACAGCAAGCGGTATGTTGAAGTCTTTTCTGATTTCTTTTTCTTCCATTTCAATCAGTTGAGGATCCGGACACTGAAAATTACCAAGAGCCAGGTGTGGTGCCATCACAAATAATCAAAATTGAAATACAAGGAGATACGTCTTCAGATAAGTGCGGAAAAGGAAAATATGAGGAAAACCAATCTTACAATTGGAGGGAAAAAGCCATTCTCAAATGCACAGAAATGGATAACTTCCTGACCCAAAAGGATTGTAAAGAAAGCAGAATGGGAAAGCGTCAAGGAAGTCACGAAATACTTCAAGCGAAACCCAACTTCAGTAACCAGCGCAAAATTGGAAAGCATTTCAGTAATAAGAGCAACATTATTCCCCATAAAATGATCCACGTGAGGGAGAAGCCCTATAAATGTGTGGACTGTGGAAAGAGCTTTAGGTGGAGAGGAAATCTAACTATCCATAAAAAGATCCACTCGCGGGGAAAACCCTATAAATGCACAGACTGTGGAAAAAACTTCAGTATGAACAGTTCCCTTACTTCTCATAAAAGGATCCATACAGGGGAGAAACCCTTTCAATGCACAGTGTGTGGAAAGAGCTTCAGTTTGAACAGGTGCCTTGTTTCTCATAAAAGAACCCATTTAGGATTGAAACTTTATATATGTAATGAATGTGGGAAAAGTTTTATTTTCAGCAGCTCCCTTACTAATCACATTGGTACCCATACCAGAGAGAAACTATATCACTGTACTGACTGTGGGAAAAGCTTCCGGTGGAAAAGTCACCTTACTTCCCATGAAAGGATGCACACAGGGGAAAAACCATATGAATGCAAGGACTGTGGGAAAAGCTTCAGTATGAACAGTTCTCTAAGTTCTCATAAAAAGATCCATACAGGAGAGAAGCCCTATCAATGCATATTGTGCGGGAAGAGCTTCCGGTTGAAAGGTCACCTTACTTCCCATAAAAGGATGCACACAGGAGAAAAACCATATCAGTGCATGGATTGTGGAAAGAGTTTCAGTATGAGTAGTTCTCTGACTTCTCATAAAAGGATCCATACAGGAGAGAAACCTTACCAATGCTTGGAATGCGGGAAGAGCTTCAGCAAAAGCAGTATTCTTAATTCCCATAAAAGGATCCACACAGGAGAGAAACCCTATCAATGCCTGGATTGTGGAAAGAGTTTTAACAACAGGAATCACCTTACCTCCCATAAAAGGGTCCATACAGGAGAGAAACCCTTTAAGTGCACAGAGTGTGGAAAGAGCTTCAGTTATAGCGATTCTCTTACTTCTCATAAAAGGATCCATACAGGAGAAAAACCCTACAAGTGCATGGAGTGTGGAAAGTCCTTTATTCAGAGCAGTCACCTTACTTCCCATAACAGAATACACACCGGGGAGAAACCATATAAATGCACGGAGTGCGGAAGGAGCTTTAGCAGCAGCAGCTCCCTTATTTGCCATAAAAGGATTCATTCAGGGTTGAAACCTTATGTATGCAAGGAATGTGGGAAGAGTTTTATTTCAAGCAGCTCCCTTACTAATCACATTAGTATCCACATAACTGAGAAACTGTACCAATGCACAGAGTGCGTGAAAAGCTTCAGGTGGAAAAGTCAACTGATTTCCCACAAGAGAATACATACAGGGGAAAAACCCTATCAGTGCATGGATTGTGGAAAAAGTTTCAGCCTGAACAGTTCCCTTACTTCTCACAAAAGGATCCATACGGGAGAGAAACCCTACAAATGTGCAGAGTGTGGCAAGAGCTTCAGCAAAAGCTGTAACCTTACTTCCCATATCAGGATCCATACGGGAGAGAAACCCTATCAGTGTACAGAGTGTGGAAAGAGCTTCAGTTTGAACAGTTCTCTTACTTCTCATAAAAGGATCCATACGGGAGAGAAAAAAATATACATTAACGATGTGTGGAAAGAACTTAATGTGGAACAATCAATTTATTTCCCATAAAAAGACCTATATGTGGGAAGATGCCTTTAGTGATTGAAATGTCCTTAATTCATATGAAACAATCCATTGTGATATCAAACATATACTGCAAAGACATGGAATGCAGAGAACTTCAATCAAGATTTTTGAACTGATTTTTCTTAAGGCACCATTTGAAGGAAATAGGATGTAAGCAATGTAATGTGTGAAGAACTTCAAGATTTTTTTTTAATTGCTCCTTTGAGGTAGTTTTTTCCGCAGGATTTTTGCCAAAGTTTTTGGAAGTGGTTTGTCATTATGATCGTCGTAGGGCTGGGAGAGTGACTGGCCTAAGGTCCCCTAGCTGGCTTTGTGCCTAAGGTCCTGTGAAAGGATCCACACAGGAGAAACCCAGAAATGTGTGTATGGAAGAGAGATTGTAGAATAGCAGTGTTACATTCCATGAAAGGAGAAACTATAAATGTAAGAAATGTAAGAATTTCAGTACAAGGTGCTCTTATTTCCCAGAAAAAGTTTCATGCAGGAGACAGTATAGTATACCGTATTTTTCTGTATATAAGATGCACTCCCCTCCCCCCAAAAAGTGGGTGGAAATGTCTGTGCGTTTTATATATCAAAAACACCTCCATTTTGACCTCTCAAACCCCTCTGCATGTCCCGTTTTTGCCCTCCCCGGCTTCCAGAAGCACTCTGAGGCCAAAAATAGGCACGTTTTTGGCCTCAGGAGGCCTCCGCGGATCCTATTTTTGCTCTCCCCGGCGTCCAGAAGCACTTTCCAGGCCAAAAATGGGAGGGCAAAACAGGACCCATGGAGGCCTCCGGAGGCCAAAAGCAGGCATGGTTTTGGCCTGCAGTGCTTCTGGACGCCAGGGAGGGCAAAAACAGGACCCACAGAGACCTCTGGAGGCCAAAAACGGGCACGTTTTTGGCCTGGAAATTGCTTCTGGATGCCTGGGAGGGCAAAAACGGGACGTGCAGAGGCAAAAAAACTATTTTCTTCTTCTCCTCCTCTAAACCAAAGTGCATCTTATAGTCCAATACTTGGAAAAATATGGTAAATATATGAAATCCATAGAAAATCACCCTGTTGATCTGTCTCACCTCCCAGAAAAGGATCCACTTTAAAGATGCAGAAGTACAAGAAACCTGTGAAAAGAGGTTGAGATAGTCTTTCTTCATTTGGAGGATCACCACAGGAAAAACTGAATAAATGTATGGATTATGGAAAGAGCTGCCAGGATATATGTCTTAATTCCAGAGGTATTACCTCCTAGTTAGGTCCGGCTCATGAGAATTTCTTATTAGTGTCCCATTTATTACACCAAAATCTCTGCCTGGTCACATGGATTTATCTAGGCAGAAGCAACATCTGAAATCTGGGATCAGGCTCCAGGCTTTGTGGAGAACTGTGCAAACAAAACAGGGGGAAACTTTTTGTGCATTTTAGCTGTAAGTACTGAAAATACCTACTTTCCTTAAACACATTACAAAGTATTAAAGCTTTGTTTTAAAATCAGTGAAAATCTCTCCCAAATGTTTATTTGACTGTTTAGCTTAGTAGATCTCTGGGTGCAAAATCACATTAATTCTGCTGAAAACAAATCAGTTTATAATTGCAGCTGTGGCCTCTTTACTTTGAAAATGGTTTATTGATTCCACAGTGTACCATATGAGCAATATTTTTAAATAAAGAAGCGAGTTCAACTGAACTGTTTCTATTTATGTCTTCAGTTCTGAGCAAGGCAACCAGAACAATATTTGTTAGTCTTTTATCATAGAATAGAATAGAATTCTTTATCGGCCAAATGTGATTGGACACAGAAGAAAATTGTCTTAGTGCAAATGCCCTCAGTGTACATAAAAGAAAAGATACATTCGTCAAGAGTCAAGAATCATAAGGTACAAAACTTAATAGTTATAGGGTACAATAAGCAATCAAATCATACTAGGAAACAGTTGATATAAATCATAAGGATACAAGCAACAAAGTTATAGTCATACAGTCACAAGTGGGAGGAGATGGGTGATAAGGAGTGATGAGAAGATTAATAGTAATAGTAGTGCAGACTTTGTAAATAGTTGGACAGTGTTGAGGGAATTATTTGTTTAGCAGTGATGGAGTTCGAGGAAAAACTCCTTGTTTCTAGCTCTTGTGTGCAGTGCTCTATAGCGTTGTTTTGAGGGTAGGAGTTGAAACAGTTTATGTCTAGGATGTGAGGGGTCTGTAAATATTTTCACAGGCCTTTTTGACTTGTACAATATACAGGTCCACAATGGAAGGCAGGTTGGTAGAAATTGTTTTTTCTGCAGTCTTAATTACTCTCTGAAGTCTGTGTCTGTCTTGTTGGGTTGCAGAACCAAACCAGACAGTTCATGAAGAAATAACATTCAGCTCAAAGGGAATTCTTTGTGTATTTTTTTTTTTTTGGTGTTATATTCCAGAACTACTGTTTCTCAAGGGTTTTAATGTCACTTTAGTGCCTCTATATTAGTTAAGGCAGATTCCTGAATTTGCAATATCAAGATGATCAAAGGTCAGTCCTATTTGAAGTTTTGAGAGGGCCAGGCCATTACAAATTTGAGAAGCCTTGTCTGACATGATTTTGACTCTGATTTTGAATCTTAATGTAGCTTCTTTTAAAAAAATTTCTGTATATCTTGAGTATTAACTGTATTCTTTTGAAGGGATAATATAGTAAAATATTTGGAGCAGGTGTAGTGTAAATGTTGTGTAATATACACCAAGGAAGCTAATAGAAAAAAAAGTTTAATATGTTCCAAAGGTGCTTTTTCAGGAGGCAACTTTCTTGTTTTTTCTTTGAAGACATTTGGCTACTCATCAAAGAAGCTTCTTCAGCTTTGACAGGATAGTGGGGAATGGACGAATTTATATTCTTTGCAGACAGCTGGTCATTTGCATCTTTTAGAGGGTCTCATCCAAGAACATCTTCATAGAAAAAACAAAAAAGCTCAGTTGCCTCCTGAAAAAGCACCTTTGGGACAACCATGACTTGGATGACTGAGAATCTCTAGACTTTTAGTTTAATGTGTTGGAGAATTGTCAGTGAGTGGGAACAGAATGGAATAGACCTAGAAATTTGTAGAAAGAGGTGGAATGCTTTCAGATCTGATGTGTTTCAAAGAATTCACATTACAGAGACAATGATGCATTAAAATCCATGGAATATGAGAAAGATATTAGCAAACAGATCTACCTATTAACAAAGCAACAAAGTTTATAAAACACAAGAACTCTTCTTATATAAATGTATAGCATTTGTTAGGAACTTTCATATTTGCGTCATTTTTAATATATACAGAGAGAAATCATGTGAATTCAAAGTGCTTTAGTTGAAGCTATCATTTTGTTTTATATCAAAGGACTCAAAGGGGTACCAGAGAACTGAAATTTTTAGCAACTTTCTATAAACTGAAGGTACATTTGAGTGGTTAAAAATGATTTGTTTAATAATTAATTTCTACAGTTGTGATTTCTTTGGCAAGAGGGGGATCTAAACAATGCCATGCCCACAAGCAATAGGCCCAAGCTTGGGAAAGCAAGAAGCAGCTCCTTCAGAGATTCAGTTGAGTAATGGGAAGCGGAAAGAGAGAAAAGGGAGACTGTCTCAGAAGCTCGAAAGATGCCCCAATTGTGAACTTTCCAGTGCTGCTGGATGCTGGCCAAAGGCTTCATGTTCAGCCAGGTAGAGGAACATTGGGAAGGGCAGCTGGTGAGTTCTTTTGCAGTCAACAAGGTCATTTTCTTTTCACCCAGAGCTAAAAATGAGGCTGTTTTCCAAGCTGTGTGCCACTGCTGGTATGCAGAACAGAAATCAATGGATGGTTTGACATTTGAATTTCATGCTGTAACCTCAAGTGCCTTGAGCGACCAGATGCAGATTTTGTCCAAGCCAATCTTTCCTTAATGAGGTCCTTTACCAACGATGCTCCACCAGGAGACCCCCGATACCACAAAGCATGATGAGGAAGTCTAAAAAATAATAAAAGACAGGCAATCAGAATAGAGCTGATAGGGACTTTCAAGATCTTCTAGTCCAACCCCCTGCCCAAGCAGGAGATCCTATACCTTTCAGATAGGTGGCTGTCCAGTCTTTTCTTAAAAACCTCCAGTGATGAAGCACCCACAACTTCTGATGGCACGCTGTTCCACTGGTCAATTGTCATCAATATTAGTTTGTCTTAGTTCTAGGTTGTTTCATTCTTTGATTAGTTTCCATTGTTTCTTGTCTTGCCTTCTGATGCTTTGGAAAATAAGTTGAGCCCCTCTTCTTAGGGGCAGCCCCTCAAATACTGGAATTCTGCTATCATGTCACCCCTAATTCTTTTTTCCCCCTCTAGACTAGCCAAAGCCCTCAGGAAGAAAAATCACACCTCAGCTGAGGAGAACCTGTGACTGCGTTTTCCTGCCCAAATTTGACAGGCACTTTTCTCCTGCCATTGGCTGTCCAGGCTCATGTGATCCAGCAAGCTTGTCCCCCTTCCCAGCGGGTTTAATAATAAAGACCCAACAAAGCCCTCAGGGAAAGTTCCCAGCCAAGAAGCGTAGGTGATGTCGTATCCCTTTCCCCCTCTGTTGAGAGAGGTCTGTTCAATTTTGACATAGATGGCTTCTTTGACCCCTCTTTCAAACCAGCGGTCCTCTCTGTCTAAAATGTGGACTTCGCTGTCTTCAAAAGAGTGGCCTGTATCTTAAATACAGGTGGACTGCTAAATCTTGTCCTGATGGGTTTGTTCTCCTCTGTTGTGCCATGCGCTTATGAAAAACCAGAAAGTCCAGTTGCCTCTTGAAAAAGCACCTTGGGGACAACCATGACCTGGATGACTGAGAATCTCCACAGACAACGCAGTGAAATGCTTCAAGAGGCCACCTAAAAGGACAAATATTTATGCAGGCCAAAGACTCCAAGTCTCCTCTTCGACGGGGCACGAATGAAAGGCCACCAGGAGATCCAAGATTCCCTCAGAGTCAGGAGGAAGATTCGCGCCCAGCGTAGAAGCGGCTTTGAGGCGATCCAGCGATTCCCTTTCCCGCCCAACCTGACAGGCGCTTCTTTCCCGTCATTGGCTCGCCAGGACCACGTGAGCCGAGGGATTCCCCCCCCCCCCGTCCTTTCTCTCCCCTTCTCCTGAGTTTCCTCCTTACACTACGGGAACCACGGTGGGAGGGGCAGCCCCACTCGCACGGAGGGCGGATTGAGCACGCGCGCCTCCCAACGGACCTCACCGAACGTCTGGCCTCTCTAGGACTCCGCGCTCGCTCGCTGTAACTGTTTCGTTTTCGCAGGAGAAGTCCGGCATTTAGGGAGCCACCAGACACGTGCAGAGCCATCTCGTGGGAACCGAGGCAAAGAGAGGGATGGAGGATGTGAAATCAGAGTCAGTCTTCCCACTTCTGGGAGGCGGGGAGAGTCCGGATTCCCTTTGCATTGCAGGGGGGAAATGAAGATCCCAAACTCGACCAGGAAGGAAAAGTCTAAGCTCGCCAGAAGGGAGGAAGATCTGGGGGAGCATTTGGCACCCCCTTACCCCAATTTCCTGGATAAAGCCTTGAGAAGAGACAGGGACGGGGGGGGGGGGTTGCATTACAAACTCAAGCAGGAAAATTAAACGTGCAGAAATTGGGGTGCATCACTTGTGCTCCCAAATGGGGGTTTAATCCCCTTCCTCCCAAAAAGGATGGAGACTTTTCAACCCCTGAAAAAGCGGGCACCCAATCACCAACCACCAAGTGGCAGAGGGTGGACACCCTGGAATCGGTGGGGATTTTTTTTTTTAAAAAAAAAAGACAGGATGGAAACCAGTCAAACCAGAGAAGGGAGAAGAAACCCCTTAATCTTCTCTATATCGTTATCTCCATTTATTTTTTTTATGATGAATCATTTTTAATTACTATGAAAATGATCTATCACCATTGTTGTATGTACACTAAGAGCTTATTCACTGGAGACAAATTCCTTGGGTGTCTAATCACACTTCGCCAATAAAGAATTCTATTCCTAATCCTATTCTATTCTATTCTGTATTCTACTCTACTCATTCTATATGTTGAAATCCCAAAACAGTCCAAAGGAAAGAGCCGGGAAGGCGGCGGGAAGATACTGAGACTGAAAGTCTCATTTTGTGCAACATATTGTGCAACAATATGAATGCAGAGAATTGGGGGAAAGTTGCAATTCTTTAATCAAAATTGCTTTCTTTAATGAAAGATTTAAATTTGGGGTGGGGGAGGGAACCAGCAATGCCCTTAAGACACCTCCAAGTGCAGCTTCTAGCTCAGAAATAAACCAGGACTGCAAAAATAAAAAATAAAACCAAACAAACAAACTGGCTTCAGGATCAAATATCTCCAGTTCTTTTTTTTTATCTTTACATTCAGTTTGGATCAAGTTTAATGAAGATTTGCCAGCATGTGTTTATCTATTTTCTCTTTTGACCCAAATGTGCTTTTTTTCAAGAGGCAACTGGACTTTCTGGTTTCTTTCTTTGAAGACTTTCGGCTTCTCATCCCAGAAGCTGCTTCTGCTCTGACTGGATGGTGGGGAAGGTCAGAGCGGAAGAAGCTTCTTAGATGAGAAGTGAAATGTTTTCAAAGAAAGAAAACAGGAAGTCTAGTTGTCTCTTGGAAAAAAAAGCACATTTGGAACAACCAGGACCTGGATGACGGAGAATCTCCATAGACATTTTCCTCTTTCGACTTATCCCAAATTAAAAATCTGGTGGCCACATCTGGAGGAACATTCAAGGGGCAGCAAATTGCACATCTGGGGATGCACATGGCAGGAGCCCTGGGTTTGGTTCCCAGATATTATCAAATTTACGCTACCCGTTTTGCCGAACGTGACTCTAAGCAGCTTTACAGACATTAAACCAAATGTGGAAGAAAACAATACATAAAAATCTTGAATAGAATAGAATAACTTTATTGTCACTTTGAATATGTACTAATTGACACTGAAAATGAAATTTCGTTGCATACAGCTCTTAAAGGGCCACCACTCTAATTTTACACTACATCAATATGACAGGATAAATAAATAAATCCAAAATTATGTATATACCCACATATATGACACAGAGAAACAACACAGTCTAGTTCGGGTGTACACATGAGGACAGGAGGTAGAAGGGATTCACCAAGACGTGAAGAGCCAACGGAAGGGAGGCAGGGAAGTTTGTCCTCCCAAAATGACGTTAAACTGAAATAGAGGTCGGTCTAGATGGCCTGTAAGGTTTCCCCCCACCCTCCCGCCGCCGATCGTGCCGTCAAGAGATGAGGGCCGTTGTCCTCGGGTCCCACCAGAGGGCGCTCGCTCGCATTTGAGCGCCACTGCGCATGTTCCGCCCCCGAGTCCAGCTGGAGGGGGAGGACCGGCTGTGAGTTGCGCCCTGGGAATCGAGATGGGGAGAGGGCGGGGGTTGGCAGAAGGGGATCCCGCTACTCAGAGCCTCCCCGGGTGTGTGTTTGGGGGGGGAGGGGGAGGACAACTGCCTCTTCCAGCCCTAGGCAGAGCCTCCCCGGACGATCCTTGCAAGCAAAGGGGGAAAGTACAGGTCCTCCCCCTCTCCCCAAACACTCCATAGCCGGTGGCAAGAGGAAAGCCCCAGGGGTTCCCCAAAAAGGAATTGCCGGGCTAGGAATCCCTAATCCTGATCTTGGCTGTGCATGCTTTAGGGAGAGGGGGGGGAGGAAGGAGGAAGATGGGTGGGCTGCTCCCTGCCTTTGTTCCCATGGGGAGGATCACCTCTGATGCTCCCTCCCTTCCCTTCCATAGATATTAAGGATGCAGGAAGAGGATGTCCCAAAGGTGATCCCCCCCCCCCCCCCGAGGCAACTGGACTTTCTGTGTTTTCTTTGAAGACATTTCTCTTCTCATCCAAGAGGCTTCTTCATCTCTGACTGGATGGTGGGGAACTGAAGAAGCTTCTTGGATGAGAAGCGAAACGTCTTCAAATAAAAAACCAGAATGTCTGGTTGCCTCTTGAAAAAAAAAAAAAAAAAGCACCTTGACCTGGATCAAGGGTTTCCAATCTTGGCAACTTTAAGACTTGTGGACTTCAACTCCCAGAATTCCTCAGCCAGCTTTGCTGAGTCCACAAGTCTTAAAAGTTGCCGAGGATCAGGGGCCACCAACCTTTTGGACCTCAGGGACCATCAAACTCATAATTTTAAATCCTGTGGACCAGAGACCCTGGGAAAATCCAAAAAAAATGTCTGCAGGAAAATTCCCCACCCCGTTTTCCTGCTGTCTCCAGCTCCGTTCTTGGGGAGAGAGAGAGAATGAGAGAGAAACTTTTGGCTTCATGCAAGGAAAGCAGCAGAAGCAGCAGTTTCTTTCTCTCCCTCAAACTCCACCAGAAATGAATCTTTGTGAGACTTGTTGCGCCGGCGCAGCCTCTTGGAGCAAGATGCCTTGCAGAGTCCCAAAGACTCATTTCTGGCAGAGTTTGGGGGGGCGGGGAGAAAGAAAGATTTTTGCTGCTTTCTTTGCGTGCAGCCAAAAGCAGAAGAAGAAAGATGCGGAAAGAAGCAGCCCGGTAGCCAGGCCAGGCGTGTGGGGCGAGTGAGCAAGACACATGAGTACGGCGAGTGGCTCATTTGCTTTTCAAAACTTCAAGTGGAAAAGAGGAAAGAGTTGGGAGAGAGGGCTCTGAGGGGAAAGCCGAAAGAAACCGTGTTCATGTTTTGCATAAACCAGGATCTCTGCCCCAGCATTTCTACCCAAAAATCTGCTGAAGGGACTTTCTGCCCTCCGCTAATGGTGTCGTTTTAAGCTTCTGGGAAGGGACCGATTCTGATCCTCAAATGTAATAGTTGGCAGGGCTGGAAAGAAACCCCCTCTCCCCAAGATTTTTTCTGCAGCACCTGGAACTGAGCTGCACCTCTGCAGAAGACCCTTCCACCCCCCCCCCTCCCGGCCAAATGAGGGAGGGCAAGAGATGATGGGAGGAAGGGAAAGAGAGTTCTGAAGCCACACTGTTACTTTTCACTGATGTGTGGTGCTGCCCAAATGTGTGTGATAACACAGGGTGCGGCTTGTGATTTGGTGCGTGTGGGACCGGTATGTTGGCTTGTATGTGGTTTGGAGATTTAAAGGTTAAATGGGATCAACAAAGGAGAATATCTGTGGCCGAGGGGTCCTTGGTGGTCTCTGAGCTGTCTTGTTTTCTTGCTATTGGAAGAAATAGCCTTCTGGGTTCAGTTCCAAATGGGGAAGAAAGACACTGGAAACATGGAGACCGTTTGGAAAGATGGTTTAATGGTGGACAGGACCACATGGCTTGGAGCTCCAAACTGAAAGAGACAATCACATGCTTCAAGATGTTGGGTGAAGGAAAAGAAGGGCCAAGATGCTGAGAGACCCTTAGTTATACACCCTCTGTTGGGCCCCACCTTAGTGTTTCCTGTTCCTGTGTAAGAAATGTATCCCATTGGCTGTCAGACTCCCAGGGGCGGGGTCTTAGCTAACTTTGTAGGCTTTGTCTGGACCACACGGCTTCACCTGAGTGCTGGCTGATGCAATCTTCCCAGGCCAAGTGGCGACATGGGTAGAGGCCTTTGTTATGTAGAATACTCTGGCCCAGGCATTAATGGCCCGCCCATTAACAAAGGTGTGTGTGGGGGTGAGCTTTTGCCTCTCTGAGTTTCTACTTCCCTTTTAGGGGAAATATTCTGCCTTTTTAACATTTCCTAAAATATTTCATTTTTCTAGGAGAGGGGTGAGTTCTCACTTTCAACATTGCAGACATTTCGTTACCCAAACCAGGTAACATCATCAGTGCTGGTCCTAAACGTTTTGTTACCCAAACTAGGTAACATTATCAGTGCTAGTCCTAGCACTGATGATGTTACCCAGTTAGGGTAACGAAACGTCTGCAAGAAAATAAGCAAGCTCGGAGACCACCAAGGACCCCTCATAAATGGGACCATCATGAGGTATTGGGGTTTAGTTGTCATCATGGCCCACGTGTGTCCAGAGTGACCATGAAGCTGCTCAGGAGACAACACTGTCTGTGGCCCAAGCTGGAAATCTAGGCCTGTGATGGCAAACCTATGGCACGCATGTTGGAAGTGGCATGCAGAGCCACTTTTGCCAGTATGCGAGAGGTCACCTGGAAGAGCCCCACTGCGCATGTGCATGCGCTGCCCACCTGACAGCTGGTTGTCGGGTGTCTGGCGCGCATGTGCGGGGTGCGTGGGAAATGTGTGTCGCATGCACACAGATGCAAAGCGCAGAGGGATCACGCACGCATGCGCAGAGACATGCAGTGTGTGCAGGGGTGGGATTCAAATTTAACCGGTTCTGTGGGCGTGGCCTAATTTGTGGGTGTGGTTTGGTGGTCATGTGACTGGCTGGGTGTGGCTTGCTGACTGGGCATGGCTTGGTGGTCATGTGCCTGGCTGGGCATGGCTTGTATGTAAATATTGATTTTTTTATTTTAAAAAAGCAACTTTTACCCAAAATCAGGCAAAGCAGGCAGGCAGATTGAGTTGTTCACAGAATCACAGATTCACTCAGAGATCTACCTTTCTGCAATCTGCTGCCTGAGTCTGCACTGGAAAAATAGAAGCTTCAGTCCTAAGGAAGGTTCAGCTCTGTTTTTAGATTAGCTAGAAAGCAAGAAATCCAACAATTTCCTGCTTTCTAGCTAATCTAAATCTCCTGGCACAGAAGAACAGCTGATAGTTGTGGGGAAAAAAAAGTAAAAATAGCAACTTAGCAGACAAGTTTGATGGTGCGCATACCAGATAAGGAGTGAGTGGGCAGGGAGGGGAGGAGCCAGCCAGTAGCACGATTTGCCGGTTCTCCGAACTGGGCAGAATCTTAACAACCGGTTCTATAGAACTGGTCCGACCAGGTAGAATCCCACCCCTGGGTGTGTGTGCGAAGGGTTTGCGTGCGCATGTGTAGGGTGCGTTGTGGGGGTTGCGCGCATTGCCTTCTGGGTGCTGGCATGTGAGTGTGCGCACGCAAGCATGCACATCATTTTCAGCACGGGAGCCCCCAAAAGTTAGCCACTACTGACCTAGGCTGTAGCTTCACTTCCCATGTTGCCAGCCGTCTAAGATGGTGTTTCTTTTGGAAAGCAACTTTGCAACATGGAATGGAGAGGAATATATAAGAAAAAGTCAGCATTAATGGTACAGTACAAGAGAAAGGGAAGAGTTATGTTGTGTGTCAGTGAAATAGAGGGAAATCAAAAATGGGATGGCTTTGTAGGAAGATGGCCGGATCTCCTAAAGTGGAGGTGATCAGGAAGTAAAGGTTCCTTAGGAATTTCATTAGGAATAGCTGGTGACAAGGGTTAGATACAGATTAACAGAGTTGGAAGAGACCTTGTAGGTCATCCAGTCCACCCCCCTGCCCAACCAGGAGATACCAAGGGTCTTCAAACTTCACAGCTTTAATACTTGTGGACTTCAACTCCCAGAATTCCTCCTCCAATCATGTTAGCTCAGGAATTCTGGGAGTTTGAAGTGCTCAAGTCTTAAACTTGCCAAGTTTGAAGACCCTTGCCCTATACCGTTTCTGACAGATGGCGATCCAGTCTCTTCTTGAAGGTCTCATTTTTTTTTTTTATTTATTTATTTTGGTTTGTCAGTCGCTTACAAAATAATAGGTATAAGTAAAAACATAGTTGTGAATACATGGATACATATAAGAAAAATAAAAGAAACAATAGGACAGGTAGGCACCTTGGTGTGCTTATGCACGCCCCCTACAGACCTCTTAGGAAAGGGGTGAGGTCAATAGTAGAATATTATATATAGAATAGTCTCAATATTATATATTATATGTATATTATATATATATATATATATATTATATAGAATAGTCTCAAGTGATGAAGCTCCCACAACTTCCGAAGGCAACGTCTGTTCCATTGGTTGATTTTTCTCACTGTCAGAAAGTTTCTCCTTATTTCCAGGTTGAATCTCTCCTTGATCACTTTCCATCCATTGTTCCTTGTCTGGCCCTCAGGTGCCTCGTTTGCTCCGCGGAATAGTGAAAATGGAAGAACCAGAGACAAACGGAAGGGAATGTTACTTTGATGGAGGCAACAAGAGCAAATCTTGAGAGGAAATGGTTAAGGAAGAAAGAAAGTGTAAATGAAAGTGTTGAATGGAAAAAGTATTAGAACAGGAGGGTTTCCAAGATTGGCGTGAAACATAAGTATCGAAGGCTGGACATATATTTTTTTAAATATTACTTTATGTGGCTGCCTCTTGTCTGTGGATGACTCTGGGCAGATTTCTATTTAAAAAGTAAAACAATTAAACCAGGGAAAAGAACCAGGAACATTCAGGAGAATGTGATCAGTATCCAAGAACAAAAGGAAGAGGAAAAAAAAGAGAAAGGCAGAGATGGTGGAGGATGGTGCCAAATGGGTAGAGGGTGTTATTGGAGAACTATGAAAATATATGTCCCAAAGGTGATTTTTCAGGAGGCAACTGGACTTTCTTGTTTTTGCTTTTGAAGACATTTCACTTCTCATCCAAGAAGCTTCTTCAGCTCTGACAGGATAGTGGGGAATAGATAAATAAATCCTCCCATTCCCTATTATCCTGTCAGAACTGAAGAAGCTGCTTCAAAAGAACAAACATAGTCCAGTTGCCTCCAGAAAAAAAAAACACCTTTGGAAAACTGTTGTATTGGTCTAGACGGACACACCAGGCAGACACAGGAGCTGAAGAATAACGTTTCTTTATTTGAAGCAGTAACAGATTAACGTGGCTGCCCAGCTGGGCTGGCAGCCGGCTGGCTGGAGCCGGAGCCCCAACTGATGCCGTTTGACAGCTCCTTATATAGTCTGCTGTCAAACGGCACCAACCAATGGGAACAGTAAGATGGTCCCGCTCAAAATGCGGACCAGGTTGAAGACTTAGCTAGTCAGGGACACAACAAAAACCATGACCTGGATAACTGAGAATCTCCACATAAATTTTATAGAATAGAATTCTTTATTGGCCAAGTGTGATTGGACACACGAGGAATTTGTCATCGGTGCATAAGTTCTCAGTGTATGTAAAAGATAAAAGTGATAAATCATAGTCATCATAAACACATTTATCAGGAACCATAAGATACAACACTTAGTCATACTCATAGGATACTAAGCAATCAAAATCATACTAGGAAATTAAATAAAACAATATGAATCGTAAAGATACGAACAACAAGGTTATAACCATAAGTAGAAAGGAGATAGTTAATAGGAAGGATGAGAAGAATAATAGTAATACAGTCTTACTAAATAGTTTGACAGTGTTGTGGGAATTAGTTGTTTAGCAGAGTGATGGCATGCGGGGAAAAACTGTCCTTGCGTCTAGTTGTTCTGGTGTGCAATGCTCTATATAATGTCATTTTGAGGGTAGAAGTTGAAACAATTTATTTTATGTGAAAATATAGTTGCATTTGGTGAGCACCTATGCAATTTAATTTATGCCCAAGGTGGTACCCGGAGGTATCTGTTGCTATTCCTCTCTACAAAGGGAAACTTAGCAGGTGTGAATGTGTGCAGCAGCTGCCAAAAAAGCCAACGCAGTTCTAGGCTGCATAAACAGAGGGATAGAATCAAGATCACTTGAAGTGTTAGTACCACTTCATAATGCCTCGGTATGGCCACACTTGGAATAGGGCGTCCAGTTTTGGTCGCCACGATGTAAAAAGGATGTTGACACTCTAGAAAGAGTGCAGAGAAGAGCAACCAGGATGATCAGGGGACTGGAGGCTAACACGTATGAAGAACGGTTGGAGGAACTGGGTATGTCTAGTCTAATGAAAAGAAAAACTAGGGGAGACATGATAGCAGTGTTCCAATATCTCAGGGACTGCCACAAAGAAGAGGGAGTCAAGCTATTCTCCAAAGCACCTCAAGGCAGGACAAGAAGCAACGGGTGGAAACTAATCAAGGAGAGAAGCAACTTAGAACTAAGGAGAAATTTCCTGACAATTAGAACAATTAATCGGTGCCTCCAGAAGTTGTGAATACTCCAACACTGGAAGTTTTTAAGAAGATTTGGATAACCATTTGTCTGAAGTGGTGTAGGGTTTCCTGCCTAGGCAGGGTGTTGGACTAGAGGACCTCCAAGGCCCCTTCCAACTCTGCTATTCTATCCTATCCTATCCTATCCTATCCTATCCTATTCTTCTGAACTAAGTGAAATTTAGTTTTGAACAGATATGCATGCAATGTATAGAAATGTACTGGGAGCATCAGCCAGAAACTGATTATTCAACAAAGAGAAAGTTAGCAGCTATAAGTGCAAAATCTGCAGGCGGATTGGTTGGTTAAGTGTGTGAGGAGGAGTTTACCGTGTTTCTCATATAATAAGGCCGGGTCTTATTTTTTTTTGAGCCCCGAAAAAAATGGCTAGGCCGTCTTTTCGGGGGTGACTTAATTCCCCCCCCCCTTGCATCTTTGGGCGGGCGGCGACGGCTTGGATGTTGACCTCGGCGTTGGTGGGGCACTTCGTATCGGGGTCAACGCAGGCAGCACCATATCCGGGTGTGCAACAAAAGTACTTCCTAACGGCAAGCCCCGCCCACCATTCCCCCCGTTTCGCATGTTTTAATATAGGCCTTAATTTGGGGGGAGGGGCTTAATTTCATTTCATGCCTATAAAACATGCTGGGACTTCCTATTGGGGGAGGCCATATTCTTGGAGAAACAGGGTAGAATTATTCAGGTTGAAAGGATACAAGGGGTGACAATAAGGTAACAATCTGCCACGTACAGGGCAGCGTGATAAGGAGGACTGTGTAATTTTTTCCTCAGTGAGCAAAATATCTTGGCCTATTTTTTTTTTTCTCTTCCTCCTTGGATGTCTAAGCTGGAGTCATCTTGCCTGGCGATCCAAAGGATTCTCAGAAACAGAGAGGGCTCAACCAGCTTGGTGAGACTTATCCAGGACCTCCTCACGAACCCTCCTTTATGACTGAAAAGAATTTTATGGAGTCACGAGATCTTGTCGCCCCCATTTGGACTTGGGTTGAAGAACGAAGGAAATGGAGTCGAAACCCCAAGCAGCTGAGAAAGCTGGAAAAAGGAGCCGTCGGGCAGCTTGGGCGCGAACCGGGCAGAAGACCCTAAAGGAGGAAGCCATCACTTCAGAGATCCAGCGCTGGAGCTTCCGGAATGTTCACTACCAGGAAGCCAAAGGGCCGCGAGAACTTTGCAGCCATCTCCATCGTCTTTGCCATCGGTGGCTGCAGCCAGAAAGACGCACCAAGGCCCAGATGTTGGATCTGGTACTTTTGGAGCAGTTCCTAGCTACCCTGCCTTCAGAGATGGAGAGCTGGGTGCGGGAGTGTGGGGCAGAGACCAGCTCCCAGGCGGTGGCCCTGGCCGAAGGCTTCCTCCTGAGCCAGGCGGAGGAGCAGAAGGAGAAGGGAGAACTGCAGGTGAGAGATGCTTATTCTGAAACTTCTAAAGCAGGGGTCTCCAACCTTGGCAACTTTAAGCCTGGAGGACTTCAACTCCCAGAATTCCCCAGCCAGCTTTGCTTTGCGGGCTTTGCTGCTTTGCTGGCTGGGGAATTCTGGAAGTTGAAGTCCTCTAGACTTAAAGTTGCTAAGGTTGGAGAGTCCTGTCCTAAAGGGATATTAGGAAAGATAAACAGTGTTTGAATTCTTAAATGTTTCTTACAGTGGTGGGATTCGAATTATCTTACTGCCGGTTCTGTGGGTGTGACTTGGTAGGCATGGCTTGGTGGGTGCGGCAGGGGAAGGATACTGCAAAATCCCATTTCCTCCACACTCCTGGGGGAAGGTTACTGCAAAATCTCCATTCCCTCCCTACCTCACTAACCTGCTTTCCAGCTCTGTTCTCCTGTGCGGGGCAACAAAAGAAGACCCAACCAATCAGCTGGGACTCGGGAGGCAGAGAATAGATGGGGGTGGGGCCAGTCAGAGGTAGTATTTGCCGGTTCTCCAAACTACTCCAAAATTTCTGCTAGTTCTGGAGAACCGGTCAGAACCTGCTGAATACTATCTCTGGTTTCTTCATTATCGTTTTCTGGGCTTAAAGGTTGCAAGGATGTGGGCAGAGAGGGAAACACACTTTCTTTATGTGCCGTTCCTTTCGTTCCTCTCCTTTTTTCTACCTGGAGTTACAGATTCTGGAGATGATCACAGAACATCCCATGAGAAGAAAAGACCCGTCTGATCCCACTCAGGAGCTGCTTCCCACAGTCACCTTCCAGAAAGATGAAAGTTGGGACACCTCTCAAGGTAAAGGAGGGTGTCAGGGTTTCAAGTAATACACCCATAGCAAACAGGACTCCGAGGCAGGTAGATTCCTCAAAGAATAGTTTTATTGGATATATCATACTTGTCTCGATACCCATGCTTCACTACGAAACTATGTATGATCGGGCTTAGTTTTTGGGGAGGAAAATAAGGGAAATGTGCCCCTGCCAACCAGCATCCATCAGTATTCATCTGGCTAACGTCCTGTCAGTGTGTGAGAGAGTGGAGGGCTGTTTGGAAACTGAAACATGGAAACTGAAACAGTATTTGCTGTGTGAGAGCAAGAAGGAGATAGCAAGGAGCCTGGGTGTGGCTTAGCTCAACTGTTCTGTACTAAAGCTACTTGGTGCTGTGAAAGTAAAACTGAAACTCCTCTGCTTGTGTTTTGCATTTGGAACAGATTTCTTTTCAGGTGGGAAGAGGGAGTAGAACTCCTTAGCATCAGAGCAATAATAATAATAATAATAATAATAATAATAATAATAATAATAATAATAATAATAATTAATAATAATGGAAATACTAATGCTCTGATGGTCATTTCGAAATCCGTTCTTAGTGAGCACCTAGAAGCCAAGAGGAACATACGTGCCAAATTTCAAATTTGTAGATTTTGTCACGATGCGTGAGTGGTATTCCATTTTTATATATTGTATATAGATTGGTATCAACTGGTAAAAACCAATTCTGAATGTTCCCATGGTTTTCACCTAATTAAAAGTTAGTTTTCTCCCTTTCCCAAACAATTAGTCACATGGTCCAATCAAGGTGCCGTCCGGTTGCCTGGTAACTTCACTCCTCTCCTCTCCAGCCACCTGTGGGAATGTCCTTGGTTCCCAGGAGAAAATATTTTGTTTTGGCTACAAAATCCCAGCTATTTCTATTCCCCTCTCCCTATACCTCAGCTTCAGGGATGATGGGAGGGATTCCTTCCAAGCCACATAAAGTTTCCCAGGGAGTCCGTAGCTCTCCCTTCTTTGATGAATTCTCTTGGGTGCGGTATTTATTTATTTATTTATTTATTTGTCAATTGCTTACAAGATAATAGGTATAAGTAAAAACATAGTTATGAATACATGGATACATATAAGAAAAATAAAAAATATATATAAAAGAAACAATAGGACAGGGACAGTAGGCACGTTGGTGTGCTTATGCACTCCCCACATTTTACTAATTTTGCTCCCGCCATTTTTGTCTCCCTCGTAGGGAACAGAATAATGTCGCTGGTCTTTGTAGGGGCCTCTCCTTTTTCTGCTGGCTCTGAGAGAGCAGCTGGATCTGCAGCTCAGGTAGCAGCTACATTCTTATCTTCCAGCCTGCCAATGGCTCTGGTCAAGAGCATGTTCCCCAGAAAATCGGGGAGAAGCTGAAAGTGGGTTGTGTTTTGTGTGCCTAGTGACAGCAGCCAGACAGATCCTGGCATGGGCTCTCCAAAACTCTCTTGAAGACATTGCGTTGACCTTGGGGACTGGTGCCACAGGCCCTAAGGCCGAAATGTCAGGCAGGCAGGATCTCCCCGCCTCCTGCCTGCAAACACCAGGAAGAATTGGAGCCAGTGATGGGTGAAGTGTCCAGAACCCATCTGTTCCTTTCACCAAATCAGTGGTGGTATTCTACTGGTTTGGCCCGGTTCTGCCGAGTCAGTAGCGCCGATGAGCAGCGGAGACCGAACTGGTTCTCTCTGTCACTCTGCTGTTGGGCCCACCCACCCACCTGGGCTCCCATACTCAACTATATTCCCTGCTTTTCAAGCGCACAGCTTTATGTGGCACAGCAGAGTGCCGCGTGGCAGCTGCTGAAGCAACCGGGAGAGTGCAGGCTTGCAGGAGGTGAGTTGGAACACTTCCGTGCCTGCGCAAAGGCACCCACCCACCAAGCCACATCCACCAAACCGGTGGTAAAAATCTTTGAATCCCACCACTGCACCCAATGATCTTGAAATTCTTGTGGGATACGATCAAGTTCATGATTAGTCCGCTGTCAATTTTCTTGCCAAAATGTCGCCTTGTTTAATTCATTTCAAAATCCATTTTTTTTTAGGGTTTGGGAACAAATAGGCCAGTGGTGGCTAACCTTTTTGGGTCCCTGTGCCAAAAATTGCGTGCGCACCAGTGCGCACGCACTCGCGTGCCAGCACCAAGAATGCAATGCGCGCCCCATGCCCTGTGCACATGCGCGCACAATCCCCACCACCACCACCCCTTTACCTGCACTGTGCCTCACAGCTGATTTTTCAGCTGGTTTGAAGCCTTTTTTGGCCTCCTAGAGGCTTGAAAAAAGGCCGAATTATATTCTGGTATTACAGGAAGTGATGAAACGGGCCTATAATTTGTCCTGAAAAGCCTTGCAGAGGTTTATTCTAAGCCTCTGAGAGGCCGAAAAAGGCCTCAAACCAACAACAACAACAAAATCAGGCGCGTGCATGCGCAGTGAGGTAAGTTTGCCTGTGGCTCACATGCCAGCAAAAATGGCTCTTTGTACCACTTGTGGCACACATGCCATAGGTTCGTCATCACGGAAATAGACCTTTTTCTGTTAATTGGGAGTATAGGTTTCCTGTTTCAGGGTCTCGTGTCCTTTGAGGAGGTGGCTGTGGATTTCTCTGAGGAGGAGTGGGCTCAACTGGATCCTCACCAAAAGGCTCTTCATGGAGAAGTCATGCTGGAAAACTCCAGGAATGTGGCCTCGCTGGGTAAGAGCCCTTGTGCGCTATGTGTCAAGGTTCCAAGTAATATACCCATAACACTCAGAACTCCGAGGCAGGTAGATTCCTCAAAGAACAGTTTTATTGGGTGTATCATATTGGCATGGACTGGTGAAAACCAACTCTAAAAGTTCCTGTGGTTTTCACCTAATTAAAAGTTTCAGCCCTTTCCCAAACAATCAGTCACATGGTCCAGTCAAGATGCCATCCAGTTGCTTGGCAACTTCACTCCTCCTCTCTCCGGCCACCTGTGGGAATGTCCTTGGTTCCCAGGAGAAAGTGTTTTGTTTTGGCTACCAAACCCCATCACTCTCTCTCTCCCCCTCCCTTCCCTATCCCTCAGCTCCATTGTGGCAACACTGAAGCCCCAAACATGGCCTCAGTCAGGCCAGCTTCAGAGTTGACCCTATGAATTTAAGGACTTGGATGATACAGACATAAAACAGGAGCCTAAATTATGGTTAGTCTCCTGTCTATATAAGAAGAAGAATGAAAAGTTTAGCATGTTGTCTATTTCCTTTCAAAACACAAACCTCTAAAAGAGTTTTAATCTGTCTGTATTTCTCTTTCCAAGTTTTCCTTCTAGATTTGCTCTTCATAAATTGTTACGTCTGTTAAAAAAACCCCAGTCTTTTAAAAATCTATTAGAGAATTAAGATGAGGAATATTTTTAATATGGTACAGAAAGTTTTCTCTTGTCTGTCATCATCTTCTTCTTCTTTTAATGACCTTGCAGGGTGGCGCCTGGGCTAGCAGAGTGGTTTAATGGCCGGATGCCCTTCCTGTTGCCAATGTGGAGTTTTGTTCAACAGATATATTCTCATTGTACCCAGAGAGAGAAATATCTGCCGCTACCTAGGATCAAACTCACAGGTTCCTGATTGTGAGGCGAGAGCTCCACCTCTAGGCCACCGTACCACTCTGATGATACCTATTAAAAAAAACACAGAGATTAGAAATTAGGAATAGTAAAATGCAGGCATACCTCAGAGATATTGCTGGTTCAGTCCTGGACTACCACAATAAAGCAAGTATCACAATTAAGCAAGTCAGAAATTTTTTGTTTGCTTCCCAGAGCTCATAAAATTAATGTTCATGCTACTATGTAGACTATAGGTAGTCCTCAATTTATAGCAAATAGCAGTAGCACTTAGACTTATATACCACTTTATAATGCTTTACAGCCCTCTCTAAGCAGTTTACAGAGTCAGTCTCCTGCCCCCAACAATTTGGATCCTCATTTTACCCACCTCGGAAGGATGGAAAGCTGAGTCAACCTTGAGCCTGGTGATATTCGATCTGCCAAATTGTAGGCAGCTGGCTGCAGCAGAAATAGCTTGCAGTACCACACTCTGACCACTATGCCACCGAGGCTCCTAGATTATGGTGATAATTGGGAATGGAACTTCTGTTGCCAAGTGCAGTTAAAACGAATTGTGCCTGATTTTATGACCTTTTTGCTACATTTAAGCAAATCACTTTGGTCATTAGGTGATCAAAGCCACGCACTGTTGGCTCATATTTCATTGGTTGACTCCAAGATCCTTCTCACAGTTACTGCTATAAAGCCAGGTTTCACCCAGTCTATAGACTTGGTTTTCCTTGCCTACAGTTTTTCTTTACAGGGAATTTCATTTTGTTAGATAGGGCCGAGGGTTTAAGTCTGTCAAGATCCATCTACCGTGTTTCTCATATAATAAGGCCGGGTCTTATTTTTTTTTGAGCCCCCCAAAAATGGCTAGGCCTTTAATTCCCCCCCCCCCTTGCATATTCGGGCAGGCAGGCGGCGATGGCTTGGATGTTGACCTCGGCGTTGGTGGGGCACTTCGTATCGGGGTCAACGCAGGCAGCACCATATCCGGGTGTGCCACAAAAGTACTTCCTAACGGCAAGCCCCCCCCCACCATTTCCCCCCATTTCGCATGTTTTAATATAGGCCTTCATTTGGGGGGAGGGGCTTAATTTCATTTAATGCCTATAAAACATGCTGGGACTTCCTATTGGGGGAGGCCGTATTGTTGGAGAAACAGGGTAGATCTTGAGCCTATCATCTAGGGCAGGGGTGTCATGTGATGCATCTCGCCCATAGGCCGTGAGTTTCACACCCTTGATCTAGGGTTTTGGCTATTCCTGCCAGCTGAGTATCATCCCACAACAAGGGGTTGTGACAAGCCTTCGACTTGTTAAAAATCCCACAATATCTTCCATGTGCAATAAAACGAAGCATGCCTGCGCTAACTTTTATATGCTCTTCCTTTGCCTTTTAACTTCTCTTTTCTCGTCGGCAACAGTCTCTTTCTCATCGCTTTATTTCACTGGTGAACTTGTTCTTTTCCCCCCAAAGGAACGCAGAGGACTTTTCCCCGTACTCCGCGGAAACGAACAACCACAGGAGGCAAGCCATATAAATGCTTGGAATGCGGGAAAATCTTCAGCAAGAGCAGCAATCTGACTTCCCACAAAAGAATCCACACCGGGGAGAAGCCGTATACATGCCTAGATTGCGGGAAAAGCTTCAGTCGGAGCAGTAGCTTTTCGGCGCATAAAAGGATCCACACTGGAGAGAAACCATACGAGTGCCCGGAGTGCAGCAAGCGATTCAGTGAGAGCAGTCATCTCATCGCACATAAAAGGATCCACACGGGGGAAAAACCTTACGAGTGCATCGAATGCAGGAAAAGCTTCAGTCAGAGCAGTAGCTTTGCCGCACACAGGAGGATCCACACGGGGGAGAAGCCCTACAAATGTGTGGAGTGTGGGAAGCGCTTCAACACCAGCACGCACCTGACTTCTCACAAAAGGATCCACACAGGAGAAAAACCGTACAAATGTACGGAGTGCGGGAAGAGCTTCAGCGAAAATGGGGCTCTGACGTCGCACAAGAGGATTCACACAGGGGAGAAACCATACAAATGCACGGAGTGTGGAAAATGCTTCAGTCAGAGCAGCTCCTTTACGCTTCATAAAAAGAGGCATAAAGGAGAGACGCCGTATTTATGCATCAAATGGTGAAAAAGAATTCCCGTCTGCGCTTCCTTTCTTTCTCATAAAAGGGTCTACAAAGGAGAAGAAATGGCTTGAATGCATGGGAGTTTGGAAAATCCATCTGTCAAATCGGTCTTTTCACATCATATCTATCAACCTCATAGATAACCCCGGTAACTTTTTTCTGATGGAGACCGACAATTGGGGCGCGGTAAAGCCAAATTGCAAAAAAATAAACGGGCGGGATCAGGTGAAATAAATTAAAGTTGACATTCTGTCTATGAAGAGTCTCAGTCATCCAGGTCATGATTGTCTCCAATCAGCTTTTTCAATAGGCAACTGGACTTTCTGGCTTTCTTTGAAGACATTTCGCTTCTGATCCAAGAAGCTTCTTCAGCTCTGAAGAAGAAGAGCGGAAGAAGCTTCTTGGATGAGAAGCAAAACATCTTCAAAAGAAAAACCAGAAAATCCAGTTGCCTTTGGGATAAATATGACATTATTTCATTCATTGAATTCAATTAAGATCTAGTTAAATTAATTTAAAAATTGCTAGTATGATTGCTCTCAAGTCACATACTTAATCTATTTCCCTCTGTTCACGCACCAAATTAAAATCTGGTGGCAGCATGAGGAGAAAATTTGGGTTGGGTGGGGTGGGCGTTTTGTGGACCATGGGGCCTGGACTCAAGTCCTTTACTCAGATATAACAGTACGGAAAGTTGAAAACATCACTAAAGGCATAGAAAATCCACTCTCAAGGGAGTAGTTTTTAAAACCCTTGGTGCATTGTCTGGTTGAGACTTTAGCCAGGGATGCAATTCAGATTTCTACAGCCATCAAGGATAAAATTGTGGAATAAAGACAAGGAGAGCATGAAGGAAGCCATTCTAGGAAAAGTTTGGTACCAATCCCAAAAAAAGAGAGACTGCATTAAAGAGGGAAAGAACTAACCGTAAAGGTTGAAAGTCAGTGAAAAAGGCTAAACAAATCCCAAAATAGCTTTTTTAGATCTTTTAACAAGAAAATAAGGGAGGGGTATATTAACGGTTGAAAGAAAATGAGAAAAGACCAACAGCTACAAGACAAAGCAACCCAAACATATTTTTTCCCGCTCCAAAGAAGGAAAAAGAGGATTCCAGGAGCTAGAAACAAATCCGTCTTTAAGATGTCTGAGAAAAGTAAAGAGCAAAAATTGATCAATAAACATCTAGAACAGGGGTCCCCAACCGCCGGTCCGCGGACCGGTACCGGGCCGCGGAACAAGCCTTACCGGGCCGCTGGTTGCTGGGCGCCGCCATCTTTTTTTGGTAAAAAAAGCAATTTTTCGTCAAAAAAAGATGGCGGCGCCCAGCTGACGCCGGAACCGGGCCGCGGCGCCCAGCTGACGCCGGAACCGGGCCGCGGCGTCGAAAAGGTTGGGGATCCCTGATCTAGAAGACCGTGAAGTGATTTCTGGCAGAATTGTTAAAAAAAAAGCCCAACAACTGTGCAATTAAAAACTGCGCAGTGAGAAACTTGGCTGAATTGAGTTTGCCCACGCACATTGACAACTGGACGGTACAGAAAACGCCCATAGGGATTTAAGTATGTGGAGGAAAAATAAGAATTGGTGAAAGAAGACAGGCGTGAGAAAGAAACAAAAATAGCAGCATATCCAAGTGATCAAAACTATAGATCAGTCTTCACATTGATGCTTTGAAGATTCTAAAGCAGATTGTAAAAGATTGATCTGTGAGCACTCTGGAAAAAAAGAGGTTATGAGAGGTTTACTAGCACAGATTCGTCAGAAATAAATATTTCCTGACCAACCTTCCCACATTTTTAGATTGGATAACTTCTTTTAATAGACTGTGGGACTGCTTTAGATGTAATGTAACTTGGTTTCTGCAAAGCACTTGACAGAGTAGCCAGTGACATTCTGAGTAGTAGGTTAATTTAGTGTGGTTGGAATGGCATGACAATTAAGTGGACGTGTAATGACTCAAAAGTTTTTACTCGGAACATGCTCAAATGTTATTCTTCATCGAACTGGAGGAAGGCAATAAACAGGATGCTACAATGTGAAACTTAAAGAGTTTGTTTAATAATTTCACTGCCAATTCAACACCAAGTTTAAGAGGGATTGTTTATCAAATTTTCAGATAATGCAGGTAATGCAAAATTGGATGAGGTCATTTTTATTCTAAAAGTAACCGTAGAAATTACTATGACGCTAATAGTAACTTCAAGCTCTCTGCCACAAACTTCATGAGGTACCATGAGAGATAAAACAACCCCAAAAAGTACTCTAGGGCAGGGGTCGCCAACCTTTTGGACCTCAGGGATCACCAAACTCATAATTTTAAATCTTGCGGACCATAGACCCTGGAAAAATCCCCAAAAAAGTCTGCAGGAAAATTCCCCACTCCATTTTCCTACCGATCGATCATTCTTTATTTGGGATCGCAGGATACTGTCTCCAGCTCTGTTCTCAAGTGTGGGGGGGAGAGAGACTTTTGGCTTCATGCAAGGAAAGCAGCAGAAGCAGCAGAAGTCTTTCTTGCTCTCCCCCAAACCCCACCAGAAATGAGTCTTTGTGAGACTTGTCACGTGGGCGCAGCCTCTTGGAGCAGGATGCCTTACAGCAGTGGTCCCCAACCTTTTTTGTACCAGGGACCAGTTTCACGCAGAAACACTTTTTCAAGGACCGGGTAGGGGCGTGAAGGTTCCAATAACAAAAACCTTAATCATTATATTTAGTATGTGATCTGAATGCAACAATTACATTTTATATTAGGCACTTTCATGAACTATTACACTATAATATCAACTCACCAGGCAGTCTGTGACCCTTCTGCTGTCTCATCGTTGTCTCGTTTACCCTTTCCAAAAAAACTCTCCAGTGAACTCTGTTTCTGGCTCATTTTGCGAGGGCTAGCTTGAATTGCTGATGCAGGATAAATACGCGCCAAAGAGTCAAGCGCGGAAGTTAGGCGAGGGCGGAAGTGGTTGTCTTTCAAAATAAGACACCCGGAAGCAAAAACATATTTTTATGTATATTTTAATCACGATTATTCATTCTTTGCGGCCCGGTACAAAATGATCCACGGACTGGTACCGGTCCGGGGCCCGGTGGTTAGGGACCCCTGCCTTACAGGGTCCCAAAGACTTATTTCTGGCGGAGTTTGGCGGGGAGAGAGACTTTTGCTGCTTTCCTTGCGTGCAGCCAAAAGCAGAAGAAGAAAGAAGCGGAAAGAAGTAACCCAGTGGCCAGGCCAGGCGCGTGGGCTGCATGGGGCAAGTTCCCCCCCCTCCGCCCTTTCGCCCCTCCCCTCACTACCTCGTGTTGTTCACAATGCAACTGACGTGGGCCTTGTGTTCCTGCACAGCCTGGATTAATTGCTTTGGGGGTGACATTGCAGAGCAGCAGAATTTTCTCATGGACCCCCAGTGGTCCCCAGCCCACCGGTTATTGACCACTGCTCTAGGGCAGCCTAGGACTTTTTCTAAGGTAGATAGAAAGGATGTGGGGGGCTTTAGGGCTGATTTTTAGACACACTCCTTACAGCCTGTTTATGATCTTGGAAATCCTGGAATTAAATAATGTAATGCCATATGAAAAAGTTTGAAAACGTCTAGTATAAATGTCTCAAAGGTGCTTTTTCAGGAGGCAACTGGACTTTCTGGTTGTTGTTGTTGTTGTTGTTTTGAAGACATTTTGCTTTTTCTCCCCGGAAGCTTTTTCAGCTCTGAAGATTCCATTCCCCACCAGCATCCAGTCAGAGTAGAAGAAGCTTCTGGGGATGAGAAGCGAAACGTCTTCAAAGAAAAAACCAGAAAGTCCAGTTAACTCTCGAAAAAGCACCTTTGGGACAACCATGATCATAAATGATGGAGAATCTCCACAGAGCAATCAGAAAGTGTCCATGGAGATTCTCAATCCTCCAGGTTTTGGTTGTCCCCCCCCCCCCCCCCCCCAAAAAAAAGCAACTGGACTTTCTTGGACTTTTCTTTGAAAACATTTTGCTTCTCATCCAAGAAGCTTCTTCTGTTCAGAACTCGAAAAGGTGCCTTTCTCGAAAAGTTGCCTTCGGGAAAAAAAGCATATTTGGGACAATCAGAAGCTTCCCCATTATCCGTGCCCTGGAAAGGACCTTGTAGGTCATCCAGTCCAACCCCCCACCCAAGCGGAAGACCCCACACCATTTCTGAGAGTTGGCAGTCTAGTCTCTTCTTGAAAGCTTCCAGTGATTAAGCTCCCACAACTTCTGAAGGCAACTTCTGTTCCATGGGTTGATTGTTCTCACTGTCAGAAATTTTCTCCTTATTTCTAGGTTGAATCTCTCCTTTTTCCATTTCCATCCATCATTCCTTGTCTGGCCTTCAGGTGCTTTGGAAAATAGCTTGACCCCCTTCCTCTCTGTGGCAGCCCCTCAGATATTGGAACCCTGCTATCATGTCTCCCCTGGTCCTTCTCTTTACTAGACTAGCCAAGCCCAGTTCCTGCAACCGTTCATTGTATGTTTAAGCCTCCAATCCCCTCATCATCCTGGTTGCTCTCCTCTGCACGTAAATAAGTCTCCTCCTAAATACATAAGGGAATAAATTGGTTCCCAAAAGAAATACAGGTAAATCTTATGATGGCCGCTGTCATGCCCCTGTCAGAGTCCGAATCTGAGAAGGAAGCTGAACAGCTGACAGGGAGTGGGAATGTGGCTCTGTTAGCTGTGGAGGAAACTGGGGAAGGGCAAAGTCCGGCTGGACAGAGCAGTGAAGAGATAGAACAAGGGAGAGGGAGTTCAGAGGAAGACCCAGGCCCACCCCCTCTTCATCCTAGGGCATGAAGGGAGGAATGGAGAAGAGAGCAACGTGGGTTGCGTGGCTTACAGGGGAGGAAAGGGCCCTGATTCCCTTCATTAGCCACACCAGGGCAGAGAGTTTAAAATGCTGAGTGCGGCAGCTGCTGAGAACAAATGTGAGTTTATCTTGTGTTGACTTTGGTTATCTGCGTTCCTGGCATCCTCCCAACCGTGTTGAATTACTGCCGTTCCTTCATGTCTGGAATTCCTTCTCCTGCCCTGCCAGAATAATTACCTCATTTTGCCTTGATTGGACTTATAGTTCGTTTTTGTTGACCACGTTTTGGACTTGATTCTCTGTAGCCAAAGGCCATGAGATATACCTCTGAACTCCCTCTCCCTTGTTCCACCTCTTTCCTGCTCTGCCCAGCCGGACTTTACCCTTCCCCAGTTTCCTCCACAGCCAACGGAGCGGATTCAGACTCCCGACAGGGGCATGACACTTCTGTGGCTGCTAAGATGATTGCAGGGATGTGGCTGTTGGTTCCCCCGGCAACCAGCTTGACTTTTTATAAAGCATGATGCCCTTTTGCCCCAATTTTTCAACTCGCATCAAGCACCAGGGATATGGCAGCCTGTCTATTTCTGTCGCTCTTCCCCTCACGTTATCCCTGGGTGGCAAATATCCAGAGAAGAGCAACGCAGAAATGGTTGGGCATCGTTTGCTGCCTTTCTAGAGCTCCCCAGGGTTTTTGTAGCCCAGATAACAGTCTCCGCACATCTCTTTCCCTCTCCCGCCAGCACTTCCAACAGGTGGCCGAGGAGGCAGGGCAAGAGTTGCAAAAAATACCTGCTAGGACAGGGGTCTGCAACCTGTGGCTCTGGAGCCACATGCGGCTCTTTTGGCCCTCTGCTGCAGCTCCCTGTCAGCTGATCCCACCCCTGGCTGGCCTCTCCCCTCCCCATCACTCCTCCTGAGAAGGTAAGGGGTGATGGCAGGGAATGGAGACTCGCTCCATATTCCAGAGCAGGAGATGACTAGGTGGGAGTGAGTGATGTCGAGTTGGCCACACCCACTCAGTCACACCGGTTGTTAAATTATTGGCTCCCGGTGTTTTCTTTTCTGTGGGAAATGGGTCCAATCTTTGAGAGTTTAAAGTTGCAGACCCCTGTGGCTAGGGGGTTCCACGCACAACCTGCCCCCCAGGAGAACGGGCAGCCCCCGGCTTCAGAAGGAGACTGTGCATGAGCTGGGTAACTTGCCAACAGCAGAAATAGCTGCAGAAATAGAGGCGCAATATGAGGGGATCAGAATCAGAACTGAGCTGGAAGGGACCTTGGAGGTCTTCTAGTCCAACCCCCCTGCTCAGATCCTATACGATTTCGGACAAGTGACTGTCTAATCTCTTCTTAAAACCGTCCAGTAATGGAGCACCCACAACTTCTGATGGCAAGCCACTGGCTCATTGTCCTCATTTTTTTTTTTTTTTTGGTAAATTTTATTTGAGTTTTCACAAAGAGAAAAAAAAATACAAAACATCTTTTTTTGAAAGCAGCATAATCCCGGGTTACATTTCTTCGTACAGACACAAATTCAGGTTCATGCTCATTTTTATATTCTATTCCATATCTTGTTACTATTTTACATTTTCTGCATAGCTTCTCCCCTCTTTTAATTTTCTCAATTTTATTTTAATTATCTCATCTCAATTCAAATCATTGTATTTATATTTTTTGTCCTGTTTCAATTATCTATTATCTTTTCTCATTAAACAAAATTTCTCCTGTAGTTACTGATTGGAGTATGACGCCTTTATATCTTTTCCCTAAAGTTGTAACATTCAATATAATACATAACTTCCATTCGGATTCTGCTTGGTACATTCTTAAAATACACACTGTATTCTTAAAAAAAGAAAAAAAATATAAATGTATATAATTAAAACAACATTCCATTCCAAGTCAATTCTATCATTAATATTAATATTCCCTTCCTAATTCAATTTTCTCATTTATTTTATTTCACTTATTTTATTCACAAACATTTCACTAAATTACACTATTTTATCCCTCATTTTAATCATACTGTTAGATCTGAGGTGGATCGGGTCGAATGAGACGCGAGACCATTCTGTGAGTTCAGCTCTTTATTTGTGATAAGAATAGTCTGAAGAATACAAGCCGCGGCAGCCCTTCATATAGGGCTGGCTCGCGGCTCGGCGGCCAATGGCAGCGCTTTGAATCTCCCGCGATTGGCACAGCCAATCGCGGTAGATTCTTAGCGCTCCAATCACGGCCGGAGCGTCGACCAATCAGGTTGCTGTCCGTCTGGACCAATCGGTTTCGAGGGTTTGGAGTATGCTAATACAGCACACATACGTTGTTTCCAATTTTCTAAAGTTATTTCTATTACTAATATAACAATACAATCTTATGTACCTTTACAGAATCCCTTTTTCAGTTAGATTTTCACCCATTATCTCTAAATAGGTCCTGTTTCTCTATATCTTGCTCTGGTCCTTTGTATCTTCTTTTCCTTTCCTTCTTCCCTCTCTTCTTCTCTCCTCACTTGTTAGAAAGTTTCTCCTTAATTCCAGGTTGCTTCTCCCCTTGATTAGTTTCCATCCATTGTTTCTTGTCCTGCCTTCTGGTGCTTTGGAAAATACCGTATTTGCCGGCGTATAAGATGACTTTTTTGCCCCGAAAAACATGCCTCCAAGTGGGGGGGGTCGTCTTATACGCCGGTATATCCACTGCCGGCTTTCGGATGCTTGTTGGACGCAGCGAAGGCGCCTCTGGCTTCCTGGATCCCCTGCGTCGCTTCCGCTTCATCCCGCTCGCCTCGCTCCGCCCGAGGCTGCAGCCTTCCTGCTCTTCCCACGGCCCCTGGCACTCTGCCCTGCCGCTGCAGCCCCGGGGATTTCTGGAGGGCGTTTCCGGTGGTGGTGGGGGGTCGTCTTATACGCCGGGTCGTCTTATACGCCGGCAAATACGGTAAGTTAAACCCCTCTTCTTTGTGGCAGCCCCTCAAATATTGGAATTGTGAATTCTCCAACACTGGAAGTTTTAAAGAAGAGATTGGACAGCCATTTGTCTAAAATGGTACAGGGTTTCCTGCCTAAGCAGGGGGTTAGACTAGAAGACCTTCAAGGTCCCTTCCAACTCTGTTTATTCTATTCTATTCTATTCTATTCTATTCGACTCTAAATACTGGAATACTGCTATCATGTCACCCCTACTCCTCTTTTTCACTGGACTAGCCAAACCCAAATCCTGCAGCTGCTCTTCGTATGTTTTAGTCTTCAGACCTTTAATCATCCTAGTTGCTCTTCTATGCACTTTTTCCAAAAGCCTCAACCTCTTTTTTTGTAATGCGGTGAGCAACACCGGATGCAGGGTTTCAGGTGTGGTCTTACTAAGGCTTTACAAAGCATAGGCGAGAGCTGTTGTTGCAACCCTGCATGACTCCCCAGCCTTTAAAAAGCCCCCAAGTCATTTGTTCTATGTTATT